>OX638407.1:6095435-6695435 GCA_951813805.1 Limnephilus auricula | reverse complement strand
ATTATTTTACCAAAAAATTTTACTGTTCTAAATGTTTTTGTTATCCAAACTTACTCCAGTCGATGCTATATATTTTTTAAAATTTTTTATTAATTAATTTAGGTAATTCTTTTATAAATCTTATTTCCACAATTACATTAAACTATTTTATTTACACTATTTGTTCGAAATGTTTTTATTATCCAAATTATTTTAATTATTTTAACATTATTTTTGTAACTCTCCTAATCAATTCATTACCTTCACTTATTTCAATCAATTTCATCCTTAAAATTTTAATGTCTTATTATAATCCTTCCAATCACTCTAATTATGCAAAACTTGTAAAATTTTCAATTTCTACGTCCCAATTAATTCTCATATTTAATACAATTATTTTACTTGTTATAAAACATATAATCTATCTATTAATTTTGAATATTCTTATGCTTATTATTAACTTATCTGTCGCAAATTATTTTTATTTTTTAATTCTTCCAATTCGCCTGATACGTTTTGTCATTGCATTATTCATAATTCTTTTAATTATTGTAGTAACTTTAGATTCTTTAGTACTGACAACTTTTATCCAAATTATTAATCCTGTGGATCTATATTATTTTTATTCCCTAAATTTATATATGTTCATTTACTCAATTTAATTTTAAATATTTTTATACTTATATTATATACTTACACAAATACTCACCAACATGGCTGATTACATGGAATATATAGACTCAGACAACCAACACCACTGTATAACTACAAACGATATTAACATATGGACCAATATCACAAAAGAAAAAAAATTTGATGAATTTACTATATACCTACAACAGATTGATGAATTTACTATATACCTACAACAGCTTGATAATAATTTTGATATAATTGTGCTGACAGAATGCTGGATGAATGAAAAATATATACCAAAAACAATCGAAAACTATAAAACACACCATACAAAGAATCACAAAAATCAAAATGATGGTATAGTGATATACATCAATGATAAAATAAACACAATCGTCCAAGAAATACATATCATAGACTCCAACTGCATACAAATAACATGTGAAAAAGAAACGTGTATTCTTGCAATGTACAGATCTCCATCCAAAAACAACATTACCAATTTTCTAACTGCACTTAACAATAAATTAAATGATCTCAACAAAAACAAAAATATCATCATCATTGGAGACTTAAACATAAACACTCTACAAAACGGACACCCACAAAACTTAGAATACCTTACAATACTAGCACAGCATGGACTGGAACCAACGATAAATGTTCCGACACGAGTCACACAAAACACAAAAAGTTGTATAGATCATATAATGATCAAAACAAAACTAAAGACCAAAACCGTAGTACTTGAAAGCACTATTACAGATCACTACATGAATATGATAGCAATTGATACCGAAAACACAAAACCTATCCAACATAAAATAATCACAAAAAAAATTATTGACTACACAAACTTAAAAGAAAAACTCAAAAAAATGGACTGGAGTACAATATACCGAATAGAGAATGTCGAAGAGGCCTGGGATAAATTTACAACAATGTTAGCGCAAGAAATAAATAATAACACTAATCTAAAACAAGTAAAACTTACACACAAAACTAAAAAAATTAAACTATGGATAACACAGGGAATATTAAACTGTATTCGTAAACGAGACAAAATTCACAAACAAATTAAACATACGCCGTACGACATAACACAACTTAATTACTATAAAAGATATAGAAACATCTGCACGAAAATTATTAGAGTAGCTAAGGAGTTGTACTATCGAGAAAAACTTGAAAAAAAAGAAAACAATAACCCAAAGGAAATGTGGAAAATATTAAAAGAAGTTACGTACACACAAAAATTCAAACAGAAAAATACAATCGAACATCTAAACATTAACTCAAAAAAAATAGATACCAATAAAAATAAAGAAACTATAGCAAATCATGTGAATAACTTCTTCGCGAGTATAGGAAAAGTTTTAGCGAACCGTAAAATTCTTAACACAAACACACTAACACAAACAAACATAAATACGCAACCGTCACAACACAGATTTAAAATAAAAAAAACTTCGGAAGAGGAAATTGACAAAATAATAAACACATTAAAAAACCGAATTGCTCCTGGATTAGATGAGATAACAACGGATTGCATTAAGGTAATAAAAAACGAAATTTTAAAACCCGTAACACACTTAATCAACCTTAGTATAACACACTCCTGCTTTCCTAGTACTCTTAAAAAAGGACTAGTGATCCCTATTTATAAATCTGGAGACAAAATGGAAATAACTAACTACAGACCAATCACATTGTTAAACTCGCTTTCAAAGATTTTCGAAAGAGTAGTAAAAAACCAAATTATAAAATACCTGGAAGAAAACAAATTAATCTCGGATAAACAATATGGATTTAGAGAAAAAAATAGGCACAAAAGAAGCTTTGGCGCGTACAATAGATTATATACATAGCAACTTAGATCAAGGGTATAAATGCATAGCGATATATCTAGATTTAGCTAAAGCTTTTGACTCAATCTGCCACCAAACACTTTTTAAAAAATTAGAAAACATGGGTATCAAAGGCAAGGAACTCCAACTATTAAAAAGTTATATGAGTAATAGAACACAACAAGTCAAAATTAACAACCATACTAGCAAACCACTGCCGATCACATATGGAGTTCCACAAGGAAGCATACTAGGGCCTGTTCTCTTCACTATTTATATAAATGAACTTTGCAGCATGGAAATAGACGGTGAAATAGTTAGTTATGCCGACGACACAGTTTTACTCTTTAAATCTAAGGATTGGAAAAATGTATTTAATATAGCGAATTTAGGAATCATGCAAGTAAAAACATGGCTAGACTCAAACATACTTACATTAAACATATCGAAAACAAAATATACAACGTACAGTATAAATAGCACGGGACAGCCAAAAAATAACACAAACACCATAAAAATACACGAATGTTCAAACACCAAAAACTGTGATTGCCCTCCTCTAGAAAAAAAAGAACAAATAAAGTATCTAGGAATTGTAATTGACCATAACCTTAGATGGACACATCACATCAAACAAATCACAAATAAACTCCTCAAAACAATACATATTTTCCTTAACATAAGAAATATATACAAAATAAAACAAATGAAAACAATATATTTTGCACTCTGTCAATCAATAATAGAATATGGAATAATTGTTTGGGGAGGAGCAACAAATTCAGCTATCGAACACATAGAAATTGCGCAGAAAGCGATCTTAAAGGTAATACTTAAAAAACATAGACTCACTGATACAGACCAAATATTCAATTGTTGTGACGTACTAGACATACGCCAATTATACGTTAAAACACTACTTAACTACATTTTTGACCAAAAAAACAAATTTCAACAAACACAAAATATCACTAACAGACCAGTTAGACAAGCGTACAAAGAAAACATAAAAACTCCGACGGTAAATACAAGCTTTGGCTAAGACACTACCAATATCACGCTATAAAAGCATTTAACAGTCTAACACTCGAAAATAGAATTGAGGAAAACAAAAATAAATTCCGACACAAAATTACAAAATGGATTAAAGAACAAAAAAGACAATATTACCAAAATCTCATAGCATAAAATAATAAAAAATAAAGTAACACACAAAACCAATATAAAACACAATCACCCACAAACACACATAATATAAATATACCTATTTAAACCTTATATAATATCTATTATTTATTTTTAATTTTAATTTAATTTCAAATCTCTGTTTTTAAATTTAATTTATCTTAATCTTATGTTTTTCATATATTTTTAAATGTACTGTGTAAAAATTTAATTGTAGATAAAATGGAGGCCTCAGCACGGGTAAACCACCTAGTGAGGCCAACATTATTGAATTTTATTGTTAAATGTAAAAATATTGTATCAATAAATAAATAAATAAATAAAAAATAAATTAATTTTGTAAAATTCCACACTGATCTTTTTTATAATATAGCAACACCTTGATTTCCGGCGAATTTTTGAATTTGACATTTCGGGCATATTTTTTCAGACGGTAAAAATATTTTCGTTGTGCAATAAAATCCAAATAAAGGGAATATTTGTAAACGTATCCGAAAACTAAAAACTGTTTTTGAAAGGTGATGAAACACGCTTTCAAATTTTATATATTTTTAAATATAATTTATTTTAATGCAAACTTTAAAAAGTTTTAAAAATGGCTTACCTCACGTTTTTTCTGACCAAAATTACTGATAATGAAAAAAAAAACAAAAAATAAATATTTTATTAGAAAAATTAATTTTAAACGTTATTGACACTTCACTTTTTGGTCATTTCATGTAAAAATAATTCATAAAAAATTCCCAAAGTTTCAAATTTATTTTTCCATCTGCTGTCAATAACTTTAAATTCATAAAAGTGTACATTTTAATTATTTTGTGTTTAATTTTTAGATTTGAATATATATCGTGTTGCATTTTCTTTCCAAAATAGTTTAGATGATACTTTTCACTATGCTGGTAAGGGTGATACAACGATTTCTGTGAGACCTATGTGAGCTGGGACAAATAACATGGTCTCTTGTGATTAGTAGTTTGGTTTTGACGTTTTAACAGATGTTTTATTGTTAAATATTTGGATTTAGTCCTGTTGAAATAGTTGAAAATTATTATTATAATGATTAACGATCAAGGAAAAAAATATTTTCAGTTGGCAGTTGAGAGTTTTCAGTTGCCTCAGTGGGCGGAGGCGCTTATTCTCCTCTGCCATTTGTGTGGAATTCGTTGTTTTTTTTTTATGATTTTCGGCTATGTAATTATTGTTTTTTCGCACCCATAAAATTATGTCCCGTCTTTCCGGTTTATAAAAAATGGACCAATTTTTCGAATTGAGATTTTCAAAAAATCGCTAGGGTTTAAAAAATACGATTAAAAAAAAAAGAAAAATACCGAACGTCTTAGAATATTTGACTTAACCGGAAAAAATTAAAAAATGTGATGCAAGTGGCCTGTTACTCGCGCAATCACAACTTACGCCCACCACGAAAAATTACTACACTTTTCACGACTCCTTGCAAATATACACAACTAATTTATGAAATTCGTTGGGGTGATATAAATTATTTTAAAACTACTTACTCTTAACTTTCCATTAAACTTTTATCAGCCAATTTCAATTAGTGAGCATATAACTCCTGATTTTAAAATGTCTATCTCCACCCATATTCTTGTTTTTTTTGTTATTATTATTCATCCATTTATTAATTAAGTTTAAAGACCCGTTCACATCAGGCGAAATTACCTCATGAGTAAATGACTAATGAGTCTAATGAAATTCTACGGACTTATTGATTCATATTCAGGCCACTATTCTTAGTATAAATTCAAAATTTCAGTCAGATCGGCGGCAGAGGGTCGGAGAAAACATGATATTTTCTTTGTTGTGGATTCCTGTTCAGGCCACTATTCTTGGGATAAATCCAAAATTTCAGTGAGATCGGCGGGATAGGGCCGGACAAAACAACATTTTAAAAATATCTAACCCAAGTCCTAACATTTTGCCCATGAAAAGTACCATATTTTCTCAAATGCAAATACTTAATAGGTACTATAACCATGTAATAATTTAATTTAGTATATCTTATAACTTGTCTTATAATGTACCTACTGTGTATGTCTCAATAAACAAATAAACAACAAAAAAATCCATTGGCACAGGAGTTTCAGATAACTATGGAACTCAACTACGCCATTTTTCAAATATTTAAATCAGCCGCGCGTAGGTACGTAAAAGTCGAGATTTGAAATATGAATGACATCAATTTCATAAAATGTATCCAATTCTCCCGTTCTTTCAAAATAAATATCAACTCTACTTGTGCCATTACTTTTTTTTCATTTTTTTATTATTTTAATTTATTTATTACATTCATAAAGGTACTTAAATTAACATGATAATATATATTTCAATTTATTTACTAGAATGTTTACATGTTCGTAATAAGTAATAAGCAATAACTTTGTGGCTCGCCATAATTTACAATAAAATATATAAATTTGTTTTAGACCACTTTAAATTTTAATTACACTCTATCGGTTTCGGAAGAACCCTTCCTTCGTCAGGAGAATATTAAAACTAACCTATGATACAAAATATTGATTGATATATACCAAACATATACCGCTAGTAGAAATATATATCCAAACTCAACATTCTATATTTAATAGAAAAGTTTTTTTATATAATTTTGCTTTGTTGGCCGTACTCTATTTCTACCAGCGGTGTATGTTTGGTATATATCCATAAATATTTTGTATCATAGGTTAGTTTTAATATTCTCCTGACGAAGGAAGGGTTATTCCGAAACCGGTAGAGTGTAATTAAAATTTAAAGTGGTCTAAAACAAATTTATATATTTTATTGTATAGAACGTTTACCTTTACGAGAGTTATAAACTCGTGTGTAAAGGGGAAAAAATTAAATTAATTAATAACTAAAAATTATAAATTCAGAGTGTGAAGAAAAAGAGAAAAAAAAATTGTACATGTAAAAGTGAAAATTTTTTTTGTATAACATATAAGGAAACAATTTTTTTTAAATTAAAATAAAAAAGTACTAGATACACTAAAAAGTAATAGAATAAGAAAATAATAAGATGTCAATTGATTCTAATTAGCAAATTTATTTATGATAGAATAGGTAGTTTATTTTATTTTTAAATTTATTATGATCAAGTTCTAACCTCTGTACTCTCCATACATTACGGCATACAGAGTGCTTATAACAGCTAGGCTATATTCGACTACTCAGTTGCAATGTGTAATGGAAATATATTTTTATTTATTATCAATGGGTCAGTTAATACAAATTATTTTACTGACGTATGTAATAATGACATCAGCTGACAAACAGAAAAAATCTCATCTTTAAAACATATAAAATTATAATAATGTACGGTAAAAAATAAATACATAAATTACATTTCCACACAATAAGATTTTTGCAACGTCACTGATAACATGTTTATTTTACTAGTTATGATAATAATTGAGCCCTTGCCCGGAATAATGTTGTATCCAACAAAACTATTTATGTTGAGTTATTGTTGTCATTTTTTGTTTGTCGGTAGACAAAAAAAATTAAATTTTATTAAAAATTTAAATTTATTTAAATAGTGGGTTTGAATGTGTGTCGAATAAGGGGAGGAGACATGCGCGTCCACGGGTTGATCTTATATACTTCGTTGATAAAGTGTGATCGGGCGAGGCGAACGGAAGTCAAGAGGGAGATATAAGTTAGTGAAGATAGAAAGAGAGAGAGTAAGCGCCTCCGCCCACTGAGGCAACTGAAAACTCTCAACTGCCAACTGTCTTTGTATGACAATGTGATGGCCCGCACACTTCACAATCACACAAAACCCCGTTGTCAATGGTAACGCAAGCGGTTACTCGCGACTGTCACTGCTGATTGCCCTGGGCGGCCGTTGCTAGTTGCCAGCTGATTGTTCTTCGTCTATGGTTAAACAAGCTTTTTGACCAATCAAGACAGAGAAAACAGCCGGTTTTAGTTGGTTTTCAGTTGCCTCGTCAGCGGAGCGCCTTACGTTAAGTATATTACTATAGGGGCAAGAGAGAGAGGTGCGAGCACACATTTTCTTTCTCTCTTTCTCTCATAGCCAGTTACGTTTCGTATATCTAAGCCACAGTGCAGGCATATGGTCTGTATCACACTATAAGAGCAAGTGAGAGCAGTGCGCACGCACAAGTGATCTAAAGCGCACTCGTATTTTTTAAAAATTTGTTTTGCATAGCATGGGGTAAAGGGCTGCTAGGATTTTATTGGCTGAGATTAGAGTTTCACTGATGCGGCTTTTCCAACTTTATCTATTCTCAAAGGTTACTTCCAGGTATTTGATACTTTTTTCGAAGGGACGTATTCTCTAAATAGATGGATTTTAGATGGCCTTTTAGGGTATTTACGTGAGAAAACACGAACACAGGCGGCGCTCTTAGAGGGATTTGTAGTAACTCGACATTGTTTAAAGACAAACTTTGAGTCTGAAGCGTGGGATTGGACCCGACGGGTATCCGTATTTACGATTACTGAAGTCGACATGACTTCAGTGTCTTCTGCATTGCCTTTTTGTGCGTTGGTTTTGGATGCTAGAGCGGGGGATATCTCTTATGTGATTAAAGACAGCTGGCGAGAGAAAGGAGCCTTGGGGGACTCCGTCTGTGAGTAAACTCATTGTGGAGAAAATTTCGATCAGTTTAATTCTAAATTTACGATTTTTGATCAAGTTATCTAAAAGTTGGGTCATTGGGAGGGGGATTCTTAGGAGGTTCATTCTAAAAATGAGACCTTTGAGCCAAACATTGTCGAATATTTTGCTGACTTCTTAGAGAAAGGAAAACTCATCTTCATCAAACCGTGTTGGCGATTATTGAAGTCGTTTGTAATTTCTTCGACCACCCACAAGAGTCAGCGGAGAGTAGAGTAGCCTGATCTAAAGCCGTGCTGAAAGTCGGTAATGAGTTTAAGTTGGTCGACTAATTTTTTGAGCTTGGCGAGGATGAGTTTTTCCAGTATTGTAAAGAGACTGATTAGTCTGTGTTTTTGAGCCCGAAGGGGGATTCTCTTCAGGTTTTGGGATGAGAATGATGTCAGCGATATATCTTGTGGGAATATATGAAGGACGCGTTGCTGATGGCTGTGAAAGTGCAGATGGCTTTGGAAAGGAGGTATTTAAAAAAATATTTGAAATTGAATCAGGACATCGAGATTTTTTGTTATGAGTGTTTTATAATTTTAGTGATTTCCTGAGGGGTTTGAATTAATTTTTTAGTGCAGATTTCGGTGGTGAGGATGAGACTTTTGAGTCTACGGTAGAAACGAATTGGAGGTGGTGGTCGGGGAAAATTGATTTTTAAATCTTCCAAATAGCATTTTTGTCGTCTTCGAGAGTGGAGATGAAGTTGTGCCCCTGCTCGTACCTATCTGTATTTTTAATGAAACTCTCAACAGTAAAGTTGGTTACTTTACTGTCATCTGACTGGCCTTGTAAAACATTTAGCAAGAGTTTCGCAGATTCTTAAAATGTGAATAGATTAATGATTCTAGTGCTGACTCGCAAATTGTGTTTTCAGATCTGGAGCTGGTATGTTTCCTGCACAGCTGCCTGTTTAGCGTGGAGTTTGCCAAGAGGACCATAGAGCACTATTACACCATCAGAACACACGTGCCAGAGTTCTTTAGCCAAAGGGATCCGCTGCTGCCCTCTATGAAAACTACACATGATATCCTGTGAGTTACGTACCTACTTATTCAAAAAAATACTCACATTACGAATAGGTACATACACCAATGGATTCACCAAATAATTAATTGGTCTTTTATGTTTAGAACGGTTTACAGGTGTAGAAGGCGCTCCGCTGACGAGGCAACTGAAACCAAACTAAAACCGGCTGGTTTCTATGTCTTGATTGGTCAAAAAGCTTGTTTAACCATAGACGAAGAACAATCAGCTGACAGCTGGCAACTAGCAGCGGCGGGCCGCGGCAATCAGCAGTGCGAGTCGCGAGTCACCGCTTGCGTTACCATTGACAACGGGTTGTTGTGTGATTTTGTAGTGTGCGGGCCATCACATTGTCATAACAAGACAGTTGCCAGTTGACAGTTTTCAGTTGCCTCAGTGAGCGGAGCGCCAAACTGTTCATACTGTGTTTTTTTTTTTGCTATTTACAGAGTAAATTTATATTACACTATTTGGTACCCAGCATTTGATCAAGAAATTGTTTCTCCCTGCACGTCCTTTCCCATTCGTCCTGTTCACTTACCTCCTTCACCTTTCCTCTCCTCACTATACTCCCCCCCCCCTTCCCCGTCCCGCGAACCACCCTCCCGAGTTCCCCTCCGCCCTCCCGAGTTGCCCTCCCCCCTAAGGGACGAACGTCAAATGTTTGACAGGTAAGTAGGTAGAACAGTTTATATGGGTAAATGAAATTGTGGTTTTAACTATATTCCTCGCAATTTTTCCATATTTTCTCACCGTTTAAACCTTCCCTGGAATACGACAAACATTTCAAAACCAAAATCAGCTAAATCGGCCCAGCCGTTCAGCAACAATCAGCTGACAAACGAACAGCAATTGATTTTTATATACATAAACACAACAACTTTCGGGCATTTCATCGTATATTTTTAATCCTAACCTGTGACTCTGTTTTTCCCAATTTTTTTCATTAGCTCCCCACAGGAAGCCCCGAGGAAAAAAATACCTCAGCGCCTATGTCACTTTGGGGAAATTGCGTGGAGGGTCTTTTAGGGAAAGGTTAGAAGAGGAAGTTCTGGGAAGGAAAAGGGTATTAGGGGTGTGTAGGAATCTAGGGATCAGTGTGTCCAGAAGTGACGGACATATGAATCCATCCCGCCCACTGCGGTGCAAGAGAGAATCCGGCTGGAAAGGTCTAGGTTAGGTATCCCTCAACCAGCCTTTTCCGATCCGGCCCACCACGCAGTAAACGTAGAAACGCATTTGCCACTAAGACCTATACAAACCTCTTCCCATGAACCCGGACACTCCTGCTAAGTCTCCAAACGTAGCGAACCAATTGGGGTGACCTATGGCAGGGGTGTTGGTTATCCAATAAATGGTGTCCATACCTGCCTACCAAATTGATCATAAATCATTTCATTTATGAAATGACTAGATTAACGATTAATTACCGAGGTATGTATAATTATGCATGTAGTTTTAACAGATGTCGTTTGTAGTTCTAATAGTTTGAGGTGTCTCAAAAGATGTCAGTTGAGTAGTCAGAAGAGTATCGACTATCGTCGTTCGTGTCTAATGCACGAACGGTTACGGAAATAGCCGATGATACACGATATATATCTGTGCTCCCGCAATGTCGCATTCTCTAGCTTCAGAATAACTAAGAACTTCCAAAAGGATGGACGATGGGTACAGTTAATGCCCGGTATTATGCGTTAAAAAAAAGAAGAAAGGGAAATGTGTTAATATGAATGTAAGAGGAAGCGTGCTAATATTAAAAAAAAATTATAATTAGGCGAAAAAAGAGAAAATATTTAATAAAACACGATTGGCTTAAAATAGAGCCAAAATCCCTTGACAAATACTCTGGTTGCATTTAAAGATATACTGTGATTTTTTCATACCTATAACATTTTAAATAACAGAACAAAATGTTTTTTTAATAATTTTCCGAGTCAATTTCATGTAATTAGGGTTTCGGCTCGACAATCTTCAGATATTATCTTAAAAAATAACATATATATTTTAGGAACATGTTTTCAAGAGAAATATCGGTAGGAAATCGGAACGCCTTAAATATTCACTGTAAATCTTACGATATCGTAAATAATGTACTTGTAATCTCGACGAATTTTTTTTCTTTTCTTAATCTTTTTCCCGAACATATTTCAAGTAATCTCAATCACTGGGATTAACGAGGAATGTAGACACCTGAAAGTAATTTATTTTCGACACAGACACCTCTGTTGTTGATTTCCAAAACAATGTATTTTCTAACTAGATACTATTTTAGATAGCTTTGAATGAAAACTGTAAGATGGCGCTAATGTAAATAATATTTTTTAAATGAAACCATCGTTACGAAAGTTAAGATATTCAGTTGGCAGTCATTTTTGTCGGTACCTCCCTTGGTCAACAATAAACTTTATAACATTATTTCACTTAAATACATCTATTTTTAAATGTTTTGAAACATTTAAAAAAATACAATCCGTAAAAAAATGTTTTTTTACCATAAAATTTGTTTTCAGGAGTTTATTAAAACTTAAATAAAAACTTCAATTTCATTTTATTTGTTTATGTTACATTTATATAGCAAAAATAACATAGTAATAAATAATATTGCAAAATAAGTGAAGATATTTCAAATGCCTGGTTTCTCACCATCCTCTTCATAGCTTATCCATAGGATAAGGTTTATTTTCGAATTACGATTTACGGTTTATTTATTTATTAAGTTCGGGTTTATTATTCGGTACTCGAACCCATAGTGGCTATATACAGGGTATAAAGCATCGTACCAGTGATTCCTGACATTATTTTAAGTAAAAAATGTGAATAACATTTTGGTCTCCGGTGACATTTTTTTTTTCTACAAAAACATAAAAATCAGTAGGTTTTGGGAAAGTTAGGGGCGGGGTGAGGGGTTGGTTGGTTACTTGGCTTAGAGACCAGTGACGAAAAGTGGAAGAATTTTTTTTTTTTATTTAATTTTGAAGCAAAAGTTTTTGAAAAAAAAGACATCTAAAAAGTCACCGGAGACCAAAATTTCGTTTACATTTTTTACTCCGAATAATGTCAGGAATCACTGGTTAAAGTAACTCAAGTACTATGCCTAACACCCTGTATTGGATAAGTTGGCTGATTTTTCTAACTATTGCTAGTATTTAATTTATGTTTTTAATAATATGTAGTGTTAATGAAAGAATTTAACTACGACGATATATTATTTAATTTTTAAAATTACTTCTTATGGTTGTAAAGAAAAACCCTTGAGGTATTTTTTTAGGATATTTCACATATAAAAATATTTTGTAAAACATGTAAGGGCATTTAGAAAAAGGTTATATTTCCGATTTGTTTTTGATAAATGTCTATGTTAATTTTAATTTATAATAAATATTTTTCATGTTTATCTTTGTTCATGTTTGTCTTTTTATATTATCATTATTTCAAATTTATAAACAGTTACACTTGGCCTTAACGAACATCACATTTACTATGTTTTCTCGATTTCAGGACATGCGTCGTTTTCCCTGAACCCACTAAAGATGGCGGAAGGGTTGTATACATGAAGCTGCACAACGTGGACCCAACGCATTATAATTCCAACAACACCACCAAATACTTCATGATGGTTAAAGACCTTATGTTGCAACAATATGTAAGTAGGAATAACGAACCATTTAATATTTACACATAGATAATAAAACCGAACAAGCATCGAGTCATAGACATATGAATATGTATAGACCTGCCCTAAGTGATAAAAGCGTATTATTTCCCACTCCTTAATTCTGGGTTCCATGGAACCGGCCGGGCTGGCGTATAGGTTCGCGTGAATCTAGAAAATGTGACGTCATCATTCTTGTGAGGACTAGCGTCGAGCTCTTATCGGTACATTTTACGAAATAACACGGCAAAAATGCTAACTTGTGCTATTAAAACATGTAAAAATAGAAGTGAAAAAGTGTATAAACCCAATTGTCGTATTACCTTCCATATGCAGGCATTATTTGTCATTATTTTAAGCTTATTCACATCATATAATATGATCAGTTTTAGACATGAAGCGGAAGCAACCGAAATTCCTGGTCCCGTCGTGTGCACGTTGCAGTTTACTGTGATAAGTAAATTATGAAACATTTGTAAAAGTGTCTTAACTAAACACGGTAACAAAATATTCGACTCTCAAAACAAGCGAACCTTTCTTCATTTTATATGGATTACACAAGTTTGTTCAAACCGGGCAAACAATTCGCGCTCCCATGTAAAAAGATCTATTCATTCAAAAGCAGATTTTACTTTTAAGAGCTAAATGGTGATATTATAATGCGTGATGCCTATATACTGTCATATTGAAGGTTTAACGAATCACATATCGTTACCGTCAACTCATCCCTCTCCGCCCCGCTACAGATGGTTATTACCCCTCTCCCTGATTCTCAAGTCTATGAATAATATGTCTGTGCATAGAGTAGTTTCACCTTTGTAAAGAGCTTCAGACTATATTAAAGCTGTTGTCACAAGCACGTAGTTTTTGAAGTAAATACTTGTTTATGCACGCTTGAGGGGTAAGCTGGCGAATGTGTAACGGAAATTGAAATGCGTTGCGAGGCGAACGGGCTCACTGTAGAAGCAAGAGAGAGCAGTGCACGCGCACATTTTCATTCATTATATCGCCAGTGCTTGAAATATTTCAGTCAGTATTTTTAAATACCAGTGACGCGCCAAACGTGGTGGGGAGCGGACGTCGATGCACACGGCTTGATCGAGTGAGGCGAATGATAATTAATTTAAATAAATTTTTGTAGAAAATTAATATATGTATATAAATGTATATATTTTATACATATATTTGGACATACATATAGATGGAGCTAAAGAAGTATTTACTTCAGTCATGTGGTCTAAAGCACACTTGTATTTTTTGTTTATGGCACTTTGTGGCAAGCCTTTCAACCGTCTCCAAAGCTGGCTCGCAGCAGTCTTGATGCGAATTTATATTTTTTTGAGAATAGACAAACAATAATAGACAAAAAAAATCACAATGGGTGATTATTTTATGTATTACTTATGATCTAAAACAAATTTATAAATTAGATAAAATTATTATAAAATACGTATTAATTGTGTTTGTGTTTATTTGTAGAAATCCATCTGATTTTTTTTTAAACTTCATAATATACTTTAAAATCAAATTTAATAGTATATTATGAAGTTATGCAAATATTTTGTTTTTTTTAAATATTATGACAGCTATTTCGGCATTCAAGGCCATTTACAAACTGTATTTAGGCCAAGTTTAGACGACTTATTATATGATTAAATTTTTCCCGCCCAATGTCAATATCCATGGAGACCAAAATGATCATATGGTAAAGATAATGTAATGTTTTCTTAATTGTTTAATAAATAACGTATTTAACTGCTTTTGACTTATTTAACTGATTATATAATTTAGGAATTGTAAGCATTTAAATGTTGGGAAATAAATCATTTTCCTAACTAACTAACTAACTAACTAACCATCACGCCGTTTCCCCGCAGGGGTAGGCAGAGAGGATGGACCGCCAAACAACTCGGTCTTGGCATACACTCCTCGCCTCATTCACATTCATACATCTTATCATACATGCTCTTCTATTATTCTGACTCTTGACATGGCCCGACTCAAGTATCTGATTCACTTGATCGTGCCATGTCTTCCTCGGGCGTCCTCGACTTCTTCTACCATTCACATTAGTATCATATATTCTCTTGACACTCCTTTCTTCGTTCATTCGCTCTATATGTCCAAACCATCTAAGCGTCCCTTTTTTAATCTTACTTATGACGCTCACATCGGCCTTGCATTCTTTTCGGATCTCAACATTCCTCACACGATCATACATGGTTTTACCACACATACGCCTCAGAGATCTCATTTCTACAGCATTCAGTCTACTTTCATCCTTTTTCTGCCAGTTCCATGCTTCACTGCCATACATCAGGGTAGGTACCAGCACTCCATTGTGAACTGCTAGCTTCGCTTCTTTGGACAGCTTTTTGTTGGCGCCAACAGCATTCAGTCCACCATTAATAGAGTTACCTGCATTTACCCTTCTTTCAATATCCCTATCAGCCTTCCCATCTCTCGTATACTTACTTCCTACAACATACTTCCCAAATACACAAACTCATCAACTTGCTCTAAGTACTCATCATTCACAACTATGTTGCACACTGTTTTCGTACTCTCTCTTTCAAAAACCATTACTTTTGACTTACTTACATTCATCATCAACTCATTCTTCATACATACTTCGTTCATCCTAGATACGAGTGACTGCAGATCTTCTATGCTGTTAGAAATCAGCACCGCATCATCAGCATACAACAGACAACATACTTTCAGACCATTCAATTTCGCGCCCAATCCCGCCTCTTTCAATTCTTGCATACAATTGTCCATGTATAGATTGAATAACCACGGTGACATTACGCAGCCTTGTTTAACACCTTTTATGATGTCAAACCACCCCGTAAAACCACCGTTTACCCTAATGCATGCAACGCTTCCCTCATACAGAGACGCGATTGCCTGTATGAGATTTGTATTCACTCCATACTTGGACAACACCTTCCATAGCTTTTTCCTGTCGACGCGGTCGTATGCTTTTTGTAGATCTACAAAAGCACAGAAAAGTTTCTGGTTTTTTGCCAGAAACTTCTCAGTGAGCATCCGCAATGAGAAAATCTGGTCCATGCACCCCCGTCCACTCATAAAAGCACCTTGCACATCCCATATTTTATCTTTGGTTTCCATTCTTACCCTTTCAATCAATATTCTACCATACAGCTTGCCGACTGAACTGAGCAGGCTAATAGCCCTATGATTCCCACATTCCATGCGCGACCCTTTACCTTTGTATAACGGCATGATTACAGCTCTTCTCCAATCTAATGGTGTGTAACCCTCCTCTAAACACTGGTTAAAAAGTTTGCACAACCATTAATAATTACTGTTAAATTATTATATTAATATATAACATTTATTATAACATAATAAAAAATTATTTGTCTTTGTTAGATTCCATTTCGCACAAAATTCACTTTCGACTATCTTTGGACCACCACGAAATCACACGAAGGCAGGAACAAAGGTTTGCCCGTGCGGCTTGATGCGTGTGTCAAGTGGCTAAGCGCAGACAATAATAGACAATAATAGACAATAATAGACAATAATAGACAATAATAGACAATAATAGACAATAATAGACAATAATAGACAATAATAGACAATAATAGACAATAATAGACAATAATAGACAATAATAGACAATAATAGACAATAATAGACAATAATAGACAATAATAGACAATAATAGACAATAATAGACAATAATAGACAATAATAGACAATAATAGACAATAATAGACAATAATAGACAATAATAGACAATAATAGACAATAATAGACAATAATAGAAAAAATCGAAGAAAACAAATATAGGCAAATCGATCCAGCTTTGGACAGCGTAGAAGATTACGGACTAGTTTTACAAGATGACTCTTCTGATGGAAATTATTTTTGTGGTAATCGTATTTGTGTGATTTAGTTCAAAATAAACACAATTTTTTAAAAGATTAAAAAATATTTTTAAATTTTTGTAAAAAATCGCTTTTTAATAAATACTCAAAATATTCACTGTGACTAAATCTGAATAGCCAGGTACTTCCCCACCTTCCTCTTCCTCGTCTCTTTCCCTTTCCCACTTACCTTCAGTCTCATAACATACCCCAATTGGGGTTGCCATAGTCTCATTGGCTCCAGACGGGAGCAGTTGGGACTTTTGTAAGGTATTCACTATAAAAAACAAAAAAAAAACAAACTTCTGCTTTTTGGTCAAACTCCTATATTTTCACATCTGGCAGCGACCCATTAAAATATCTGAAATTGATTTAAAAAGCTGATTTTCAGACGTTTTTGAAGCACCCTAATTTTATAGGTTTGTGTATATTATGTATGTATGTTTGTGTATTATTAAATGATAGTATTGTTATTCCAGGGCAGTTGCGATTTTATAGGAGTTTTAGATTTGGAGGGCGCTACCCTGACGCATGTGACGAAGTTTGGTATTATGACATTGAAGAAAGTTGTCACATACACTCAAGTAAGTATAAACTTAAATAATAATAAGCAATAAAGATAACAACATCAGATAAATATTTATTTCACATATCTAATGTACGAGACGAGGTCGCGGGGGAAATCGAAGACGAGGATATTACAGCTAAGAGAGTCTTCGTTTTCCATTTTCCCCGCACTCTCTTACTCAAGTTCACATTATGAAATTACGATGCGGGGAGCGGGAGGGCTCTTAAGTTTACACCCGGCTCGAAGGACCACTATGTGAGGGACAGGTTTCCCTAACATCTGTTGAAAAAATATTCACATGAATGGAACATATAATTTACCTACCAAATTTCGATAATATTTAACAAAATCGCATCAGCCGCTCAAACAGTGCTATAAGTACTAACTAAGAACTACCTGATCTAAAAATCTTTATTATTGTCACAACAGTATCAGGACTGATTAGATACTCACTTGTACGTATATAATTATTACTATAGTTTTTAGTTTTACGATACATTCAGAAATATTCAATTTATTTGGATTTTTGCAAAATAGAAATAATCTGACCATCTGTCAGAATAATCTCATAGATTTATTTTTTTTATTTTTAAGGACGCGATGCCACTAAGATTGAAAGCTTTCCACTACATCAACACCGGCCCCTACATGGATAAGATCATGAGCCTGATGCGGCCTTTCATGAGGCCGGAGCTGTTCTCGCTGGTCAACATCCACTCCCAGGGGATGGACTCCTTCTACCAGCACGTGGAACAGAGGATCCTGCCCAAAGACATGGGAGGAAATGCTCCGGACTTGGAAGAACTGAGAAGTATGTAGTCTCTAGAACAATGATTTATGTATGCATCGACAGGATCATATATCCGTGCAGCCCTTCGTGCGGTCGGAGCTGTACTCGCTGACTTATGAGAAAATTCACGCTGAGGGGTGGAGGATGAGAGAGGGGCAGAAGGAGGAATTGCAAATGAGACATTGTAGCAGTGGGGGATAGCAGGGGGGTAAATTTGGAAAACCTTTGCTTCTAAAATAAACACCTGTGAGAACTGTGTATATTTCATAAGTTTAGCGTCAGGGAGTGAAAGATGGATGGGGAGTGGAAGGAAGGAGGGGAGAGGGGAAGGAAGGGGGAGGTTTCGCGGGAAGAGAGTTCGGGCGGGAGGGAAGGCTGGGAAGGCGAAAGGGGAATGCAAGAGGGAAAGGTGACGCGGAAGTGGAACGAAGTAGTGACGAAGGGGTGAGTGGAGAGGGAGAGGCAGAGTGAAGGATTGCAAAGGCGACATAGAAGCGGTAGGAGATAGCAGGGGATAAATTTGGAAAACCCAAGCATCTCACATAGATAGATAGCACGGTGGCCTGCATTATTTGTGTAAGAACCAAACGGAAAAAATATATATATATAGATATACAAAAGCACTTCAATAAACAAAATTAAAACAAAAACTCTTTCTTTCTTTGATTAGCATTGTAACGCATGCTGGATACCCGCTAGGTATAGAACTTTATAACCAGACTATAATTTATAACTGAGCATCTGTGAATGTAATAAGATGAAACATGGGAGATTACAACTTGCAGAATCTATGCAGAATGCATGGATTCATACTTATTCAGTTAACGTTTTTTTCATATTTCAGGATTAACCTTCGCAAAACTTCAGGCTAACAGAGATTACTTCTTACGAGAAGAGAAACAGCGAGTTGACGAGTCCAGAAGGCCTGGAAAAGCCAAAAATGCAGGAGACGTATTTGGCGTCGAAGGGTCCTTCAAGAAACTGGACATAGACTGAAGAATCCAAAAACTAAATAATAAAAAATTACCTATGTACAACACTTAATAATACCTACTGACTTACATAAGCAGTAAGAATAAAACTTGTATTTTTCCATTGTAAAAATGTGAAACCTTGTGTCTTTTATTTATTCTTCATTATTTATTTATTATTTTTTTATTTATTTATTTACTCATGTTCTCCGTAAAACGGTTATACACCAATATATCATGGAAAAGATTATAAATTACAAAGTACACAAGGGCAGTTTTACCATTTTGTGACATATGTTAAAAGATAGTTGCTGAACTGTCTGTAAGTGAGATTGAAAATGTCGATGGTCAATGCAGAATCATTAAGCAGTTGAGTCGCTCTGTTTATTGGCGAGTTCTGATAGGCAGAAAAAGTGAATGAGATCTCCCACGAGTATACTTGTTAGAGACATAAAAATTAACCTATTTTAACATAGGCAGATTGAGTATGATACCAGAGATTAGCTTAAAAAAGTGTGTACATAAAAATATTTTTCTGCGGGCTTCTAAGGTGTTGAAATCGAGCATCCCTGTTAAGAACAAGGATGAATACATAAATGGATAGTACGCATATTCCCTCATATACAGATAACGCATAAACCTTTTTTTGTACTTTTTCTATTTCTAGGATATGGTTTTGTTTAGAAGGGACCCAAATAATGGAGCCATATTCCAGGATGCTACGAACAAGTGCTTTATATATTCTACGTATTGCAATTCCATTAGTAAATGATCTCGCATTACGAAGAACAAATCCAAGCATTTTGTTGGCGCGGGAGACAATGTCAAATTTGTGAGATTTAAAAGAGATATTTGATATAATCTCATTTTTGCGTGTTAATGTATTTTTATTAATCTGGTAGGGGAATATAATTATGAATAATAAGGTAGGGAACTATCTGAAATCCCCGGCGTGGCCCAGGATTTTTCCAGAGTTTAAAAAAAAAAAATTCAATGGTATACAGTAATTTTAATGTAATTCTGACCGTCATTATTGGTCGTGGGGTAAGGCTTTCGACTAGCAATCTGAAGGTTCAAATCCCGGCGTGCGCAAGTAAATTATAATTTATTGATTTGAGTTATTTTAGAATGTATTTTTTTTAAATAATAGATATTAGGTAGAGGAGATGTACCGAATATGGCATATGTCCCTAATATGGGATAGTGGTGTTTCTCAAAATTTAAGAGAGAAAAGGCTCTATAACCCAGCGTACCCCATTCCCCACCTCCCGACCTTGAACAAGTCAGTACTCAGGGGGGTATAACTCCGATCCAAAATTTCAACAGGAACGAAGATGAGAAATATCTATGACTGTGTGACGACAAGAAGGCGGCGACCACGCTGCGACCAATAGAACACGAGTATATTTTATATATAAACAGTATTGTTCTATGGTTTATTTATGTTTGACACAGCATGGCGCGCGGCCACGCGCTACTATTCTGACGTAAATATTTGGATTATTTTTTGTGAAATGCCACCTAAATATCGTCCCAGTGTGAAAGGCTGTGTAGACGTAAATTCAATTCGGCATAAGTTTCCGTCCTGGGAAAGAAAGGAGAATCGGGAATGGTCGATGAGAATTGGCAGACTCGAATATGGTGATCGAATGCAAAATGCGTATTAAAAAATAACTCATTGTCTACTTTTAAACTTCCTGAAATGAGACAATATCCTCGTGAAAGAGGATGCATTGTAACCAAAATACAGGTACACATAATTATATTGATTATTCATATGAAATTCTAAGCTCATTTCGTACGGTTATTTTTCTAGTTGACGCGTGATGAAATATCAATTTTTTATGCATTTGTCTTGTTTTGATCTGTCAGTTATGTCATGATAGTGAAGTTGTTTTAATTAATCTTTTCAGCTCGATCATACAATGCCTATGTTTGTTTTGAACACCAAATCGTGACACACTGTTCTGCACTAGTTCAACTACCAGTTCTGGAGTTATAAAGAGAAATTCGTTTCCTTCACAGGACTGTCTTGGTATGTGTTTGAATTTTACTATATTATTATAAATTATCACCCATGTAAAAATATTAATATAGCGACGATTAGCTTGCTTAATGGTGAACTTTATCCACCGAATGTAGTACGTTTCTACTAATGTTTTAAATTTTCTTAAATCTTTTGTTGTGAAGGTCAATTGACTTATTTTGATGCACACCCAAATATATTGATTTAGCATCTTAATGATGACATATGATTGTTTGTTGCAGGTATGTAGAACAGTAACGTTGTGGTGTCACGTCAGGATATGACGGCCAGTACATCTGGGGTGTTGACGTGTTCCACCACTCTGTGGTGCCTCTATCCTTGAGAGAACACAGAACACCAGGACTGGAGCATCAAATATCTTGTTCGAACGAAGTCTTTATGGACCTTGGTTATATCTACCCTCGGTAATATGGTAAATTTATTTTAGACCTGATAAAAGTTATAATCTGTTCAATAGAAGAGTTTACCTTTAAAACAACGCCTTCGTATATTCGGAATTGGTGTGATAGTTAGTTTTTCTTGTATTATCTGTTTATACGCGCTTATAATAAAATACCAAAACATATAACTGAGTTTTTTATTTTTCTGTTTAACCAAACATTTTTTTTTTAAATAATATTTTTGGCATATGAGTTGGGTAGGTACCGAAAGATAATTATATTGTCTATGGTCGCACCTTTTTTTAGTTTCCTCTATCTTAGTCGATGGTGTGTGTGACGTCAAGAAGTCGGGGCGAAAAAAAAGTGATAAAATACTCTATATTTATCCAATATCTATGGTCAAATAGTGTCGAAAATTTCTCTATAGTAAAAGCACGAAGTTATCAATCTAGTGATTGGTTTATTTATGTCAGTACTCTTCCTGACGCCGGCCACACCACATGGGCCTGAGAGAGTGATTAAGTTTTTATGCCTCACCGATATGATATTTAAGTAATTTTCATTTTATTTTTTCTCAAAAAATTTTCTTCACAAAATTCTCAAACTTTCACTGATAGGCAAAATTATTATTTAACTTTTATGTTTTCGTAATGTTTTGAAGTTAAATACAAGTAGATTTTAATCTATAAATATATTTGATTGTATTGATCTTGTTCCAAATATGGGATTTCTTGATGACCCTAATATGGAATAGTATCTCATATTAGGAACAGTGTTTCTAATATGAAATTCTAGTAGAACTTAATTTCTTTTTTCTATTGTAGTTTTGTATTTTGGTCTACACGAAGGTCAAAATGTCGGAGAAGAAACAGCGGAAGACGTGGAACACAGAAAAATTGATAAAAGCCATGGAAGCTGTAAAATAGAAGACCATGGGATATCAGAAAGCCGTCATTCTTTACGAGGTCCCTCGAAGCACTTTATTCAGACTGTGTAAGCCTAGCGCTGAAGAAGATGCCATGGAAGCTGCGCTTGGACGAAACTCAGTCTTGGGCCCAGTTTTAGGCGACAGTTGGTGGATTACCTATCCAAACAGAACTATTTATGGACTGGTTCCAGCACTTCATCAAATATACGAAACTAAAACCTTAACGGACTTTACAGCCACACACTCAGTATTGATGTTATAGATAAAGCTCGTGAGCATCATGTCACCATTCTGTACATACCTTCACATTCTACCCTCAAAATGCAGCCCCTCGATAAGGTAGTGATAGGAGCTTTAAAGGCATATTACAGCGAAGAAATTCGGCAATGGCTTCTAATGAATCAGAAGCCTTTGTCTGTCTTTGACAGGGTAAAAATTTTTTGATAAGCCAGATAAATAAAATGTGCAGCTTTAGCCGTTAACGGTTTAAATGCTATTTGAATTTACCCCATCAACCGGAATATATTCAGAGGACTTCCTAGAAAATGAGGACCAAGAAAATTATTGTCCCAACTCAATCCGTTTTCCAACTAGCACGTCACTTTCATCTGCTGACCCAAGCCTGTCCTCATAAGCCCACATATAATTACGCCCTACACAAACAAGAAAAGATGGTTTCCACTAGAGGAAGAAAAGCAGGAAAAACTTGCATAATAACGCGACTCCTTATAAAACTGAGCTGGAAGACTTGCAGAAGAAAAGGGGTGTTTTGAAATATGGCGCGAAAATATTTGACCCCACTAGTGGAGGCTAGTAAGGTTCAGGTGAAAAAAGAAGTCTCGAAGAAACCTATCAGAGGTTACGATAGGACTCTACGTCTTCTTCTGAGCTGTCACGTACGAATGTGTCGCTGTTATCCCATTCTTCTGAAGACATTCCGACGCCAATCCAACCTAGTGATGATGAGTCCGATGAGGTTTGTGATATCAGAGGCAAAGAGTGGATCCAATGCATAGTCAGCACCATATGGCACCGCCATTGGTGCCATATTGAGTGTTCGGGAGCAGATAATATTGATTTTATACGTGATTATTGCATCGAAATCAATGTATCCCATAATAGGAGCACTTTTTTGGACATTGGTTTTTTCTATATTTTTACTTTTTGTTTAAAATGAAGACGTTAGTGTGTTTTTTTTTAATGTTTCGTTGACATTTTAAGTTACGTAATTATTTTTCCAATGATTTTAATGTGTAATACTTAATAAACGATTTAAATATAATTAATCAGAATTTTTTTACCTAAGCTATCCCATATTCGGTACATCTCCTCTCTATATATATATATATACAGTGCAAGATACTCTCAGTATCAATAGAATTGAAACATGAGTACATGATTATGGTACTAAAAATGAGTAATTTTAACATTTTGAACGATCTAAAACGGTTCCATGTTCCAACTGGCTGTAACGTTTTTATGACGTTATTATATTTTAAATTAAAAATTTTATATCGATTTATTTCATTTAAAACTTGCTTTAATATATACCTACATTCAAGTAAGCAAAAAAAATGCTCAAAACGTATGATGATAAATTATTAAATATCGTGTACTTCTTGTAAGTATTTTTTGATCATAAGTATTTATGATTTTTTAATAATGTCTAAACAAAATAAGGGTGTAAAAAAATTGAAATATTTTGGTTTGGACCTTAAATAAACTGAGGTATTTTCGGCACAAAACACGTTCTCGGATTTATTTTTTAATGATTTTAATATAACTAAAATTTAAATTTTGAAAACTGTGTTGACTAGATTATGTATTGATTTATTTTGTTGTATGATTATATGATTTGACATTTGTGTTGTTTAATAGAATCTATCGTGCGAAAATTGGACAAATCTGCCAACGACCAACGGAATAACCTTAGTATATTAAAAATACACTTGGTTTTTCAAAATTTTAAAACTGCGTGTACTAGATAAAATAACAATCTTTCAAAATCAATTAATTTTTTTTTTGTGAAAAAGAGTCAATACGTCTAGAATTTGATTTAAAAATGACTAATTTCCGATATGCTCTGGTAATAATACCCTCTTAAGATGGTTGTCAACAACGTTGCCCGGCCTGACGTCAACACCGCCGAATTCACAAACAAAAACGAACATGTCTTATACCAAATTTATTCGTCAACACAAAAATTAAATAAAAATACCTTCACCATTGTAATTTTCCCTTATCTTTTTTTCGATAATAACAAAAAACAGTGAAAATATCCCATTGATAATTTATTATTATTACTAGGAGGAGGATGGCGGTGGCAAAATGAAGAAATCCCAGAGCCGCTCATTATTAAAGGCAAAACAATTAAATTATCGCTATTTAACGGGTAAAATTTGTTTTAAACAGAGTGTAGTTCTTGCAGGTGGCTCGCGTATAGAAGCGTCTTCCGCGAGAGGCCTGGTCTGAACTAATTCTCAATTTTGCAATATTTTTTAACGAAATTAGTTTTCATATAGGAAATACCCAAATACAACATAAAAGTACATAAAAATATATTTGATTTTCAGTCTGGTGTTTGTGTGAATATCAGTTGTATTTTTTAAAGAAATATTATATTAATTTTAAGAAATATGATATGAAGTGTCGAGGAAATGAACTAAAAGTTTAATTATAAATACGTTTCAGTTTGTCGCTGGTATTATTATATGGCCAGATGGCGAGCTACTGTAATTTGACAAACAAAAGATTGCGACATACAAAAGTTGAGTTTAGATGGAAAAGTATAATCTATCACACATAAATAATATGAAATTGCAAATTGCATCTTTATCCTTTTTTGTACTAATAATTACTTTACTCGACTTCCCAGTTGTGTCTCATCACTGGATAGTTGAAATTCGATCCGATTGTTCACCATATTATGTAAGATAAAGATAATATTCATTTGGTCCTTTTCTTTCCAATTGAAAAAATATGTAAAAGAAAAGAGGCAATATTATCAGGATGTCTTATTTTAAAACAATCCTTTCAAAGTACAAGGGGATATTTAACTTTGTTTTCATTAGTTACGAAAGTTTATTTATAGTTACGAATAAGGATTCGCAATAACAACAGTATTGTAATATTCGCTCGATATGGCTTCAATAAAAATTTTTTTTTTACGTTAGCTCCACACAGGAGGCCCTGAGGAAAAAAAATCCCTCAGGGCATATGTCATCTTTGGGGATGCTGTTTGGAAGGTCTTTTAAGGGAAAGGAAGGAGTGGAAGTTCTGGGAAGGAAAAAGGTAAGGGGGTGGGTAGGAATCTGGGGGTCAATGTGTCTAGGAGAGACGAATGTACGAATCCATCCCTCCCACTGCGATGCAAGGTGATGGGTCCAATGAGTCTGGCTGGAGAGGTCTAAATAAAGTCTCCCTCAACCAGTCTCTCCTGATCCGGCTCGCAAAGCAGTAGGCTGGCAAACGCATTCACCGTCAAGATCCAGACAAACCTCACCCCGTGAACCCGGGCACCGATGCTAAGTCACCAAACGTAGCGAACCACTTGGGGTGACCTATGGCAGGGATGTTGGTTATAAATAAATGGTTCCCGGGGCGGCGGTACCCATACCCGCATCCCAAATTGAAATCAATAATTGAATCAATGAATGGATAAAACCCCATAAAATTTATGACCGTGGGGTGATTTATTGTGACGTACCTATGTAGTATTTATTTAACACAATAAAAAAAATATACAGTTATTAAGCACGTTTCTAGCAGAAATCATTTGATAAGGAAGACAAATGATACCTCACAAACAGATTTCAATTTTGCTTAACTAATTTGCTGTAAAATATCCCGTGGAAAAAACTAAACAATGTTAATTTACGTCTTTTTTTCTAAATATTTGTGTTGTAAATGTTCTACTATTGATTTCCGAGTGAAAGTGTTCTCCGAAAAGTGTATTTAAATAAAGTATTTTGTAGTGAAATAACGATATCAGAAAAACTTTGAAACATTCATACATAATATGGGCGACAGTTGATGAAACAACCGATAAGTTTGGACGAAATATAGCCAATATGGTTGTAAAACCATTAGGAGACATTGTAACTCGATCATATTTGATTGCTAGCAAAGTTTTACCGAAAACTATTGCCGATACCATAAGTGAATTTGTTAAAAATGGCTTCATTTTTTTATGGCTGGAATCTGCAGTTAATAATTTTGACAAACTTTTAATTCTGACAACAGACTCTGCGGTTGGAGAATTAAAAAGGGGGGCTTCGCGGGAAGGGGGACGAGGGAGAGGGGAAGGCGAAGAAGATGGAAGCGGAGTGCGTGAGGGAGAGGGGGGGGGTCGTAAAAAAGGGGAGAGCGGGAGAGTGGAGGGGGTAAACGGGAAGGTGAAAAGGGAACGCGGGAGGGGAAGGGGACGTGGGAGGGTAAGATGAGGAGGAGTCAGAAGGGGAACGGGTCGGTTGGGGAATTACGGAGAGTGGCTTCGCGGGAAGGGGGATGACGGAGAGGAGAAGGCGAAGAAGGTGGAAGAGGAATGCGTGAGAAGGGGGGGGGGTTCGAGAGAAAGGGGAGAGCGGAAAAGGGGAGCGGGAACGGTAAAATAGAACGCGGGAGGGGAAGGGGATATGGGAGAGGAAGAGGAGTCAGAAGGGGAACGGGACGAATGGGAAATTACACGAAGGGAGAAATAATTTATTTATTTAATTGGCATTGTAACGCATGCCGGGTATCAGCTAATTAATAATAAATAAAGATTAAACTTATTTAGAGCTTAATCTCCATAACAGGCTGCTTCGAGAAAACTTTGCGGGAATATATAATTGTTTATCATAAGTCAATATACTTTTATCGTTGACAACATACTCAACTTTTCGCAAAACCGGACGCGCTCTAAAAATATGTGTAGGTATGCATTTTTTGTGTGTTTAAAGCTTGTTTTTATTTTTTCCTTGAGTATGGCACTGTAATAGCCCCAGCGTGGCCGCCTTCTAATTATTACATACTAGCTTCCGCGACTTCGTCGGCCCAGGATTAGTACTTCGAGTAGCCTATTTTCTTTTCCTAGGTCCGATCTATGTTTATACCAAAATTCTTAACCTATTTATTTAAAACTTCTATAATTCTTGATTCGATTCAAATTATTAGGCGGGTACTTGAAAAAAATTCACTAATTTAAATATTTTCTAAAATAGAATTTTGATTTAATAATCATTGTTTTTCAAAGTGTCATCATCACAATAAAATTATTATTTGTAATATTTGGAAAATAGCTAGCTTTATAAATTATAACGTATATGTTATTCTGATGTATGAGCTATATTATTATAAAGTTTCATCAAAATCCATTCAGCAGTTGTTGCGTGAAAGAGTAACAAACATACATACATCCATACAAACTTTCGCGTTTATAATATTAGTTAGAAAAGATTATTATTTTATGATAATTGGGGCATTGTTATGTGAGATAATTGTGATTTAAGATTAATTAGTTCATTATAAAACACCAATTAAAAGATAGACCAGCGATGTTTGTACACGAATACTGCCATCCCAACAGATGATTATTACAAGAAACAGGTCCTAGTGCAGTTCTGCCCATCCCGCAGCCTGCAGTGCCTTGAATTGTGTTCATTATTGAAAGTGATCTCGTGAGACTTGTAGAACAACATTATTATTCATCAAGCAAATGTTTTATTGCTATTTCTGTAAGGTAAGAAAACAGGTGTTTTTTTCATTACCATTTAAAATTTTGTTCAGTATTTCCCAAAATTCACTCAAGAAGTAATTTTGATATAAAACACATGTTTACAATGATTCAAACTTGTTTTTTTTTTATTCATAAAGTATACAAGTCATGGAGTATAATAGCAAAAACGCCACTCTCCAAAAATAACAAAATTGAGTTACAAATGCTAATCTATGCGCAATGTCCGTATAGCTACAACATGGTTTTTGAAATCCTTAAAAAAATTAACCGCAAATCATAAAAAAAATCGAAATGAAAATATGATTTAGATGCAAAATCGCACTCTCCACAAAAGCCAATCGCCTGAATTCAAAATAAATTCAACGTGACCAATTTCCACATTATTATAACATTTTTTTAAATAATAATTCACTGTGGATCATACTTGTTAAGACCCATTAACCAGCGCCCGAGAATTGATCGTGCCCTTGCAACTGTACAGGGCGGTTCCGATGAGAAAGATTGATTATTCTCTGTAACCAAAAGTTTAACTACTAACTCAATATCCACTTTATTTCATTCAAAATTTGCTTTAATATTTACCCACATTCAAGTGGGCAATAAAAATGTTCAAACGCGTGATAAAACATTTTTAAATATCGTGTACTTCTTGTAAGTATTTTTTGATCATAAGTATATATGATTTGTCAATAATGTCTAAACAAAAAAAGTCTGTAAAATAATTTGAAATATTTTAGTCTGTAAGCTTTTAAATAAATGGACTTTATTCTTAATTTATTTTTTAATGATTTTAAGAACTAAAATTAAAATTCTGAAAGTGTCTTTACAATGTATTAATTTATTAAACTGTATGAATATATGATTTAAAATTTGTGTTGTGTAATCCAATATTTCGTTTGAAAAAGTAACAAATCTGCCAACGACCAACTGTATAACCTTACTACATTAAAAATAAACATGGTTTTTCAAAATTTCAAAATGACTTTACCAAATAAAATAACAATCTTTCGAAATCAATTTATTTTTTTTTGTAAAAAAGAGTCAATACGTCAAGAATTTGATTTAAAAACGACGAATCGGTTTCCTGAAAACAGTACTTTTGGAGAGCTGTTGAGTTTTTTCTTTTATATCCCTTTGCTGGTACATACGCACTCTTTTGTTGAAATTCACCATGACCGTTTTGCATAAATGTGGCTGAATTTGAATTTGTCGTTGATTTTCCTTCTTCAAAGCGTGGATGGTCGTGGTTTTGTTGCCATAAACCCTAGACTTCAATAAACCCCCAAATAACAAAGTCCAACGGCGTTAAATCGCATGATCACGAAAACAGGAAATTACACGACCAGGAAATGGCTCATTGTTTAAGGTCGGCGTAAGCTGGGGTCGCGCGTGCAGACGACATGTCGCATAAGTCCATACATTTCCTGCGTCGTCTGCACGCCCGACACATCCTGACTCCCAGCTTACGTCGACTCTTATTGTTTATTTGTATATTAAGACATACACAGTACATTATAATATGTGCTGTAAGATATTATGTTAAATAAATTACATCGTTATATTACATATTACGTAGAATGTCATAATGTGAATGGGTTTTAAAACTTAATTAATTATGAACATTATGATGAAACCGATGAAAAGAATCAAACATTGGATGACTAATAATAACAAAAAGGAAGATTACGGGTGGAGAAAAAGATACATTTTAAAATCAGGAATGCAGAAATTTTTCAGGCCATATGGTTTACATGCTACATACATGCTCATAAGCAAAAATAACGCAGTTGACTTGAATGACAATCTTTATATTGCTGGAACGAAACTAGAGAAGGTACAAAGTATTGTATACTTGGGCTGCAATTTAAATGAAAGATGGGATCCTTCGGTTGAAATCAAATGCCGCATTGAGCAAGCTCGTGCAATCTTTATCGGCATGAAAAAGATGTTCTGCAGTCATGATCTCAACCTTGGATTACGAATGCGAATGGTCAGATGCTACGTGTTTTCAGTATTATTTTATGGAATGGAAGCCTGGACACTTACTGAAGAACTGGTAAGGCGACTAGGCATTTGAGATGTGGATCTACAGAAGAATACTAAAAATAAGCTGGATGGACAGATTTACGAATAAAGAAAAATAAGTTATTAAAACAATAAAAATCCGAAAACTTCAATATCTAGGACACGTGAGAGACATCCGGAGAAGTACGAGATCTTGCATCTCATAATGCAGGGAAAGATTGCCGGAAGACGGAAAACATCGTGGCTGAAAAACTTGAGACAGTGGTTTGGCCAGTCTACTGTAGAGCTGTTCCGGGCCGCAGTAAACAAAGTCCGCATAGCCAACATGATAGCCAACGTCCGTTGAACGGACAGGGCACGAGAAGAAGAAGAAAAAGATATATTTTAAAATCAGGAATGCAGAAATTGAATTGTTTCTCGGGCCATATGGTTTGTGGCACCGTCTTATGGAAACACCACATTCCGCTTCGTATCTAGCAATTTGGGCACAAAAAAATGATTATCTTGTCTCGATAGTATCTACTTAGGTAAACATCATTAATTGTGTGTGCATATGTGCCAGCAAAGACGTGGAGGCCGTTTGTCCGATATTCCGGACAATCCCCAGCATTTATACGCGAAACCTGCTAAAAGAAATAACAGTCTTCACCGAAATTAATAAAATCTTTAAACATAATAGCAATTAACATTTTGCAGAAATAAAATACAAGAAATTAAAGCGAACCGGCGACCACTCACGCTGACCAGCGGACAGCCGATCAGCGCACGAACCATAAGAATGCATTTCTGAGTGCGCAGAACGTACTGCGCACTTAGGGGATAATCCGTATTGTCCATTTAAGCATTTTCGTTCATTCCTTGCATTTCATTCGCGATCGTACGGAATCGGAGACCCGCGCATGCGCACTAGTATGTGAATTTCAAATACCGTGGGGACAATCCGATGAATCCCCACGTAACAAAAGTTGCATAGTTTTCGGGCGGGAATCGCTCGCGTTCAAATTAACTGTGATGATAATGTAGCAAATAAATCGTTATTTATATTATCCTGTATTATAAATTGTATATCTATGGACATTTTAATTTATTTTGTGTTTAGACATCTGATTAACATGATTTGACCATGGAAATGTTCGAGAAACTTTATATTATGTTCTCCGGGTAGTGATATTACAATACAGTATGTAGTAGGCAGTGGCGGCTCGTGACTTTTGGTGTGCTAGAGTGCTAATATGAACAAAAATGGCTTTATTGATGTCGTTGTAGTCGAAAAAATTTTTTTTCTTTTTTTTTTTAAACCGGTTTTTTTTAATGAAGATTTTCAGGAAATCCATTAAAAAATAAATCCGAGAACGTGTTTTGTATCAAAAGTACCTCAGTTTTTCTAATGATTTAAGGTCTTACAAACTTCAATATTTCATTGAAGAAGAAGATAACAATAATAATCTAATTTTTTTAAATATGAAAATAAACAAGACACAGAAAATTAATAAAAGATAACGGTCGCAACTGGGACTCGAACCCAGAACCTTACGTCTTACCGGGACATACACCTCTACCAATTGGGCTACTGCGATCTTATATGAGACTGTCGTAATTGTCAACTTCATATTTCAAATTTCAGAATTAACAATATTATCTTCGACTAATGTTTTTTTCCATTATTATTGGAAACAAGTATTCAAAGAATGTATTTGTTACCTAGATAGTGTCTCGGATAAATATATCCGATGTATGTAATATGTATGTCCCGGTAAGACGTAAGGTTCTGGGTTCGAGTCCCAGTTGCGACCGTTATCTTTTATTATTTTTTTGTGTCTTGTTTATTTTCATATTTTAAAAAATTAGATTATTATTGTTATCTTCTTCTTTAATGATATATTACATTGATGGGAATAATCTTCAAAAGTTAAAAAAAAAGTTTTTCTAATAAAAATACAATATTAAAAAAATTTTCACACACTTATTTTTTTTACACATTATTAAAAAATCATAAAAATTTATGATCAAAAAATACTTACAAGAAGTACACGATATTTAATAATAGTTTATCATGTGCGTTTTGAGCATTTTCATTGCTTACTTGGATGTAGATATATATATTAAAGCAAGTTTTTAATAAAATAAATCGATATTTAATTTTTAATTTAAAAAATTTGATACGGGGAATAATCGATCTTTCTCATTGGAACCTCCTTGTACAGTTGTAAGCATTTTTAAACTTTTATTCTCAGCCGCTGGTCAATCGCTCTTAAGGTTAATTAATTTTAATTTTAAGGTCTCCATCTTAAACCAAGTTATATGTTTTTCTTAGAGTATATTTTTCAAACCTTTTGTAAATGTAACTGTATCTCTTAAATTATATTTTGACTTCAAAAATAAACAAAACAATAATTTATAGTTTGTATACCTCAAGAACTTATGTTGAAACTTTTCAATGTTGTCGGAATGAATATTGAAAAAAGGAGACCTTGTGCTTACCTATAATATTGTGTATCATAAATTTAATATTAATCGAAGGTGTTATATTATACAAGTTACAACACATCATATTTCCTAAACCGGTTATTGATTACTTAGCAATAGACTCCAGTATTGTTAACCTAAAGCTGGCACACACGGCAATCGTTTGATAGAGAGCAGTTCGGGACTCTTGTTCACATAAAAAATACAACGTATTTATTTTGTTCATTGAATATCAGCAGGAATATATTTTTTTTTAAATATGCCTAGATCTTTTTACTTTTTAGTGTGGAAGGTAAAATTATTGAGCGTAGCGATGTCCTGTTTATATTCGACCAATTGGCATATCACCTTACTATTGTAATGAATAATTTATGTAGGTATCCAATCTAGTTAAATTAAAAAAATAAATCAGTGATAGCATAATTATATTTTAAAATTATTTTTTAAAATTCCCTTTAAAATGTCAAAAGATTTTAAAATTCTCTTTAGGTAGATACCTAATCTATATTCTAGCGAAGATTCAAACATTTTCGAATTCTCTTTGGGTAGGTACCCATCTAATCCATTTTCAAGCGAGGGTCCAAAAACTTTTAATTCTCCTAAGGTAGGTAGGTACCTAATCCATTCTCTGGCGAATGTTCAATGTAGGGACAGACACGAAGCTCACATCAAAAGATACTGTGTTATAAAGTATCTTTTCTACCGATACACTACGTTATAAAAGATTTCTTCCTACGGTAGGAGAGGGGTTAGTTGAATTCGGAAGCGGCCGAGGGAATATCATTTCTTTGTACTGGATATGTCAACTTGACGGCTGACAGCGGCTCGACACGGCGCTCCGTGTATTAAAAATGACCCCCTCTCATGTTTACGGCGGAGGGCGGGTCGCATAACTTTTCTGATATCTCGCCGCTAGCGGTTACGGAGAATAATAATAAATAGCGAAGGCTGGAACCGCGCTTATAACACATCATCTTTTTACGTCTAGCGGGACTGTAGTGGATTGTATGGGGGGCGCTATTGTGTTATAAAGTATCTTTTTATGTGAGCTTCGCATTTGTCGCCCCTTTCAAAGATTTTTTTATTCTCTTTAGGTAAGTACCTAATCCTTTTTCTAGCGAAGGTACAATCAAAGAATGATAATTATTATAGCATTTATTATAATGTTATATTATGAATTATGAGGGAACTCTTCATGTCATAAATAGTAATTATAATAATTATATACAACGAATGAACCAATGTCAAGGATCTACTAGGTTGATTAATGTATTTTATTTTATTTGTATCTACACGTGTCCGGAAACTCGTAGTACTAGCGGGAAACTGGTGAACCTACATCTCATTTGGACTCATAGAATTTTTTTTCAAAAACTTAATTTTGGTTTCGAGAGTATTTTTAACCAAAAGATTTACCAAATAAGTACAGATGTGAGCTACTTCATTTAAACAAAATATAAACAACACAATAAATATTTTTTTCTTGATTTTAAGGGAACTTTGGCTTTTTTTGTGAGTTAGTTATAATTATTTAAATATATTTTGCTTTATCTTATACTTATATTAAAAGTAAGTGTACTAGATTTTAATAATTTTTTGGAAAAATTATATTTTTAAAAAATTACAGGATTGTTGATACACTTGCTGACTATTTTTTCACATAATCGTCATCACGTTTATTGCACGTGGTGTGCCGTGGCACAAACTTCTTTGTGCCCTCCTCGGAGAACTCAAATGGGAAAAAAGAAAAAAAAGAGAAAAAAACCTCAAATCCAAAATTATGTTGTGTATTTTAAATTTATGATTTATTTTAAATTTTGGGTGTTCAAAAAGAACCCCCCCCCCCCTTCTCTAGCTTCCAAGCTAGAGAAAGGGGGGATAGGGCAGCTGATTTCTTATAGAGCACAGAGAAGGATCAAGGACAAGTAGTCAGAATAAACTCGAAAAATGTACATAGAAGCTGACTTGTACCCGGCGTAGCTCAGGGTTATAATTATTAAACAGGGCCGTGTTAAGTCCTGAGGGGGCCCAAGATCATATTGAGTTTGGGGACCCCTTTTGAAAGCCGTAAACCTACATGGAAAACAACAAACCACATGTTTTCTTTGATTTTATTTGACACTCTTGCTAAGTCACCAAACGTAGAGAACCACTTGGGATGACCTATGGCAGGGGTGTTGGTTATCCAAATAATGATTCCTGGCGGCGGTACCCATACCCGCCTCCCATAAAATACCTTTGATTAATATAAAATAACTCGTGGGGATGAAATGACCTGCATTTTCTTTTTATTTTAATAAGTCAGGTTCTGTACTGGCAATCCACTAGTCCTTAAAAAATTTGAAATCGGAAGGACCCCGCCTATTTTAGAGAGGGAATTAAAATACTTTACAAGACTTTTTGGGAAAGGTTGGGAAGGTATTTGACAGTTGCTTTTTACAGCTCGATTTCGTAAAGACATGTGAAAATATTAACTCATTTCTTACGCATTGTTTTTTTATAAAAACAAAGAAATTTAAAATCGATTGGTAATTTCACGGAATCAAGCGACATATAATCTAGAGGGGTGTTAAGATAAATAAACCATTCCCGGTGTTAACTGGCACAAAATGAACACAGTATTATGCAGGACAGCATATGGTTCAATTCTTAATTCTAAATACGTTAAATGTCGCCCGTTCTGATTCATGCCGAAAAAAACTGCGTGAAATTGCATTGTTTTGTTTTATTTTGTAAATTCAGGTACAAATTCCAAAATGTTTTCCGAACATTTTCTAAAGAACGTTATTTACCATGTTATAAAGTAAAAAAATATCCGAAAATGAATTTATAAGTAGGCGATTTTGGACTTGAAAATATGTTTTATCTTTTTATATAAAAATCTCGCGTCACAATGTTCGTCCAAGGTTAACTCCGAAACCACTTAACCGATTGTGATGAAATTTGGCTTACTGTGTGTAATTTGGTCCAACTTAAAAGATAGTATAATTTTTATCTCGATTATTGACCTCAATATTTATAATTGCGAATTAAATGCTTTTTATGGGACAATTATTTGTAAGTTCCTTAAGTTTCTGACAGATGTCGGTGTAAGTTAATTTATTGACACAACACTTGGTTATCTAAGTTAGGTCCTCCGGTAGATGGTGTTGTGTTTCGTTAGCCACAGCAACGCGTGGGTAGGTCAGCTAGTAGATCTATAAAATACTCGATTTTTTTCAAGGCAAGACAAGTGTTCTACTTGCAGTATTTAATCGAAGCATCTATATTATTTTTAACCGATCAAATTTTCAAACCAAAAACAAATGATTTGTATGATTTAGCATAAATCGCATGGATTAATCTTAATTATTATTATATTTTAGATTTAAAACATAATGGCGAACAAAGCTATGACCCAGGCGATATCAGTGGAGGAAGAGTTCCGGAAGAACCCGGAGATGCAGCAGAAAGACCTGGACAGTCTCCGCGAGTGGGTTAACAAACAACCCCACCTTCCTGACGTGCCTGGTGAGCTCACTGGTTCATTCTAAACAAATATTATATTCAAACTATTCCGTACATGCATATAATAGGCCACTTGCATCAGCTTTTTTTTCGGTTAAGGCAAATTATATATTCTTAAACATTCCGTTTTTTTTAAATCGTATCTTTGAAACTTTGGCGACTTTTTAAACCGGAAAGACGAGACATAATATTATGTGTGCGAAAAAACAATAATTACATCATTTAAAAAAAAAAACCAACGAATTCCACACAAATGGCAGAGGGGAATAACGAGGCATACCAAAAACATTATATCTGTTATATTTTTTTTCCTTGGTCCATCTTATTGATCATTAATCATTATAATGTTTAACGTCTATAAATGACTAAATCCAAATATTTTACAATAAAACCATGTTATAAATAATTATTAAAAATAATTAAAGAGGGAAGTTTATCAACAATATGAAGTATGAAGAAGGTTCACATTAAATTTATGTAGTTGGTTTATAGCTCATACCTGTACCGAGGTTGATTTTTGTTTTTGCAGTGAGATTATTTGAAACAGCCGAACATTCTTGTTCTTAAACATATAACGTGATATTGTGCTTCTTGTTTGATATTATTCAAATGTTGTGATTTAATTATAATTATAATAAATTGTAATTAAATTTGATTTTGTTAAAATTAGCACCTTCACCATTATGCCCCTATGACAGCTGCTTCGGAAGTTCGGAAGGCATAACCCACGCATAACCTGTACAATGTTCACTTCATAACATCAGATCTGTCAAAACGTAAAACTAAAGTACTTAAATTTGAATTCTGACGCTACGTTTAGTTATTATTACTTTAAAAAGTAGCCATCATAAATTAATCTATTTTCGGAAATTTGTCAGATTGACCCTGAACAAAAGCTATTTCAGACAAATAATTAAGCAAAAAATTCAGTCAATCCTAATTCAAATCCAAAAGATTGCTTAATATTTTCGTATGTAACAAAGTTCGCAGACTAAAAACCGCTACAAATTAAAAAATTAGCCGGAAATCAAAGCGTTGCTTTATAAAAAAAAGATCAGTGTGGAATTTTACAAAATTAATTGAATATTATCGGAGACGGAACATTTTCATGTAGTGAATAGTCACGAGCCCAAAAAACGGATTTATTTATAAAAAAAAAACTATAAATTTCTAAAAAACTTTAGTACATTTCCGTAATCTTAGTAGAAAAATCTATCCACACGATTTTTTCCAAGTCATTATGAAATCCATGCAAGTGGCCTATTAAATTCGACACTAGCACCCAAAGTGGCACCAGTCAAATGGAGTATATTCGGATTGGTTTATGTATGAGTCCATTTGGTAAGTCGAGAACACTAGTGTTCATTGTGAACACGGGTCCACATAATCAGGGCCGGTCCTATGCAGGCGCAATTGGAGCAGTCCTCTCCAGGTGCCGATTTACCAAGGCGCGAAAGACCAAGGAGCTAAGGCGCTGATAATAACTACTAACACTCTTTGTTATATTTTTTTTATTTTTTATTTTTTTATTGTTTATTCCAGATCTCGGGGAGGGTGGTGCAATCCCACGAGCTCCATACTATACATAGAACATATTATTGATATTATTAACATATTATATTGGCCCATATAAAAAAGGATGCCCGGGAAAAAACACTTTTCTACATCGAAAATTGCCCGAAATGAATATATTTTTTTAATATTGCCTTTTAGAAGGTGAAAGCTATATCGATATGTTTTTAAATTTTCGATTCGTGTTAACGTAAACATTCACTGAGTACAATTTATCGGAAAATATTATTTAAGGAAAAAGTGCTGCTAACTCAATTCTCATATAGAATTACAAAATTATAAAAACATACCGACAAAGCTTCTTCTTTCGAGAACATATTTTTGTTTTCAAATTACAATTTCGTTAAAGTTTGGGATGTAGAAAAATGTTTTCTCCCGAATCCCTTTTTCGAGCGATTTCTGTGGGTAAATATGAGAGATTGCGGAAGTTGTCCCATTCGCACGTTTCGCATTCGCATGTATCGTAAGTATGTGTGAGCTTATTGTGAGCGGGACAGAATTACAGACAATGAAATAGCTAAACGCGCGTGTGGTGCAAAGTCTAGCCACAGTTGTTACAAGCGCCTGGCGCCATTTGGATCATGGCCGGCCCTACCCATAAAAATAATTTATAGTTATTATGGACTCGAGGTAAAAAATAATACTATAACCTTCATTTCAAGGCTTTGTGCAACTTTATTACCCGCATTATGTATGTGTAATTATTATTAGTAATAGTATGTACCCACATTATCTCGATTTAAAAAAGCCTTGCGGAAACTAATAATTTACTTATAACGAAGATCATAATTATTAATTGATGCAATAAAAGAAGAGTAAGTAGGTACTATGGTTAGGTATTATTATTATTATGTCAGGGGTCAGAAAACTACGTCAATGGTGATTTTGAAAGTGTGATCCGGAAAAGGATTAAAAGTGTGATGCACAACCCACGGCACGCGAGCCTATTTCATCACTGTCTTCATCGCTTGGTTTCATTACTCGTTTTGTCGCATCTTTCATCATTAATTTTATCATAGTTTTCATCACATGTTTCATCACAGGTTTCATCACTTATTTCATCACTGTTTTCATCACATGTTTCTTCATGGGTTTCATCTCTAATTTCATAACTAATTTCATCACTAATTTCATCACTGTTTTCATCACATGTTTCATCACTCATTTCATCACTGTTTTCATCACAGGTTTCATCACTCATTTCATCACTGTTTTCATCACTCATTTCATCACTGTTTTCATCACATGTTTTTTCATAGGTTTCATCTCTAATTTCATCACTGTTTTCATCACAGGTTTCATAACTCATTTCATCAATATTTTCATAACTATTTTCGTCACTAATTTCATCACTGTTTTTATCACATGTTTCAACACTCATTTCATCACTGTTTTCATCACAGGTATCATCACTCATTTCATCACTGTTTTCATCACTCATTTCATCACTGTTTTCATCACAGGTTTCATCACTCATTTCATCACAGGTCTTCACTTATTTCATCACTGTTTTCATCACTCATTTCATTACTCTTTTCATCACATGTTTCTTCATAAGTTTCATCTCTAATTTCATAACTAATTTCTTCACTAATTTCATCACTGTTTTCATCACAGGTTCCATCACTCATTTCATTAATAATTTCATAACTATTTTCGTCATATGTTTCATCATTTATTTCATCACTATTTTCGTTACTGTTTTTATCAAATGAAACACGCCAAACGCGCGCCCAACATATGTACACAGTTGACATTTGTCACATGAGAACGGGACGCTTCTACGACTCGTTCTTATGTTCAACAGCTCGGCTGTGGAACGATTTGCCGGCCTCTGTGTTTCCTCCTTCCTATAACATGGGTCTCTTCAAGACCCACGTTCACTCCTTCCTCTCCTCAAAAAGACCCTCCTCACAGCATCTTCAAAGATGACATAGGCCCTGAGGGAAATTATTTTCCTCAGGGCCTCCTGTGTGGAGTTAATATAAAAAAATAAATAAAATAAAATAAAATCACTACTTTCATTACTGTTTTCATCACATGTTTCATCACAGGTTTCATTACTAATTTCGTCACTGTTTTCATCACAGGTTTCATCACTTATTTCATGACTGTTTTCATCACATGTTTCTTCATGTGTTTCATCTCTAATTTCATAACTAATTTCATCACTAATTTCATCACTGTTTTCATCAAATGTTTCATCACTCATTTCATCACTGTTTTCATCACAGGTTTTATCACTCATTTCATCACTGTTTTCATCACAGGTTTCATCACTCATTTCATCACTGTTATCATCACATGTTTCTTCATAGGTTTCATCTCTAATTTCATAACTAATTTCATCACTAATTTCATCGCTGTTTTCATCACATGTTTCTTCATGGGTTTCATCTCCAATTTCATAACTAATTTCATCACTAATTTCATCACTGTTTTCATCACATGTGTCATCACTCATATCATCATTGTTTTCATCCCAGGTTTCATCACTCATTTCATCACTGTTTTCATCACATGTTTCTTCATAGGTTTCATCTCTAATTTCATAACTAATTTCATCACATTTCATTCATTTCATCAGTGTTTTCATCACAGGTTCCATCACTAATTTCATCACTGTTTTCATCACTAATTTCATCAATAATTTCATAACTATTTTCTTCATATGTTTCATAATTTATTTCATCACTATTTTCGTTACTGTTTTTATCAAATGTTCATCACTACTTTCATTACTGTTTTCATCACATGTTTCATCACAGGTTTCATTACTAATTTCGTCACTGTTTTCATCACATGTTTCATCACAGGTTCCATCACTAATTTCGTCACTGTTTTCATCACATGTTTCATCACCGGTTTCATCGCTAGTTCCATCTGTGTTCCATCACTGATCACATTGCAAGTTTCATCTCTCATTTCATTGCATGTTTCACAATTTAATAAAATTTTGTGCAAATTAGCTAAATACTAAAACGATGATTCAATATAATATAAGCCTGAAATAGTAAATAGAAGAAAGTATAACATAAAAAGTATGTCTGTTCGTATAGTCACAATGTGTGTTACAAACTAAGAAATCAGAATAAATGAGAATGTGATTACTCGTGAGGTATAGAACATTATGGCAGAGATTTCAAAAATAAAATAATAAGAATTGTGTCATTGAAGAAGAAGATAAAACTAATAATCTAAACGAAAATATGAAAATGAACAAGATACAGAAAAATAAAAGATAACGGTATGATCAATATCAAATACATCAATTCGCTAGCTAGCCTACACGTTCAATAAATATCACAATATTTGATAGATATTGACAGATCGCAATACATATTGAACGTGTAGGGAAGCACACTGATCTATCGATATGAATCGTGATAAATTTTTAATGTTTAGCCTCCGCCTTTCATCTCTTGTTTCATCGCATATATCATTTCACACAAAATTAATGTATTATGATTAATTCTATCACTGGTTTCACCACAGATTACATTGCTAATTTCATTACTGATTTCATCATGAAATCATAAAAAAAATTCTAAAAGAATGATTTCTTGTGAAAAGAAATCAATAATTGTGGCGTTTGCCACACTGCTCGTCTCTATGATAGATGGGCGGGCTCTACCGCCGAGCAACGTCCCGAACGTTGACGGAGTTGCGACCCGAAGTGGGTCATTTCAAGGCAGCGCTTGAGCGAGCGGTGCTCTGGCTACTCATTAGTAATCTTACCAACTAGGGTAGGGTCGTAGGGTAGGCTAGGCTGAACGTTTACTTTGTAACCATTTGTATTCAATAAATGACGTTCTCGTATAACGAACCAATATAGTATTTATTTACGACAATCGGTGTGTAGTACCGAGGATTAGATTGAGGACTGAATCCCAATCCAGTTCCTGAACGCTACAATAATATGACAAGATATTGTATATTATTTAACTTGTAAGGATTCATTAAAAAATAATGACTCGTTCAAACATTTGGTTAATATATACTAAATGTACCTACTAACCAATAATTTTATTTTTTGTATCGTTGATACAAAAAGCTTAATTTTATTGTATCCTATTTTAGTGTATTTGAATAATGTATTACTAAGATAGTAGGTACTTAATAAACATGCCTTTCTTTCAGAATTGCAGCTGGTACTCTTTCTGCACAGCTGTCTATTCAGCGTGGAGTTTGCCAAGAAGACCATAGAGAACTACTACACCATCAGGACACACGTGCCAGAGTTCTTCAGCCACAGGGACCCACTGTTGCCCGCCATGAAACACATGTCTGAAATGCTGTGAGGCCTGACAATTAATATTTAATTTAATCAACTGGTTCCTTTTCTCTAGAATTTCAAAAATTCTAAAAAAAATTTGTCAAAAATTTAGACAAAATTCAAATTAAAACATAACATAATAAAAATATAATAAACATAACATAACAAAATAAAACATAAGTCAAAAATTTCGCACACCAATTAAAACATGAAAATATTGTATCAGCATTTACCCAGGAGGCTAACATCAGCGATGCCTGACCATATTTGGAATAAAAAATGTAGATGTCATTTCACTGTCCGATGATATTTTTTTGTGACAACCTAGCGAATCACGTGATTTAGCATCGTACAATCGAGACAGAGCGTATTCACCTTTATTTGTTGCGATATGTGGCATTGTGATCAGTAGCGACGTGTGACAAATATATTTGAAAAAAAAATTGAAACCAAGGTCATTAGCAAAGCCAAATAACATCTAATTAATATATGCTCAGGAAAGGTTATAGTCTGTGAGGTAGGTACGTGTTGATATATCCTATACATAGGATGTTAACGGACGAATTTGACTTACGAAATTTCGGTTAACAGTAATTTTATAATATTTTCAATTTGTTTTTATTAAAAAACGTAAAAATATATCTTCCATATCTTTCACGTGTTGTCATTGATCACTCCGCCGAGTAACTGCTCAACCTCTTACCCCACCCTATCTGTCTAATACCTACTGATTTTTTAATGATTTTAGGTGAAATGGTGGGAGACCAAAGTTTTATTTACATTTTTTACTCCAAATGATGTCAGGTTAAAAAGTCAAGTATGATCCTTAACCCCCTGAATGGTATATACAAGGCCAGCCTTCAGCCAAACCGTTCCTGGATTAGTAAAAACCTCAAGGGTGCTGCGTTAGGTGTTAGGCATTATCAGCGTTCCATAAGTAACTAGACAATGAACCGTTTCCATACCAGATATTGGTTGTCACTGCAACTCCAGTTATCGGAGACTGATGCTGAACGAGTTCTTTATCCTGTTATTTTTGGAATCAGTTCCTCAAAAGAAAAATGGTTGCTAGATTTACCAACAATATCGATGTGCTTATTATAGTCTAGGAGGCCTGATAATAAAAACGTAATGTTGACGCAACTAGATATGCATCTCTCATTCTCCACCCAACTTATTATCCAAATACTTATCCCTATCCTAGAGTGTGTGATCAATATATCAACGTGTGTGACATTTACAGCAACAAATATTGTACACTCTGTTATGATCACTTTATTAATCTTTCATTGCATTTAATATCGACTCTATTAAAGCAACCTGTGCAAATGATCAACCACAGTGATCTCTCGGTGAAATTACTAAGAATCTGTTATGTACTTGTGCAGTGATTATCGCCAGTTGTGTCCCTCAAGATCATAATACCAATTCACAATAATACAGTATCAGAATGCAAGGGTCTGTTAAAGAAGTCTATGCAATGATCAACTATAGTGATCTCTCAGTGCGTTTACTATGAATCTGTTATGTGCTTGTGCAGTGATTACTGCCAACTGTGTCCCTCATGGTCATAATTTTGATTCACCATAATACAGTATCAGAAGAGAAGGGGTATAATGGTGGAGTTATACTTGTCTGACGTGACGCGTCATAACGGTATCGGTTTCATACATTTAGTATGGGGACGATTACATCAGTGTGTTATGTCGTGTCCTGATGCGTTATGTCTTCGTGCTGTGTAGTGATGAGAGCTACGACTGTATTGATTTAAAATATCGTCATAAGGCGTTAGAACACAACTTATAGATGTGAACGCTAGCCATCACGACAGAGAACATCACGTCACGTCACGACAGACAAGTATAACTCCACCATAAGTCAGTCCTTTACAAATATCCAAGTGTTTACCGACTCCCACATAGTTGTGTCGACTTGAAAACTGACAATGAATATATGCGACTACACCTATATGATAAATATGAATAATTTTTCAGAACCATAATAACTTTGCCAGAACCTATGAAGGGAGGAGGACGTGTGGTCTACATGAAGTTGCACAATACCAACCCGGCCAAATGGAACCTGGTTGACTCTGTCAAGTACTTCATGTTTGTACAAGACATTGTTTTACAACAATTCGTGAGTGGCTATATTTAATCCATAACCACTGGAGCGACAGAGCAATTAAAATATTTTTTCTCGGATTGCTAAAGGAAATTTTTCTGCCACATTAAAAAAATCATACCTCCGAATTTGAATATGGAGACATACAAACTGATTATAGTTCTATGTAGCCGATGAATTCCCCTTTCTTTTGTCTATTATCACATATTTATAGGATTTATAAACAAAATATAATTAAATCTTTAACCTTAAAACATTTTAAAGAATCTAGAGCAGTGGTTCTTAACCTGTGTTCGGTCGAACCCCAGGGGTTCGGTGAGTAAGTCTTGAGGGTTCGGCGGAGGTCAAGACACACCCCCGACTCATATGATTCGTGATGACAAGCCAATTAAGAAGGGTTTGGTGAATGCGCATATGAAACTGGTGGGGTTCGATACGACAACACGGTTAAGAACCACTGATCTAGAGAATATTTATTTTGTCATATTTTGAATGTACATAATATACATATATAGTCGTTTTATTAAAAAAAAATTTTTTGAAAATTTGCCATATTTTGGCAACAAAGCAATCCAATTTGGAAATAGTGCCACAATGAGGGAAAAAGTGTTCGAGTGGATAAATACCAACTTACCTGCTATTACTAGTTTGTGTGATTCAAATACTTTTATCGTAGTTCTCTCACGCGTACCTGCGTGGGTTACATTTAAAAAAATGGAGCTGAAGTGATATTGTACATGAATTTAAAAGTTCCTGGCCCCCTAGCACACTCGATCGATAAGGATTGATGGATAACTTTCGGTAACTTCTCATCGTTCCCTAGCATGATTAGTGATTACAGATCGCCAACGAATAAGTGACAGTTCACAATGACTTAACTAACTAACTAACCATCACGCCGTTTTCCGCAGGGGTAGGCAGAGAGCGCCAAACAACTCGGTATTGGCACACACTCTTTGCCTCATTCACATTCATACATTGTCTCATAAATACTCTTCTACTTTTCTGACTCCTTGACATGGCCCGATTCAAGTATCTGATTCATTTGATCGTGCCATGTCTTCCTTGGACGTCCCCTACTTCTTATACCATTCATTTATTGCGTCATATATTCTCCTTACGCTTCTTTCTTCTTTCATTCGTTCTACATGCCCAAATCATCTGAGGGTCCCTTTCTTAATTTTACTCATTACGCTTACATCAACCTTGCATTCTTTTTGGATCTCCACATCTCTCACACGATCATACATGGTTTTACCACACATACACCTCAGGGATCTCATTTCAATAGCATTCAGTCTACTTTCATCCTTCCTCTGCCAGTTCCATGCCTCACTGCCATACATCAGGTTAGGTACAAGAACTCCATGTGGACTAAGTGTCCTTATATGTCCTCTTTATATAAGTATATATGACTAACTGTCCTTATTATATTCGACATCAACTGTTGTTTGTACGTTAGCGATCTGCAGTTATCCTAGGGTACGGTGAGAAGTTACCAAAAGTTATCCTATCAATCCTTATCGATTGAATGTGCTAAGGGGGCAGGAAGTCTATCATGATAAACAATAAAAACAATAATAACAATAAAACCCTACATCAATACCATATTGACTAAATATGTCATCTGCGGTCAGTTATCAATATTTGCAAGCAGGGGGCCTAGTCTCGATCTTTCGGTTTCACAAACAAGCACGTTTGCCGTTTAACCTTTCTTGACGGTGCTGTCAACTAAGCGGTCACGGTTTGTATTTACTGAAATATCTTTGTAAATATACTAAACATAGAGTTAACATTTTAGGTATTCCTCCACAATACATTTATGTATTGGATTAAATAAATACATTACACTAATATTTACTGAGTGTACAGCATCGGAGCGCGAGAAAGTTTTTAGCACGGTCAGAGGAGGGTTAATACGGATTCGTGACGTAGCTAAACCCGCATTACGGGCGCTGTGAGATATATAGACTAGGCCCCCAGGTCAACAATTGATAAGAGATATCCGACTGATCGTTGATAATTTTAAATATTAAAATCATTTTGAATAATGTCATTCGTTCTGTAAAATAACTTGCTTATAAATCACTGCATAAGAAAATTATATTGTTTAAAAAAATAATAATTTTCAGGGAACCTCGGGAACAGGCCACGCAGGAGTAATGGATCTCGAAGGTGTTCAGTTGGGACACATGACTAAATTAGGAATAATAACTCTGAAGAAAATTATAACATATGTGCAGGTAAGAAACCAACTCTAAATATGTACTAAATAATTTCCCACCTTCCTCTTCCCTATCTCTTTCCCTTCCCCACTTACCTTCAGCCTCACAAATATTCCAATTGGGGATGCCATAGTCTCACTGGCTCCAGAAAGGAGCAGTTGGGACTCTTGTGAGGTTTCTCTATAAAAAAAAAAAATTTATTACATTGTAGGTACTTGCATAGAGTACTGTCTCAAGTAATGAAATTGAACAAACTAGATTTCTTCTTAGAAAAAACGTAGGAAAAAATTTGATCTATTTTGCATATATATTGATCATCCAGTTTCTAGTTGATTAGAAATTTCAGTTGAGTATGAAGTTATACAGGGTGTCCGGGGGTAAAGTGCATTAACTTCGGGAGGTGATTCTACATGATAGTGTAAGTAAAAAACATAAATAACTTTTTTCGAAATTCCAACTTTTACCAGCCCCTAAGCTTGTTTTCACGACAATATAACGATAGCAGTCAAGTCCAATAAGCTTGTTTTCAATCTAACGCGTGTGTTCCCACAGAAATCATTATAACTTGGTTGTTATACCAGTTACAAGTTACAACCCTAAAACAAAAAGGATAATATCTAGAATAAACCACGCTTCACGTTTCTTTTCAAAGTCCATAGAAATAGATAAAAAATAGTTATTTTATAGATGCAGTTTTGTTAGACTTAGTTAATTTTTTTTAAAAATATTTTTGTATTAAATGGAAAAAAAGTGAGGTGATCTATGTGTCTATGGAGGTGATAGAATTGTTTATTATACATTCCTATGATAAAATATGTGTTTTTTTTTACAATATCCGTGATTTTAGTACCGTTTTAACATAAAAACATCACAGGTGTGTCATTTTTACATTTTTTTTTGTTTGCAATTTCAATTTTGCATTCATTTCAGTGGCGGTTCTTCACAGGAGGATTAAATTAAATGTTTACATTTTGTGATCTTTATTAAACAAAAATGATTCATTCTGTTCTGCTTATTTAAAGATGCTTGAACCGTAAATAACATAAAAATTAAATAAAATACTGGCGTAAAAATAGAGATGAAAAATATCACATAAAATAGAGATGAAAAATATCACATAATACCACAATAATATTTGTAATAAAATGAGTGTTTTTTATTGTGAAATTCTTTGGGGTTAGAAAAAATGGTAACAGTGACAACACAGTGAAAAATCAGCACACATTTGAAAAGTGATATAACGTCATGAAAAGTGATGAAAAACTTAGGTTGGGTCATTTTTTTTTCATCGCTTTTGATGACTTTATATCACTTTTCGAAGGTCTGTTGATTTGCCACTTAGTTGAGTTGTCATTGAACCGAAAAAAAAATACTTTTTAGGAAGTTGGCTGTTTTGTGCCTGTAATTATTATGTAGTAAAACCAATTTTATCATCGAAGAAGAAGATAACAATAATAATCAATTTTTTTTTTTTAAATATGAAATTAACAAGACACAGAAAAATAATAAAAGATAACGGTCACAACTGGGACTCGAACCCATAACCTTACGTCTTACCGGGACATACACCTCTACCAATTGGGCTACTGCGATCTTATATGAGACTGTCGCAATTGTCAACTTCATATTTCAAATTTCAGAATTAACAATATTGTCTTGTTCATTTTCATATTTAAATTTTTTTTTGATTATTATTGTTATCTTCTTCTTCAATGATATATTACATTGATGGGAATAACCTTCAAAAGTTAAAAAGAGAGTTTTTCTTATAAAAATATGAAACCAATTTTATCCCGGCTAAACAAATTAACACTCGAGTATTTGATTTATTTCAGGATGCAATGCCCACAAAACTGAAAGCCATCCACTACGTGAACCCGGGCCCCTTCATGGACATGCTATACAACATGGCCAAGCCATTCATGCACCCGGAGCTTGTGGCCCTGTTGCATATCCACGGCCAGGGGATGGACTCCTTCTACGAACATGTGGAGAAGAGGACGCTGCCCAAGGAGCTAGGCGGAGAGGCTCCTAGCATTGAGGTGCTAAGAAGTGAGTTATGACAGATATTAATTTTTGAGTGTTAGAGGGAGCGCGCTAATATTAAAAACGATAATATTTAAGCGAAAACTGTGAAAATGTTTAATAAAACACGACTCGTTTAAAATAGAGAAAAAATCTCGTGGGAAATGTCTTAAAGGCATTTAAAGAAACGCCGTGATTTTTTTTCATACATATAACTTGTAAAATAGCAGAAAAAATTGTATATAATAATTTTCGGAAAATACTCTGCAATTTTTTCATTGAGGGAATCTATAATTATTGATTAATCTATATTATTTATCTATTATTAATATTAATTTATGATTTTTTCCATTAGTGTTTAGTGACTAGATCTGAATAGCCAGGTACTTTCCTACCTTCCTCTTCCCCATCTCCTTCCCTTCCCCACTTTCCTTCAGCCTCACAATATACCCCAATTGGGGATGCCATAGTCTCACTGGCTCCAGACGGGAGCAGTTGGGACTCTTGTGAGGTATTCTCTATTAAAAAAAAAATGTTTCACCATAATTTAGTTTTAAAACCCAGGCGAAATTACCTATTAACATTTTACAGATGTACGTAATAGGTACAAAACCATGTAATTTATTTAAAATACCTTACAACTTATATTTAATGTACTGTGTAAATCTTATAAACAAATAAATAAATAAATAAAAATTAATGTTTGTTTGTTTGTTTGTTCGTACCGTATGTGCGGCCATACCGTTCATCCGATTGCGATGAAACTTTGGGAATTTTATGTGCGCGTACCCGGGATGGTTATAGGATAGTGAGCTCTGGCATTATGAAATTATTTCCTATACTATTCATACGATTGCGATTAAAATTTCATCCGATCGCTATTAAATTTTTTTGAATTGTTGTGAACATGCCCGTGAATACGTCTACATCTATATAGGTGAGCTCTGGCATTATGAAATTTGCATAAAAAATTAAATAGGTCATGCAAGTTGTTGGAAAAATGGGAGTATTTTATGGAGTTAGGCGGCAGGGAAAAAAGGCTGGGGGAGGGGTATGCGGAAGGGTCGGGTGGGGAAATAAGAAGGGGGACTTCGCGGGAGGGGGGACGAAGGAGAGGGGATGGAGAAAAGGGGGGAAGCGGAATGCGTGAGGGGGGGAGGGTGTTCGCGAGAAAGGGGAGGGAAGCTGAAAAGGAAACGAGGGAGGGGAAGAGGAGAGGTGTCGGAAGGGGAACGGGGACAAATGGGAAATGACACAAAGGGAGAAACTATTTATTTATTTAATTGGCATTGCAACGCATGCCGGGTATCAGCTACTTTTATATAATTACCGTTTCGGCGTGGCAAATATATATACATATTGATATTATCTTCAAAAATAAAATTTTTTTAGAAGCTTTAAAACTTAAAGTGTTCAAGAGAATTATGTTATAAACCGGTAGAAATTCAGTATACCGCGGCTTAATCACTGAAGAGAACATTAGCGACTCTCAATCGAAAATTTGCAACAGAAAAAGATACGGTCCCATCTAGGAATTTAAAGCCAGGACCTTAGCCTTAACGGGGCTTTTCTCTACCACTGAGCCAATTCAAGCCTCTTCGGTCGTATTTAACTGTATCATATCGACAGCGGTAATTTGAAATGCTGTAAAGGACAATAATTAAATTATATAAATTCCAAAATTGAGTTAATTATGTCAATTTTCTCCAATTGACGTGCTTTTTAAGAGGATTATTTTTCTGAAACATCTATTGAATGTTATTCTTTATATTTTACTTTATATCTCGCGTCACAATGTTCGTCCGAGGTAAACTCCGAAACTACTTAACCGATTTTGGTGAAATTTGGCTTACTGTGTATAATTTGGTCCAACTTAAAAGATATGATAGTTTTATCACGATTATTCACCTCAAATGTTTGTTATGGTAAATTGCTTTGTAATGTAAGACCGGTCAGTGGTTCAGTGGGCATCGCGTTTGGGTTCCACCCAGGAGTTCCGTGTTCGATTCCTCGGCTGGCTAAGTCCTCCACCACAACACAAGCAACATCTTCCGCTTAGTGTGGTGGTAGTAGGAGATTTTCAAATGTTGTTGGGTTATTCGTAACCTGGGAATGTCTGTCTTTCTTTTTAAAAAAAAAAAAAAATTATTTGTAATTTCCATAAGTTTCTAAAAGATGGCGGTGTGAGTTAATTTATTGACATTAAACTTGGTTATCTAGGTTAGGTAACCATCCAGCAGATGGCGTTGTATTTCGTTAGTCACAGCAACGTGCGGCCTAGTTTTATAATAAAAAATCGTAATTATAGGTTTACAAAAACAGGAAATATAATTTATTGGAAAAAAAATTTAAATCTTTTTGCTCTCCTGAACAAGTAACATTTTGTCATTTACAGCGTTTCAAATTTCCGTGATGAATTAAATATTTACTTTGACTAAGAACTAAGAACCACTCTTCATTGCATATTTTTATTGGCAGATTCTTCATAATGATTGCAAGATTCATTCCAAACCTATATATATTTTGTTTCAGGACAAACCATCGATCAAGTGATTGCAAACCGTGATTACTTCCTGAATGAAGAGAAACTGCGTGTTGTAGAAGCCAAGAGATTGGGTCCGCAGCAGAACGCTGGAAATCTGTTTGGAGTTGAAGGATCCTTCAAGAAACTGGATATAGACTGACATTCTAAACTTAGGTTGGAGTGTTTCAAACTCCACCATTAATTCAATGACCATCATTGGGATGATCGGCGACGGACGCCATTTTGATTTTATGACATTTAAATGTTCACTGGTAAAGGCTGATTCTTCGCTAAACTTTTTATCAAATTGTCATCACTTGTTGTGTTCTTTGTACTTCCCTTCATAAGAATATCAATAAATGACAACTGTGACTATAGGTGTGAACGCAGAAAAATAAGTTTTTCTGAATTATTATTGTCATGAGTGATTTTTGGTTGTTGTTTTATATAATTATGTATTGAACTTAATTAATATTATAATATTCTGATTTATTTTTATAAATTAAAATAAATAATTAAATTTAATTACCTGTGTATGATATATTTTCTTTAGACATAAGCATTAAAATCGCATTTAAAAAAAAAAAAAAAATGGAAATTAGTACCGTGCGCGCTGGAGCGTTTACGGCACAGGACAGGTTAATCAACGACTCCATCCGATGAAATGAGAAGTCCAAAAATCTCTTTCTACGATTGTAACGAGACGAACCGCTCCTCCTGCTACCTACTGAAGTATGGACCACGGTTAGATTATTTAAACGGATGCACGACCTCGAAGGGATCACGAGCCGGTTGTAGACTAAAGACCTGGTACTGGTAGCGAGATGTGTTGTCCCTTCCAGCGAGGTCTTTGAGAAGTCCTAGGCTCAATATCTGATACTGATAGCGAGATTTATTGTCTCTTTCAGTAAGGTTGAAGAGTGCCTAGAGGAATTCTTTACGTTTCGTATCCAGACCGACTGACGACCGTCCTTGGTCGAGTGGTAAGACACTTAACTCCCATTCGGAAGGTCGCGGGTTCGAACCGAAAAATATTTATTTATATTTTTAATTTAATGATTAAAAACTCAAATTGTAATATTTGAATTAATAAAGACAATATTAGCGAAACTCAATCAAAAATCTGAAACAGAAAAATCAGAAAAAGATCGGGTCACATCTGGGATTCCAACCCAGGACCTTCAGTTTTCCGGGCAGCTGCTCTGACCACTGAGCTAATGTGTCCCTATCCGATTCGGTCATATTTAACTGTATCATACTTTGACTGAGAACTATGAACAGTTTCAGATTTTCTTTCTTCAATATTGTCTTCATTAATTAAAATATTACAAAAAAATATTTTTTCAATCACACGTCGCAGTTAACCTTTCCCTTACTGCGCTGAAAAAATCCGCGCGTTCCGGTGCTGTGTAATCACTACACAAGCAGAAATGGTCGATTTGAAAGCCAAAAAAAATGAATATTTATAGCAAATCGCTATATTTCATTATAGTAACAGTCAAAAATGATAATAATTGATATTTAATTGCTGAAAACATGAAAAAAAACATCGGTAGATCAAAGAAACGATGCTCATACAACATGCGAAGAGACCACCCCGAATGAATGCCGAGCGGCTACTGGCGGGGGTCCGCGTCGTTCGCGGAAGGAACAAACGCGATTGACGACTGACCAGTAACCACACGATTCTCTTTCTCACGCTTACTTATATCGAAGTAGGTGAGAGTGAGACGTGCATAGTGTCGCACTAGCCGCACGCTTCACACAATTGTACGTATTATCCGCAGCTCTGATCGTATTGCCAGACGTTTGATTGTATTGGTGAATTTATTTTCGATTCTCACAAAATACCTCTGATGTACCCGAAAGGTACGCATTATTATTTTTTTAAATTTTTTATTTAATGGTTAAATGTATAACGGAGGATTACCTAAAATCTGAACCCATAATTTTCCATATTTACTGAGATATTAAAGGTGTAAGAAGCAATGTGTAGTAGATACACATCGCAGGCAAGGGAGGGTTAAAAATCCAAATAATGAAAACTTAATTTATACTTCAATAAATGTAAACTTTATTAACAAGATTTTATACATAATATTATATGTATATTAGAATAAAATACAATATATAACAGTCAATATTATATAAAGGTAACGAGAATTAAAATTGTACTAAACACCAATTTTAATAGGTATTTTTAAATATCAATAAATATTATTTTAGATTCTCACGGCCAAAAGTATTTTGGGTATTTATTTTTGGGGTGTTATGCAGTGTTACGCTACGTCCTACTTTAGCCAACGTTTCGGACAGCGTTACAGTGTCCACCATCAGGGCAGATGTGAAAGACGGAGGGAAGCGCAACACGGCATAACACCCCAAAAATAAATAACAAAATTCAGTAAATGAGCCCTTGCCCGGAATAATGTTGTATCCAACAATGTTGGGTTATTGATGAATAGTGTTGCATCTTATGGTAATGAAAATTTCTTTAGGACTGTGGCAGCATTTTAAAGATTGGTTTGTGGAAGAATGTTGTATAAAGTCGTTTATCAAAATCACGTAGCGTGGTTTAATTTTTTTTTTTTTCATTTAATTCATCCAGAAAACGAATGTATTATGGCTTCAACTAGAATGACTTCAAAGCCAAGAAGCTGAAGAATGCAGGAAAATAGAATTTTCCCAGAAAAAATATTGTTAAGGCTGCTTTTTAGCTGTTGAAACAGTTTTGTGGAATAATGTTGTATTTTGATCTGAAGACAACATCTCCAATATAAATTTTTTTTGGAATAATGTTGTATGTTGATCTGAAGACAATATCTGTAATATAAATGGTTTTGTGGAATAATTTTGTATGTTGATCTGAAGACAATATCTCCAATATATTTTTTTTGGAATAATGTTGTACATTGATCTGTAGACAATATCTCCAATATAAACAGTTTTATGGAATATTGTTGTATGTTGATCTGAAGACAATATCTCCAATATATTTTTTTTTGGAATAATGTTGTATGTTGATCTGAAGACAACATCTCCAATATAAACAGTTTTATGGAATATTGTTGTATGTTGATCTGAAGACAATATCTCCAAAATAAATGGTTTTATTTATTCATATTTTTTTTTTGCTTTTTAAGCTCAAATGCATCAATGACATGTAAAATGATGTTAGAAGAGCATGCTGCTTTCTTGAGGCTGCGAAATAGAAAAAAAAAACAATTTGTGGAATAATGTTGGGTGTGAAATTTTTATATACAACATTTTTCCACAAAATCAGCATAAATTCTTTTAATAAATTCTAATTTAATAGCCTTTTTCCACGACTTTTCCTTTAAAGAATTGTATGTTTATTGTTTTTTAAATAATATAAAATGTTATAAAACATAACCGGTTTCGATTTTTCCAGTTTTCTCAGAACAAGAATATTGTTGGATACAACATTATTCGGGGCAAGGGGTAAAAAAAATATTATTATATTATTTAACAACAGTGAATTTACAAGTACATACTTTATTGATCTCTACCATTTGTTCTTGACCTTTTTTTTATTGTGTTATTTTCCTTTTGTACAAATGAGTACCTTTTATTACCAAGACTTTAATTTTTTTATACTAATTCCATTAAATTTATTTTTATATTTAATCCAAAATAGTTGTAGGCAAGACCAAAGGAATTAATTACATATACATCCAGTTGATTATTCAGACATCTCCGAAAAAACGAAATTTGATTTGAGTATGCCGTTTATGTGTAAAAGTGTACCCTCTATCTGGTACAATACTCAGATTACTCATAAACTGTATATACATATATATATATATATATAATGGAGAAAAACTTGTAGTGAAATAAACAAAACGTTGTTGTTTCTGGGTCACTAGTAGGATATTTCAAAATGTCATACTAATCTACCGAACGGTTATGCCTCCTGGTGTTATTTTCTGTTTTATATTGACCGGACTTAACAAAACTAATAACATTCCGAGTACCAAATCGTAATCAGAGGCTTCCAGGCACTCTTGATCGATAACGATTGATAGGATAACTTTCGGTAACTTCTCATTGTTCCCTAGGACTTCCCTAACTGCAGATCGCTAACATACAAACAACAGTTGATGTCGAATATATTAATGACACTTAATCATTGTTAACTGTCACTTATTCATTAGCGATTTGCAGTAATGCTAGGGAACGATGAGAATTTACCGAAAGTTATCCCATCAATCGTTATCGATCGAGTGTGCTAGGGGGCCAAAGCCGTTCTTTGTTTATCTGTCGAAAACTAACTATTTCATTAACTCCCCAATTCAAAGACTAACATAGGCTTGGAAACAAATTTAGTTCAGTTGATATTTTAGTTTATTCATTACTAAAATTTATTTCAGAAATTTCGTAAATTCTGTTTCCCGTCTACTAATAATGTAAAGGAAGGAGAAACAATGATATAACATAATTTATATATTATTGTTTCTTTTTCTATTATTTTTGTATTATGATTGTTGTAAAACCCCTAAAGGCTTCTGCCCACTACACCGTTCCATACCATGACCGTACTATAAACGTATCAGCCACGAAATAAACACGCTACGCCCTACTATGCCCACTAGAACGTGCTAACACCGTATGATACCCGTACATAATAGGTTTAGTGACCGTATGATACCCGTATACACCGGGGTTAGTGTCCGTACCATCCCCGTTCAATAGGCGCACCGTTCTAAAAAAAAAGAAAAATCGAGAGAGAATACTGGACGTTATTTAAGCAACTAGTTGATGATGAAGAAAAATTTTATAAGTACTTTCGTATGACGTCATTCCAATATAATGAATTATTAACCTCTCGTAGGCCGCAGTCCCCCCGGCGGGTCCGGATGTTTGAAGCGATTTTGCCCCTTATGTATAAAGAAATTGTATGAAGAACAAGGTCAGAATCGCTTGGGCCATTCTCGTTCTTGGCATTACGAATTACTGGATAGCATTTAGCCACTCCGAATAATTCATATTAATTGCTAAAGACACGCCGGGCACCAAAGATGGTGGACAAAATGGCTGCCGCTTGATAATATGATAGCTGTCACATTCAAAGTCTATATTTATTCATTGTTTTTGATATAAATCCATTGTGGAAAGCACAGATTCGAGTGATAATTAGGAAGTTCGTTTTATCTACATTATTTTGATTTAATTATTGTAATATATCACAAAAGAAATGTTATAAAAATTGAATTCGTAAGAAAGGTGAGGACTGTCAAATATTTTACGTCGTATTGAAAAAATATATTTTTTTATTTGCTGGCTTTCAAGAAATATAGAAAATATTACCACTAAAAGAATAATATCACTACGCGTATGATCCCCGTTCTAACACCGTCGCGTGCCATGCATAGAGCGGACCGGCACCTGCAAAATATTGTCATCGAGAATTCGCCGTCAGTCTGATCATGGTATGCGACGGTGTTGGTCGGTGGCGGGACGGGCATGGGCAGCGTTTCATTCTGATCGATACAAAGAAATTTTTTTTGCATGCGCCGCTACGGTTACGGTCATGGTATGGAACGTTGTTGTGGGCAAAGACCTTTAAGGCGTAAATAAATAAATAAAATGTAGCATTCTGGAACTAATTACCCCATATTTGGCTTTACGACCATAAATAAGTACTGATTGCTGTTTTCAAACACAACAGCTGCTTGGGCAGACCGGCCTTCGACCACAAGTATTTTTTTCTCACCAGTACCAAGAGGCGAGCGCAAGGGAGTGGACGTTACGACACAAGACGGAGACGCAAGGGAATTGCGTTACCGACATTCGTGAGCCAATTGTCACCATTATGTTACTTTAGATTTTAAATTAGAAATGGTTTATTATCCATATATAAATATGCTTCTCTCTTATTTTAAAAGGGGAAGCTGGCGCCCTAAATAATTTTAACATGATCATTCCTTGAAATTTAGCTTTTTTTGTGTCTTACCTCTCAAAACATGTGGCCTTAACGATAAACTTTGAAACTTCGTTTCATCACTATTTAGATGTTGTTTCACAATCTAAACATGCCCTGACGGTTTCTATTTAACAAATTATAAAACTTAGAGTCTCTTGCTATTCAAAATTTAAACTTGTAACGATTAACATATCCAATAAATTCAATGTCTTTCAATGTTAAGAATCTTTTTATTTGCTAACCTATATTACATTACCATACACATTATAATGTCTTTTACACACATATTTCAGAATTAAGAAATCGTGCTATAAAATATGTAAAACACAGACATGTGTAAATAATATTTGATTTATGGTGAAAATCAACTTCGAACTCAAAACTTAATATTTGGAGATGTCTAACTAATATACTGGATGATAAATGTCCATAAACTATAATTTATATCTATTATTCTCCTGAAACACACAGTACCTACCGAATTCATTAACAAGTCTAACTAACTAATCACCACTCCATTCCTCCAAAGGTGTAGGCAGACAGGATGGACTGCCACATCATACAACACAGTTCTGGTACACACTCCTTGCTTCATTCACATTCATAGATCTGTTGTTAATTTATCCAATTGATTATGCAGTGTTTACCCAGGGCATCCAATTGCACTTCAAGAATTCATTCCTGACATTCTCCGTCAGTCTGCTAAACTTGTCCAAATGATACAAAAATCCCTTATCATTATTTTTTTACATCAGCTCAACACAAGAGGCCTTGAGGAAAAAAAATCCCTCAGGGCCTATGTCATCTTTGGAGATGTTGTGTGGAGGGTCTTTTTAGGGAAAGAAAGAATAGGAAGTTCTGGGAAGAAAAATACTCTCAGTATCGCCCTGATGTAAGACCACCATTCAGAATCGAAACGTTGCTTAATAATGGCTTTAGCCATGTTTAGTGACTAGATCTGAATGGCCAGGTACATCCCCCACCTTCCTCTTCCAAATCTTTCTCCCCTCCCCACTTACCTTCAGCCTCACAACATGCCCCAATTGGGGATGCCATAGTCTCACTGGCTCCATACAGGAGCAGTTGGGACTCTTGTAAGGTATTCACATTTAAAAAAAAAAAGGTGAGAGGTGTGGATAGGAATCTGGTGCTAAATGGGTCCAGGAGTGACGGACGTTTGAATCCATACCTCCCTCTGCGGTGCAAGGCGATGGGTCGAGAGAGTCCGGCTGGAGAGGTCTAGGTTAGGTCTCCCTCAACCAGTCTCTCCCAATCCAGCCCATCACGCAATAAGTGGGCAAACACTTAGCCGCAAGGACCTAGAGAAACCTCACCAATGTGAGGGAGAATTGACCTTACTCACCACAACTAAACCAGTCACACTCTATCAGGATCTCTTCAGTGCTCCTACTGCATTAAATCCATGTTCGTCCATTCTCTGCCAGTTCCTCGTCTAACTACCACGCGTCAGGGTTGGTATCAAAACTCAACCATGAACTGTTAGCCTTGCTTCTTTGGACAACATTTTATTAGCGAAAAACATAAAAATATTATTATTTGTTACATTAAAAGTTAAACATTGCATATATACAATTAAATCTATGTAATATATCATAACATACCTAATATCATAATAGACATTTTATAAAACAGACAAAAATTAAAGAATTTTTAGTAACAGAAGAACATGTATAAAAAAGTTTCCAGAAATTACTGTTTTAAATAACAGTGTAATATTTTTAGATAAATGTTAATTGCTTTCAAGAATTTAAAATGATTGATTTGACACTTTTTTTTGCTTAAAATTGTTAACATTTTCAAAATATTCAAAGAGTTGAACATGAAAAATAAATATGTATACCCACAATTAATTTATAAATGCTACTGAACACTTAAAATATTAAAAAAATAATTTACAAAAGTTCGAGATTTTGCTAATATAATATAAATAAATTCAATTAAATAATATTATTACAAATTTAAAAAAATACTAGTATCTGATTTTCTTTGAAAATTCATTAATTTACAACCATTTGGAATGTTTAATAAATAAAATAAAACAAAGAGATATTTAAAATAAATAATAATACATGATGTAATACTTTTTCTACTGTCAGTGATCAGTACTGTCATCTAGCGGGTTCCAAATTTAAAATTTTCAGAAACCTTTTGCTACAATTTTTGTATTTTGGAAAACCACTTGTTCCAAATTCAGATTTCCGGAAACCTGTTTTTAAAAATGTCAGAAATCCGTTTTTATGAAGAATGGATGACACCACTGGATATCACAATTCAAAATATTACATAACACCCGTTTTATTGCATTTTATAAATAAATAAAGTAGCAAAACAACATTTGAAATAAATTCACCAATCGAAAATAAATTAAGAACCAAAACCTAAATAAATAACAAGTGCTCCCAAAGCCCTCTCATAAAATGCAATACATAAAAACTTCATATTTTAACACTGAAAAGAAAATCTCTAGAAATGTAATCAAAACCGATTTGAAAGATTAAAAAACCTTTGAAAGAAAAAATTTCAACATTAAAAAAAGTTTGATCAATTTCACCAGAGTAAGAAAAAATTAAGCTTACTTCTGGCACACAGACAAGCCCTTCTATAATTTTTTTCTCTTCAGTGTATATTTTAGGTACACAGTAATAGAAAAAATGAACCATATTTATGTTATGTGATACTTCATTAACCTCTTGATCGCCAGCGTAACTTAAGGATACTAATAAAAAATCATTTCTCTGAATATAACTAGCTATTCTGGCGAAAATACTTATGGTAGAGTATATACTATTTTTATAAATATATAAACACATTATCTGGTAAGACGATACAATTTACAAAAACATCATTTTGCAAAAAAACAAATCGAAAAGAGAATCAGCCAGCACATAGTGAAAATTTTGCATTGGCGATCAAGAAGTTAATACAGTTTTAACCTTTTCAATGCAATCTATCCCATACACGCGGCACGTTTTGACACAATGTGAGTGAAACTTCTACAGGTATCTTAATGGAGCCTTCTCTAAGGAGTTAGCAGCATTAATACCCGGTGCACTGGTGCTCGTGAATGAATCTCGACGGACAAAGTTGATGTTGGATTCATGAGAATGGGTCATTTCTTCAACTCGTTTTTGTGTAAGTCGGCTCCGCATGTGGAACGAGCTACCGGTATCTGTTTTTTCTCCTTCACATAACCGGGCCTCATCAAGACTCTCATTAATAAATCCCTTCTTACAGCCCCTACCTTAACCCACCTCATAATGCTTCCCAATTGGGTGGCGACGTAGTTCCTCTGTCTTTACATCTGTGAGGACAGGGACGCTATTGTGAGGAATCACATAAAATTTAAAAAAAAATCAGTTTTAATTTTGAAAATGACACTTAAATTCAAAGCAAATCAGAATTCCAGAACTCATTATACCAGAGTTTCACAGGACAGACACACAACCGAAATTAGTATTTTGATGATGGTATTTGATTCTATGTAGTAACTAACACCAATAAGGAGTAAATATGGTTTAGTATGGAATTTGATTCTGGTAATACTGGATCATATCGTAGGTCCTGGTGCGGAAGTTGAGGAAGGAGCTGCGGATGACGCTGAGCATGAAGGCGGCGGCCTCCTTGTCCGTGGAGTTGGGGGCGAAGCGCGCGCGCAGCAGGCGAATGGTCTGCCCCCGGAAGCACGGCAGCCCCGTGTCCAACATAAGCGACACCAGCGAGATGATGGCCTCCTGGTACGGCCTGCAGATGGAAATATTGTGAGGTTAGGTTAGTTAATGACTAGAACATGAGGCCAACGATACGATATAGAACATGAGGCCAACATGTACAAATTAGTTAGTGGGATAGTTGTAATCTTCTCCATGATATATTGGTGTATAACCATTTTAGGGAGAACATGAAAAAAAAAATTTACAAGATCCTAGACGAACCAGGCAACAACTCAATTTGGAGGGAAATTCTCTGGTAGGACTACTAACTTGACACTGCCACCTCAGGAGACATATGCAGTTATTGGAAGTGGAAAACACCAATAAATGCAGGAGATGTGAAGAGGATGAAAAGACTCCAATATCCTGCCCTGATAGGAACAAGGCTCAGATATCTGGGAAGATACATTGTGGAAGCAGGAATATCCAATGACAACCCTGGTGTACTTTATTAAAGGGACAGGGTTACTGTTAAAGGAATGAGGTAAAATGGGAGATTGCACAATGGTCCCATGGCTTGAGTGCTAATGGAAAATATTTGTATACGGTCTACGCTTTATAAAAACAAAAAGATGGAGTAGCATAGGAGGTACCTGACAGCCAAGAAGGCCTGCTGACAGAGCTCGCAGAACCAGCGGAAGGGCTCAGCCTCCATCTTGCCGCCCATCACCATCACCATCTCGTCCGTCAGCTTGATGTCCGGCTCGAAGCCCAGGTTACCGCCGGGAGACGACTCAAACATGAAGCCAAAATCTACAAAAGATAACAGTGTAAGTACATACATCAACAATACACAAAAATTATGCACATTTAAATAAAAGTATGCATTATTCAATTTGGGAGGTGGGTATGGGTACCCCCGCCCCGGGAATGATTCATTTGATGACCAACACCTCCGTCATAGGGACCATAGTGGTTCGCTACATTTGGTTACTTAGCATTAGTGCCCGGGTTCATGGGGTGAGGTTTGTCCATTTGGTAGCGGAGGTTGTTGAGGAAGACCCTTTGACTTCTCAAGCTGGAATCTCTTAAACCAACGCCGTCCACCGCAGTGAGATGGACGTATTCATACATCACTCCTAGATTACTACCCAACCTTCATTAATTTTACTTCCCAGAATTTCTTCTCCTTCCTTTACTTAAAAAGACCACAAAGCATCCCCTCTTCTTCTTCCTTGCACTGTCCCAACTCATTGCCTAGGTAGGCTGTTGGGGTCGGCTCTCCTCGTTCTCAGGTTGTAGCTTCTTCGGTTCTGGGTATCGCTCTCTTCCAGGCCGTTTCTACTTAGAATTTTTGAGCATTGAGTCATCCAGGAGTTCTTTGGTCTTCCTCTGGATGACTGTCGATGAAGCTCCATAGACATTGCCTGCTTCACTGTGTGGTCTGGTGGTCTCCGTTTTATGTGACCATACCATCTCAACTGTCGTTCCTCTAGCTTATTGTTTATGTCTGTGACACCCAGGCTACCACGAATGCGTGAACTTTTAATTTTATCTTTTAGTGACACTCCTGCTGACCATCTAAGCATTCGCATTTCTGCTGATTCAAGTTGCCTGGTGTAGGAGTTGTACATGGTCCAGCATTCGGAGCCATACATTATCGCGGGTCTAACAATAGTCTGGTATACCTTTCCTTTTAGTTTTATAGGCATTTTTGTGTCACACAGGATTCCTGTTACGGATCTAAATTTACTCCATCCCACACCTATTCTGTGGTTAACATCTGCTGCACATCCTCCATCTTTGTGGATGAGTGAGCCGAGATACTTAAATGTGTCACAGTTAGCTAATGTTACTCCATCCAGTTGCATCGAAGGAGTTACAGCATTTGTGTTTTCAAATGGCAAGTACAAATATTCAGTCTTTTTCCTGCTAATTTTTAGGCCATTATCCTCTAGGATTTTTCTCCACCTTTCCAGGCTATTTTGTAAGTCACAATGATTATCTGCTATCAGTACTACATCATCTGCAAAAAGCATAGTCTTGAGAATATTGTTGTTCATTTCTTGGATTGTTAGATAATTCATGACCATTATGAATAGCAGTGGGCTGAGGACAGATCCTTGGTGTACCCCCACTTTAATTGGAAATGTTGGTGATGTCCACAAAGCATCCCCAAAAATAAATTATTTTGTGGTAATCATAATCCTCATGGATTTCATATTAAAATTACCCACCAAATATTACATTAATAAATAATTGTTATAATTGATAATTAAATAAAACCTTCAAAATCTCCTTATAGTTTTAAAATTATTGTGTTCATGACAATGTGATAAAAAGTTTAATTTCAATATGTTTTCCATTGACGAGAAAGGGACAAAGATAACATCATTTTTATGTCTACATAATAAACAAACAGATCATATTTTATATTTCAGTCAGTGAGCTGTGGCTAGCAAGTCGAGTGAAGTATATAGTATATAGTTTACTAATAATAAAATATATGAGGTAAATTAATTTGCGCAGATGATAAAAAAAAAAACCATATCTTACCAATATGTATGATGTGTCCATCGGTATCCAGCATAATGTTGCCATTATGTCGATCTTTGATTTGAAGAAGGAATCCAATCACACTGTAGGCTGCCATTGATTTGATGAAACATCTTCGAGCAGCCTAAAAATAGACAAAGTATGTTAATATAAAATCTGCTAGAAAGCAAAAAATCCATTTATTTGTCTGAAGCAGCAAAAATTCTTGAGTAACGTGAAAATTGCACAGATTTTGTGTCTTGAATCTAGGTCAACACAATAGAAGTCCAGAAAAAATATTTACCTGGAATTCCCTAGAACTTTCGTCTCCGTATTTCTTAATGAAGTATTCGTACATCCCGATGTCGGTCTGCCTGCCGAGCTGGTCTCGAGACTTGGCGTTGGGCACGCACTCTATTACACCACACTGCAAACAAAACATTTCATTTATAACATACTGTCATATTCCAAAATAATAACAAAAAGTAAGACAACTCATGATTGTCCAACGAGATGGCACAGATAGTTGGGAAGTCACCAGAAAGAACCCGGAGACACATGTAGCTGAATACCCATTGATGACTATGTAGTGAACTCGTAAAAGCGCTGGTAAACAAGCAAGATAAAGGAAAGGATACTCCTAAATATCTATCAGTTGTTCATCTCCCAGTTTGGACAAATTTCAAACCAACTGTCAAAACAATACGTCAAAATAAACATAACCACAGATATACTGAACATATGCACAGATAAAACCACTCACAAATGTCAAATCAACTTGTTGGAGGGATGACCCCACCCCCTGCACCTTCCAAACATCCCAAGCCGATCTGGTCGGCCTAGATCGGTGTCGCAATGGGAACGTGGGTTTGCGATGGGTACAACAAGTGTAATTCTGAAGCATCTTTTTCTATTAAAATGTATGGATTGTAAGTAGTCCAGATATCGTAATGTGTCGCTTACGTAGCGTAAGCGACCCAATGTATTCTTACCTTAAATTGCTTATTGCCGAACAATTGTCTTGGCCATCAATATTATCGTGTCCCGTCAAGATTGCCGTAATGAATGAGACAAATTCAAAACAGAAAAACAATCTCCGGCAATAACTCCACCAATCTTGTATAAAGTGTATTAACTAGTGCAGACCCGTATATAATATCAGGGATCACGGGATAGTCTGAATTCTTGACAAACAGTTCCAATTTTGAACTATTATTATAATAAATAACATATTTTAGATAACCTACTTTATCGCTTGTCTGAATTCTTCCTAAAATCGGTTCCAATTTTAACAATGACACTTAAATTCAAAGCAAAATTGAGTTCATTGAACCAGATTTCACGGAGGACTAATACACAGCTCAGATAACCAAAATTATATGTTTGATATCCATCGCGTTTAAAAATTATGACATAAAACAAAGCCTAAAGGAGGTAAATTTGGCCCGGTAATATTGATGTAATATCGATAGCCGTGTAAACTCACAGCCAAGACATGGCAATACGTCGATAAGAATAGGCAACATACAACAACCTTGACTCTTGAATTTTCGGTAAAACATAAAAAATTATATACTTAACCGCTTGGGCACATAAGCTCGTTTTCACGACAATTTAACATAGGTAGACATAGGAATGACGTATGCCCCGGACCTGAGTTATTAATAATCTCGCATACTCAATCATTTATGCTAAATTTGGTAATTACTGTGTTTTTAGTTACATGCAGAATAAGGCAAAGCATGAAAACAATGCAAACCTTATCAATAATGAACAAATAAAACAACTAACCCCTGGCGCGGTGGCCACCACCCTGTAGGGGAACAGGTAGAGGTCTAGCCCGACCTGCTGGAAGATATTCTTGAAGATGGAGATGACCTGCAGCGCCAGCATGTCCTGCCGCACGTCGTCGCCTACCTTGAAGATGGCCGCCTGCCACTGCTCGGCTCCTAGACCCGTGAAACGGTCCTTACCGTCATCCTGGAAACAATATTTGCAATTTATTAAATGGGTAGGAAATAATTCATTTAAGTCACTACCTACCAATCATAATGCACCTAAAAAGATGGTACCTACTTACTTAAATCTAGTTGCGTTGTTGTTCCAATTTTAAATATTAAGAGTTGATTTTGTCTTAGAGAGAAGTGGGAAAAATGTTGGATTTTGAATAGCTGGCAACAGTACAGTTGTTAAAAATTATGGTTAGTCGGTACCTACCTAAAGATGTAGAGCTAGAAAGAAATAAAAGCGGTGAAGGTACTTACTCAGTAATGAGAAGAGTAATGTTTTGTCTATGACTGAAAAATAATAATATGACAGTTGGGAGAAGCGGGAAAATGTTGAATTTTAAATGGCAGATACAGTTTACATAGAAGTACAATATTAAGGTATGCATTTTTATAAAACTGGACGACTCCACTGGACAACAATATATCAAGGATGAAAGATAGCTGTCCACCAAAGGGACTTTTTTATAATAAGTCTTCAGGACAAAGAAGTGCTGAGAGATGTAAATTTAGATAGCTGGAATGCGTGGAGGGAGAAGTGGAAGCATTTCAGAGAGATGCCTAATACCGCTAAGGTTTGTAAAGGCTGTTTGACAGCTCCACTGTAATCCTTTCTCTCACACCATATTTACAGTAAAATGAGAGGTTACCACAGGGCTCTCAGCTGCAAAACTATAGCACCAATGAATATGATGCCAATATTTTGTTGTTTTTATTGATTTTGAAGACCGCATGTTTTTCACCAAGCAAGTGATGGTTAATGTGTGGTTTATTCTCACCGGAAGATCATATTCCCCGCTCGGAGTCAGGGTCAGGGCCAGACTCTCCAGTTCATTGATGCCGTGCCTCATTACTCGGAACCTGGCCAGGTAGGGCGCCTTGGCTGCACTCTGCATGGGGGTGCCTAGGAAAGTACCCAATTAAATATATTACAACAATCTAGAAATAATATGCCACGTATGTAATACTAATTGATGACATTTCTGCAACCTTGTGAGGATTTGGATGCTTACCGCTTTTGAAATCAATGTCGAGGACCATGGAATCAGGATTGGAAGGTAGATAGCATCCAGGCTGAACCTGTAAAAAAAAGAGTTTATTATTTAGTTATAAAAAGAAAACTCACCAAACTATAAAGAGTTCTCTTTCTGTATTTTTTTATACAACCATACAACATTGTTAGCATGTTGCCTTGTACCGCAGAAAGATGTTGTTCATCACTCCTGGACACATTGACCCCAGATTCCTACCCACCCCTCAAACCTTTTTCGTTCCCAGAACTTCAACTCCTTTCTTTCCCTAAAAAACCCCCCACACGGCATCCCCAAAGATGGCATGGCCCCTGAGGGATTTTTTCCTCAGTGCCTCCTGTGTGGAGATAATGTAAACAATGAAGAACAAGGTCAGAATCCCTTGGGCCATTCTCGTTCTTGACGTAACGAAATACTGCATAGCGTCTAGCCTCTCCGAACAATTAAAATTAATTCTCGATGATGCGGCTGGCATCAAAGATGGCCGACAAAATGGCCGCCGCGTGATAATATGAACGGAGTCATAGTAGGAGTCTATATTTTTTCATTGTTTTTTATATAAATCCATTGTGGAAAGCATAGATTTGAGTGATTATTAGGAAGATCGTTTTATCTACATTATTTTCATGTAATTTTTGTAATATATCACAAAAGAAATGTTATAAAAATTGAGTTCGTAAGAAAGGTGAGAAATGTCAAATTTTTTACGTCGTATTGAAAAAATATATTTTTCCTATGCTGGTTTTCAAAAGGTTAAGGAAGCGCTGAAGTTAAAATATATTTGACAAATCTCTTAAAATCCGAAATTTTCACCAAACCTTTATCTTCCTGAGTGCATCCAGACAAGCCTTCTTCCTCTCGGCACCCTTGGGGAAGGGGCGGATCTCCCCACTGATGTTGGTAATCTTGCCGAAGAAGTCAAACTCGCGCTCGTAGAAGGCCTTGGCGGGCCCCGACAGGGACGCTATGATGCTCTTGATCAGAGAGTCCAGGGTGTCGAAGAGCGCCGCTGGGGAACGAAAGAACAATATGTATTAACATTAGCACACAAATAAACCATGTGTTTTCATTGAAGAAAAGATTATACTATTAAATCTAAATGAAAATATGAAAAAGGACAAGACACAGAAAAGTAAAAATAAAAAGGTGACAGGTTGCATTATTAAGTTATTACAAAAGAGAGTTAGTCTAATAAAAGACATCCTTGCATTGCTGGGAACATGATTAATAATAAAATGAAAGCCAAAACTGGCAACGGAAGTACTCACGGTCTTTGTTTTGCATCTCCTCATCCGTGTACATGTTGGTCCTCATGTTCCAGATGAGCTGATGGGCCACCAGTTGGGATTTGCAAGCTATCACCTTTATGAACTCTGTGACGTAACCCATCTGAAACAAACAAGCGCACAGTGTTCAATGTTATTAACATATTCCCAACTAGGCTAAATATCTAAACTACGAGGGTCGGTCAAAAACTAATGCCTCTTATTTTTTTCTAATTAAATATAGTTAAGTGAAAAATTTAAATTTGGCGCTATTCCTCCAACCTTCTACAATCTACTGCACTAGTAACTTTCTGCGTCAACAGGTGGCAGCACTGCAGTCACTTACAAAATGGCCGACATTGGTGTTCATATTAGACAGCGTTCTGGGATTGAATTCTTGAATGCAGAAGGTGAAATTTGTTAATTCGTAATTCGAAAATTATTTTGGTCCACACACGAAAAACATGGATTTTTGCAAAAAAAAATTCTTATAATTTAGTAAATCGTAATCTGACAGTCAGCCGTGGTTGTAAAACGCGCTCAAATGTGGATTTATGCGGCTGGACATAGTCCTAATTCGCATTATTATTTTGTAAGTCGGAATCGGTTTCCACTGGAATGTCGTAAACATATTTACGAATTTACTTTGAATACCTAAATGTAAAGGGCCGGCCGCGACAGTAATCGGTTGTGACAATTTGATTTAATATCATACACGGAATATATGCAGAATTTTTACAAATTTACTTTGATTATCTGAATCTGAAGGACCGGCTGCGACGGATATAGACAGCGAAATTTCGATTTACACGGAAATATATCGTATTTTTACAAATTAATTTCGAATGTCTAATTTTTAACGTCCTGCTGCGACGAATATCAACTGCGAAATTTTGATTTACAATTTAATTGAATACCTAAATGTCAAGGGCGGACCGCGACGATAATCGGTCGTAAAAATTTGATTTACACCGAAAATATGAGGAATTTTTGCAAATTTACTTTGAATATATGAATTTACACGGAAATTTATTGTATTTTTATGAATTTACTACGAATTGGCATCTGAATTAAGGGCCGACCGTGACGAGATTTGCGCACCAAAATATTTTTTCGCAAAAATTATATGGTATTTTTACAAATTTACTTGGAATGTTTAAATTGGAAGGGCCGGCTGAGATGGAAATTTCGATTTATGCAGAAATACAACATGTTTTTACAAATAAACTTCTAATTTCTCAACGAAAATAAGGTTTGTATTTACTTCGAATATAGAGCCGACCGCGGCGGTAAAACATCTTAATAGAATTTTCGGCAAAGACTTCGAAAATTCTATTTACACGGGAGTACGTCATATTATTACGAATTTACTCCGAAGAACCTACCCGAATTTGAATTTTCTTCTTCGAATATAGAGCCGACCGCGGCGGTAAAACGTGTAAATAGAATTTTCGGAGCCGTTGCCGAAAATTCTATTTACACGGGAGTGCGTCATATGATTACGAATTTTCTCCAAAGAACCTACCCGAATTTGAATTTTCTTCTTCTGCTTCTGTATTTTAGCAAATATATGAAATTACCGTGTCGTGCCGCAAGGCCTGCACCAGCTGCGGTATGTAGAAGAGTACCGCATCGGCCGGATAGCTTCCCAGGACTCTGACGGCATACTGCGCCGAAGTAGGATGAGGCGGGTACTGGCGCGAGAAGAAGGAGAGCGCCTCAATGGGCGAAACGCGAGCCCAGGTCAGCATGTGCACCAACTGAACAAAATAAACCATTGTACATTAACTAAAATACAAGAAGAGATTAAGACATTCACATACTCCCATAAAAACTCTTCTTTCTTAGACAGTAGGCCTAGTCTCTTTGATGCAGTGACGAGGATCGTCATTGGGTGTTTAGCTACGTCTAATAACTCCACAACTAGCTTCAAAGGTATCTTTTTTTTTAAAAGTGAATACCGCACAAGAGTCTCAACTGCTCCCAACCATTTGGAACCAGTGAGACAATGGTATTTTTTTTTTTTAAATTTATAGTGAACACCTCACAAGAGTCGCAACTGCTCCCGTCTGGAGCCAGTGAGACTATGGCATCCCCAATTGGGGTATGTTATGAGGCTGAAAGTGGGGAAGGGAAGGAGATGAGGAAGAGGAGGTGGGGAAGTACCTGGCTATTCAGATCTAGTCTCTGAACACGGCTAAAGCCATTTTAAGCAACGTTTCAATTCTGAATGGTGGTCTTACACCAGGGCGATACTAGGAGTATTTTCTACTCTGGCATCCCTAATTGGGGTATGTTGTGAGGCTGAAGGTAGTGGGGAGGGGAGGGAGATTGCAAAGAGGAAGGTGGGGAAGTATCTGGCTATTCAGTCTGGTCACCAAACATGGCTAAAGCCATTTCAAGCAAAGTTTCAATTCTGAATGGTAGTCTTACATCAGGGCGATACTGAGAGTATCTTCCACTCTGGAACATGCTGCAAATATACCTTATATTATTTTAAATGATTAAATTGTGAAATAATACAAATCAATCAATTAAATTTATTGGCTTACGCCGGGATTTGAACCCACGACCTCCAGACTGCTAGCCTTACCACTCGACTACGGAGGATGTAAACCATCTTCCTATCAAATTGGGACACACACACCATAGACAAAGGGGTTTTTCTTCATACTCTACAATTCTTAACCTCTTGTAGGCCGCAGTCCTCCCGGTGGGTCCGGATGTTTGAAGCGATTTTGCCCCTTATGTATAAAGAAATTGTATGAAGAACAAGGTCAGAATCGCTTGGGCCATTCTCGTTCTTCACATTACGAATTACTGGATAGCATTAGCCACTCCGAATAATTCATATTAATTGCTAAAGACGCGCCGGGCACCAAAGATGGCGGACAAAATGGCTGCCGCTTGATAATATGAACGCTGTCATATTCGAAATCTATATTTATTCATTGTTTTTTTATATAAATCCATTGTGGAAAGCATAGACTTGAGTGATTATTAGGAAGTTCGTTTTATCAACATTATTTTGATGTAATTTTTGTATTATATCACAAAAGAAATGTTAGAAAAATGGAATTCGTAAGAAAGGTGAGAACTGTCAAATATTTTACGTCATATTGAAAAAAAATATTTTTTGTCTGCTGGCTTTCAACAAGTTAAAGATATTGGTGCCTTTCACTCCCCACATGCATGTGTCTTCTGAATGACATATAACTGTTGATAGTTCTTCTAGATCCTTCAGCGAGCCGCTGTCCAAATTCTGTAGGTGCATAATAGGTCTTTCAGAATGTTTTTGAACTGTGGTGTTTGGACTGTAGCCTTACTGTTACCATGTTCACCTCTGACAACATTAAATAGAGTAGATAAATACCTCGATAGAGTCATTAAGCAGGGCATCCGTGGTGACCAGGTACTGCAGCGCCTGAGGGATGTGGGACACGGCCAGAGGATCCATCCGCACCTTCCAGCGCAACTCCTGGACTATAGCCTCGTTCTTTATTCTGGAAGGATAAGGATACATAAAGGAATAAACAAATAAGTCACAATGAAATAATATATAATAATGTACGTATCGTCGCTTAGAAAGACAAGAGTGGTAAAACAAATGAAAATGTAAAATAAAAAACACTCTTGTCTTTTTCTGGACACTAAAAGGGTCACCATTATGCCTTGTTCGCACCTGACAAGTAGTAAGTCGAGTGGCGAGTAACTCGCTACTTGACTCACCAAGAAGTGTTCGCACTGCTGTCAAGTAGAGTTCATTGGCAAACGGCGCGTCGCAACATGACGGGTTGGAACGCAATAAAGTAAATATGGTAATTAAGCTGATTGTAATGGTTATTTTAGAAGAGGTGGAAGAATAAATTAGTGAGATGAAAATAAATAAACTATGGACACGAAAATAGATTAATAGCCACAAAAATAAACAATTTTAGAGTAGCATTTTCACTCCAACGGGACTACATATCGCGCGTTTGTGCGCCTACGAATGAACTGCGCATATCAATGCGCAGGGACGCGTGGAAGGGGACTCTACTTGCCGAAAAAATAGAACCTAATGGATTCAATCTACTAAAGAGCTGACCTGCTCTACTAAAATTGTGGTGTTCGGACACGTTTAGTTACTAATATACTCGCTACTCGACTAAAATACTCGCCCAGTCAGAACGGGGCATTAGAGACAAATTTTAGCTGTACTAATATGCCTTCTTTACATCTTTACACAGGAGGCCATGATGCCGTATGGAGGGTCTTTTACGAAAGGAGGAAGAGGAAGTTCTGGGAAGAAAAATGTATGAGCAGTGGTTAGGAATCTGGGGTCAATGTTTCCAGAAGTGACGTAAGTATGAATGCAACCCTCCCTCGGTGCAAGGCAATGTTCCCAAAGAGTTCTGCTGGAGAGATCAAAATTTCTCTCTCAACCAGACTTTCCCGATTTGGTCCGCCACGTAGTTGGTGGGCAGACGCATTCGCCGCCAATACCCATACAAACATCACCCCACGAACCTGGCACCCCTTCTAAGTCAACAAACGTAGCGAACTACTTGGGGTTACCTATTGGCATTGGGAGATAAAAAAAAACTCCTGGCATCTTTTTAAAGATGTCGACAAATAATGGCTACCATTGGTAGCCGTTTTTTGAGACTTACTGGACGTTATTGGATGGTAATAGTCCCACAGGGACTTTCTAATCGTGGATGGATGTGATGTGAAATGTGAACGGAAAAAGTTCAGGAATAAAATACATATATGACAAAATAAGGGAGAGAGAAACCACAGAATATAATATGTATTGAGTTTGAGAGAACAGTAGGATTATCAAACAGATCAGTAAACATGTACTGTGTACCTATGTGGTCAAAAGTTTGACAGTGGTCTAAATTTAGAAAGATATGAAACTATTCAATTCAATTCATTGCCGGCAACCCGGGCGTTTATTGAGGTAATACAGTAATTTTATAACTAGTAAGTTACCCGCCTCACTAGACGTTGTCTGTTCTGAGACGGGTAATAATTAAAACATTAAAAAAGATAAAGGTGTACAGGAAAATAGTCAGAAAATAAACAGAATAAAAAGAAAAAAGGTAATAATTAGGACATTAAAAAAGATAAAAAGAGGAAAAAAGTCAGAAAATAAACATGAAAATACAAGTTGCAAGAATAATAAATCAGTAAGAAGAAAGAATAAATCTCTATAATTGGAAATAAAACATGTGTAATTAAAGGATGAGGAATTATTAATATATTAATTAATATTGAGTGAGTACATGCGCTATGAATTTAATGAACACAAGAAATAAACAAGTGCGCAGGGAAATGAATCAAGGTTACAACAATGAATAGATAAAAAACCAACCTTTCTGGTAAAAATACAGCCAGGCTGGGGCTAATCTCCCACGCCAGGCGCAGGTAATCCTTCCAGGCACGCTCCGTGCTGGGCTTGGAGCGCCACGCCGCGATGTTGTCCTCCCCGGGCACGGCAAGTTCGGGCCGCGTGCCCGGGTTGTGCCAAATTATCAGGAACTCAATCTCCACAGCCTGGAACCAAATAAACCGCCATTCAAAAACTCTGCAATTCAAAAATTATTATTGATGTTTTAAGAGGAAACCGGGCAGCGTTTTGTCCATACAAACGTTAACCCCAATTTACTCTCTGGATTTTGACACTACTACGAATAACTTGATTATAATAGATATCGATCTTTAGATATCGACCACTAGCGTGTCAGTACATTTTGCTTTTTTTGATAAGTTACTATTTAGGAGTTAGGAACTTCCAAAAATCGTACAAATTGCCCGGTTTGAACGCCATCCAGTAACCGCTAGCGGCGCGATATCAGAAAAGTTATGCGACCCCCCCTTCGCCGTTAACAGGAGAGGGTCATTTTTAATACATGGAGCGCTGTGCTCAAGCCACTGACGGCTGTCAAGTTGACATATCCAGTACAAAGAAATGATATTCCCTCGGCTGCTTCCGAATTCAACTGACCCTCTCTCCTGCCGTAGGAAGAAATCTTTTATAACTTAGTGTGTCGGTAGAAAAGATACTTTATAACACAGTATCTTTTGATGTGAGCTTCGCGTTTGTCGCCCGCTTAACCCTATAATGTAATAAATTTATGTGATGCAATATGTATTAATTCGTACATGGTTGACATTAAATAAAAAGATGTATAAATTTGTAAAAATCTATTGATAAATAAATGTTTTATTATTATTATTTGTCACACGAGAACGGGGAGCTCTAACGACTCGAGTTTTCAACAGTTCAGCTGTAGAAGGTATGCCAGCCTTCGTGTTTCCTCTCTCCTACAAGATAGTAAACTCTTTCTTTACCTCAAAAACACCCTCCCCACATCATCCCCAAAGATGACATAGGTCCTGAGGGAAATTACTTCCCTTGACTGCTCCTGTATGGAGTTGCTATATAAAATATTTTTAAAAACTCACCAAGAGTTCCAGGATAAGATTTCGTTTCTTCATGTAGTCCTTGACGAAGACGTCTGCAGGATTTTTGGCCATGAGCTTGACAGATCGGGCGGATCTCTTGCCAACCACGCTACCAGCTGTACTACCGGAGGGCGCTGACGATAGAGGCACCTACCATAAAAAATATTTATTATTAGAAACATACACACTAATAAATGTCTGTAGAAATTAGAGAAATACTTCTAGATCTAGCCTATCCATCACAGAAAGTAGAAAAATATTTTTTGTATTTCTTGGGCATTAACTATGTAAAAATTTCTAGACATATTGTTTTGAAGAGTTTTAATTTTCAATGTACTTTCGTTACTTAAATTTTAATTTTTCTGCTACATCTGCCGATTCGACACATCCGTGCCATTCACTAGCAAACTTAAAACTGAACTTAAAATTTAAACAAGTACAGAAATGAATTAGATGTTATTAGGTGAGGGTAGTGAAAGGGGTGATTTTGGGGGAGGAGGAGAACAGTGGGAGGAGTCAATATCACATGGGAACATAGTAAAAAGGGGAGATTTGCAGGGTGTTATTATTTTGTTAACTAAATTAATTTTTCATTACCCACCCACCTAATAATTCATTACATGTTTTAGAAACCGGTAGCAGAAAAAATAAAATTTAAGTAACGACGACCGTCCGTGGTCTAGTGGTAAGACACTTGACTCCCATTCGGAAGGTTGCGGGTTCGAACCCGGCGTGCGCAAATAAATTTTATTTAATTGATTTGTGTTATTTCACAATTAATTAATAAAAATAATATATGTTATATTTGCGGCACGTTCCAGAGTGGAAGATACTCTCAGTATCGCCCTGGTGTAAGACCACCATTCAGAATTGAAACGTTGCTTAATAATGGCTTTAGCCGTGTTTAGTGACTAGATCTGAATAGCCAGGTACTTTCCCACCTTCCTCTTCCCCATCTCCTTCCCTTCCCCACTTACCTTCAGCCTCACTACATACTCCAATTGGGGATGCCATAGTCTCACTGGCTCCAGAAGGGAGCAGTTGGGACTCATGTGAGGTTTCTCTATAAAAAAAAAAAAAAAAAAAAAAAACATTGAAAATAAAAACTCTTCAAAACAAAATGAGTAGAAAAATAGTCAAAAGTCGAAAGATAATTCAGCAAAGCCATTTTAGAGATTAAAAATAGATCCAATTTGCAAATTAAGAGGTAGATATGTGTACCACAGCCCCAGGAACCATTTATTGGATAATCAACACCTCTGCCATAGGTAAGCCCAAGTGATTCGCCATTTGGTGCCCGGGTTCTTGGGATGAGGTTTGTTTAGGTCTTGCCGACGGATGCGTCTACCCACCTGCTGCGTGGCGGGCCGGATTTAGAAAGACTGTTTGAGGAGGAATTTTGACCTCTCCGGACTATTTTGACCCATCGCCTTGCACCACAGCAGGAGGGATGGATTCATACGTTCGTAACTCCTGGACACACAGACCTCCAGATTCTTCTCTCTCATTCCTTTTTCCTTCCCGAAACTTCCTCTCCTTAAAGAGACTAATGCTAAGGGCTAATGTAAAAAAAAAAGTTCCGTGTTGAAATCTGAATCAAGAAGATGAAGCTTAAGATAACAATGATAAAGCAGAAGCAAGATAAGCGGTAGGACTTACGGTGTTAATCCAGCCACTGGCCTGTTGGCGGCTAAAGTCACTGCCGTTGACAGAGGAGCGATTCTCCGGGGTGTTGAGGGTGAAACTGCTCGGGGAGAGGGTCACGGTGCTCGGATTGTACATGTCAAAGTCTGCAAACAAATTACATTATATTGTGTTAAAATCAATAATTAGCTACCATTGCCCTCTGTGGAATAAAATGTATAAATCTGGTTCGGCACTTAGCTAAAACCCTAGTGTCATTTTTATGAACTGATCAAATTATGGTCGAACAGATTTCTAACCTAGAATGCCATTTTGATATGACAGCTGTATGTTTTTGTTTTCATTAGTGTGAGTTTTTACCATCTTTTTAAATACAATCGTATTCTTTAATTCAGTCTTCTTTACTAATCAGCAAGCAAGCCAAGTAGTTTCTTAGCAATTTAAGAACTGGGACCCCGCAGGCCTCCAGCTAGGCAGAAATGTAAAAAAGTGCAATGTCATGTAAAATGAGATGTGATAAATAAAATCAATACTTATTTTTAACCGAAGTGTTTTTACTGATTGAGACCTTATAAATTAAACATATTGTAATTCACAGATTCTCATTAAAACTGCCATATAGAAACAGACATCAATGATTAATCTACTTCTTTCTATGGTTGGAGTTTATAAAGCTACATAAGAATGATAAAATTCTATAGCCATTCGATACCTAACATACTCCTGAATACTGCCGTCGGCATAAATTATAAAATATATTAACTACTAGCGAGTACCCGGCATGCGCTGCAACGCCACAATAAGAAAGAAATAGTTTGTGTTTTAATTCTGTTTATTGTTTTTCAAATTTACTCCCTGCTATCACCTGCCGCTACTATGCCTCCTATGCAATCCCTTCCTCCATCACCCCTCCCCTGCATATCCTTTCCCATGCATTCCCATATCGGTCCCCGTCCCCTTCCCGTGTCCTCTTCCCCTTCCGCGAACCCCCCAACCCTCCCATGTTTCCCTTCTACCTTCTCCCTTCCTCACCCACCCTCCCGCGAATCCCCTCCCTCTCCCTGTCACTAAACTATATGAAATATACACATTTTTCAAACAACTTGCGCGCCACTTACTGTAGATTTTTTTTACAAATGTCATAACGCCACAGTCACTATTTTATATAGAAACCATCGCAGGCGTGAGCACATCAAATCACCGAAGTTTCTTCGCAATCGGATGAATGGTGTAGAAACGCATAAGGTACAAACAAAGAAACATTAGTTTTTATATATTAAGATAATCTTGGTCTACCTATAGAAACCATAAGACCTTGTTCAGAAGGAGCCAATTCGTAATGAATCGTTATGCGCGTAAGCATACGCGAGGTACTAAGCGCCAATACATTGCATCCAGAGGCATCGCGTAACTCGCGCATAGTACGCCAGATTCCATTTTTGCGTCCAGTTTAAGCACGAAGTGCAGAGAGAGCGGACGTATCGAGTGCAACGGAGCGACCAGCCAGCCACAAAACGACCACTTCATCCAAGTTCATCTTCCAGGACTGAATCTCAAAATGCTCGCGCATTTAAATGAAATTTCGGTCTACGGTGATACATATTTTTTTTGTAAAATAATTCAATATTGCCCCAAATAAGTACAAGGTCGAACAATTTCGATAACTTACTTACACAATTCCAGCTTTTTGAATTTTTTTATTTGTAAAACCTAAAAGTATGGGTTAAACAGTGAAATTAAATGGAATCTTTGGGTTTAAACCACAGTAAGCAGTTTATGTGTCGAATTAATGGATTAATTAACGGAAAGCTATGGATCGAGTGGCTGAGGTTCTCACGTAGAAGATATGATGAATAATGTAAATGGATATGAAGGAAAGGAACGGAAGCAAACCTAGTTTTTGATATCGCAATCCATGCGGGCTACCTTCCGGGTTGAAAGAGTTGGTCATCAAGTAATTGTCTTCCCTCACTTTGGATTCAGAGCGGGAGTAGGAGCTGGCGGGATTTAGGTGGATTGGGGAGAGTCTTGGAACTATACATAAAGGGATAAAGGTTAAGTTTGGAGGTTGGAAATATGTATCACAAAAATATGATTTACAAAAATTAATATTTATGATTAATTAATTATTTGTTAGGTTATGGGCTATTTTTTTTTTTTTACAATTTTTAACCTGTCAGGTTTCATGTAAACATAATTAGTAAAAATTTCTCAAAGATTCTCATAATTTCTCAAAGATAATTTATTTTCAATTTGCAGTCGGAAACTTTGGATTATTTTGTGGTTAACTTTTAGATTTAAATACATATAAAGTATGATATTTTCTCTTTCCAACGTTTAGATCATATTTCTAACCACGGAAGTAAGGGAGACACTACGATTTCTATGAAACCAATGTGAGCTGGGACAAATATGGTCTCCTGTGATTAAACGTGTAAATAGATATTTACCTCCAATAGCGCTGGCTTTCAAGTACTTCTTGTCAGAGTGCATGACCTGCCAGAACTTGACCAGCACGATGATGTCCTCGCGTAGGGCGGCGCCGTGTTTGGAGGGGCAGCGCGGCTCGCGGCAGAAGTAGTCCAGGCACGCACTGTACACGCGCTCGCGTACCACATTGCGCGCTAACGATCGTGGCAGGATGTCGCCCTGCAGGAGGGATAGGCCACAAGACAGAAGCCTGGACAGAATACATATATTTATTTATCTATATAAAGTTTAATTACACGCGATTGTTCGATGCCTGTCTCACTAGGATATTTTTTTATTAGATAATAAATAACTCACAAGAGTCCCAACTGCTCCCGTCTGGAGCCAGTGAGACTATGGTATCCCCAATTGGGGTATGTTGTGAGGCTGAAGGTAAGTGATGAAGGGAAGGAGATGGGGAAGAGGAAGGTGGGGAAGTACCTGGCTATTCAGATCTAGTCACTAAACACGGCTAAAGCCATTATTAAGCAACGTTTCAATTCTGAATAGTGGTCTTACACCAAAGCGATACTGAGAGCATCTTCCACTCTGGAACGTGCCGCAAATATAGTATATATATTATTTTTATTAATTAATTGTGAAATAACACAAATTAATCAAATAAAATTTATTTGCACACGCCGTGTTTGAACCTGCGACCTTCTGATTGGAAGTCAAGCGTCTTACCACTCGACCACGGACGGCCGTCATATACTGGGATATACTTGTGTCAAGACAGACATAGAGGTACATAAATGTATACAAACGTAGTTACATGAATATAAAGGTTAAATACATTTTAATTTCTATACAATCAAAAATAATGGATATTGGAAGTGTGGGTTAATCCTATAAAGAGACAAATGTAGGAAAAGATAATGTAACATAGATATTAAAAGAATAATTATGTACATTAGATTTGACAGGATTCTATTATTTTATTTTATTTGGGTTAGGTCACATGTAAATTGCTATTCTTGTCTACAAACAATTTGTTTTAAAAATGTTTGCAATAGTGGGATGCCCTATACTTCCAATCCATTTCTTTATTTCTTGTTTGAATTTGGTCATTGTTACTGTTTGTCTAATCGTAGCTGGTAGTGTATTGTATAGTTTGCAAGCTATGAATTTAAAATGTGGTGATTGCTTCTTACGAAAAAATTTAAAATGTCTTTGTAATATAGCGGGATCAGTATAGCTAGACTGCTTGCAAAAGATGGTGCGCAGATGCACTTCTCCTGTCATGCGCATAAAGGGCATGATTTCATGGACGATGCTAAAGGAGTGGTCTTTTGTTTTAGATAGAGCTATAAATATGTATGTTTTTGAAGTTGAAGGTGGATATTATTATTTGCTAATGTATAGGTGCATTGTGTAATGTCATTCCATACAAATGTAAGGAAATATTTATTGAAGCTAGAAAACTATTCATCAATCAAGATGTCACAATTGGAAGATTAAGATAAAATTAGACTTGGTCTGTGATTGATTAGTGGCAGAGTGGTCCAAAGCATTGGGTTCCCAGCCAGGTGTTGTGGGTTCAATCCTCTGCTAGCTAAGCCCTCCACCATTGCACAAGAAACATTATACAGTGAAACCCTCTTAAGAGGTTTTCCAAGGGACCGGAAAAAAAAACTTCTTAGGCAGGAAAACCTTATAAATGGGAAATTTACATTTAAGATGATGGTAGTAGGAGAAATTCTAATATTGTTAGGTTACTGGCAACCTTGGAAAGATTTGAAAAAATAATATAATTTAAACTTACTTAAATCTGACACCAACTGCATCCACATGACGATTTTGTGAACTATCCCTCGAACCAACGGTCATGGGAAGAGATCTAAAACAAAAAATCTTCATTAAAAAAAAAAACATAATATATAATTTGAGGGCCTTAGAAGTAAAAACGCCACTCTCCAAAAGTACTGTTTTCTGTAAATGACAAAAAACTGATCAAAGAATGCTTCGCATTTTTCGTATGATTTTTTAGTAAAATCTTAAAAAGTATAATTTAAAGTGAAATATTATAATAAAAAATGTTGTAATAATGTGTTCATTGGTCATGTTGAATATATTTTGAATCCAGGCTTGTGATTGGCTTTTGTGGAGAGTGGTTATTTTGATTGTTAATCGCTGTGGAGAGTGGTGATTTTCATCAGAACCCTATTTTTATTTTGATTTTTCCATGATTTGCGGTTGATTTTTCTAAGGATCTCAAAAACCATCTTGTAGCTTCGGACATTGCGCATAGATTGGCATTTATAACTCAATTTCGTCATTTATGGAGAGTGGCATTTTTGTTTTTAAGCCCCACATTTGTCATACAAAATAAGGTCCTACTATGTATTGCTTTCAATGAAAATATAAAATACAGTGAAACCCTCTTAAGAAGTTCTCGCTTATAAGGTTTTCCAGCCTAAGAAGTTTTTTTTCCTGGTCCCTTGGAAAACTTCTTAAGAGGGTTTCACTGTAGATGAATATGCAGCAAATAAAAAGGTCAGTCGCAACTGGGGCACAAACCCAGATTTTTCTAGTCTTACCGGGACAACTGTCTCTACCAATTGAGCTATTGAGACCTAACTACATTTGGTTATTTTTATTTCAATTTTGACATAATTTCTTTAATTAATTCCCATATTTTTATACAATCTTCGACATAATGATGCTTTCTCATTCATAAACGAATGTCTCTGTCATACTTGTTCTACATTACTCACATATTCATTATATTATATACCTAAAAATTACAGTTTTATTTCCTAATTCACATTTACATTACAGACATCTTTTAAGGCAAGGTTAGGGTGTGTAAAGTCGTAAGAAGTAAAGTATTTATAAGTAAAGATTTATTTTTAATGAAAATAATTTAATGTATGTATTGGATCAGAACTGAACGATACCTGTGAATGAGTGTTGCCAGCATGTCGACTTTTTCCTGGCTGCTGTATTTAGCTGTGTCGGCTAATTGACAAAGGAAGCCCACCCACACCCCATGTGGAGCCACAAAGGGAGGAAGAGGTTCTAGATGGCAGCCTAAAATTTATTGAAAACAATTTAACATTAACATTGTAATTAAATCAAAATAAAATAAGTCTAATCCAACTACACTCGTAAGAAAAACTTACAACTTAGGTAAGTTTTTGATAAGTTACTCAGAGGGGCGTTACATGTGCATCCAATTTATAATTAATGCTCACTGAAGTTCAACTTATTTAAGAGTTCATGGCGACCGTTACATCTTCCTGTCAACAATGATTTGCTGATTTCAAATTTATACACTTTTGTCAATAGAGACAAAAGGGCTTAAATAAAGTGTTGGAATATGAGCTGGCTTGAGAGAAACAATTCTCCACTCACTTATTCATTTATTCACTTGAAAAATAAATGATATCTCTTCGGTTTTTGGAATCAGAAAATGTCGTGGGTAGTGCTTATTTGAGTTGTATCTAGTGTTTTTTTTTATATTGTTCAGCAGTTGGCAGTTCGGGTTGTCATTAACCTTGTCTCCTGGTTCCGCAAAATGGCTTCCCAGGTATCTGTGCCTTCTTCTCATTAAGGCGGAACAGCAGGCTAAATTTTGAGTAATAATGATTTTGGATGAATAAGGATATGGTTTTGGAGGAGGCCACCTTTTGAGTAATAATTATTTTGGATGAACAAGGATATGGTTTTGGAGGAGGCTACATTTTGAGTAATAATGATTTTGGATGAATAAGGATATGTATAAAGATTGATGAGTAACCTTCATAGGCTGCCAAAGGACTTGTCTCTTCAGTTTGAATGGAAAACAGCCCCATCTTCTTATCAACGGTATACTGCCAGGCTGCAAACATTTCATGGAGGAATCTGAAAAGAAATTGCAAAATTAATTATTAAACATACTGATTTCGGTTATTGGTGCACGGGTAAGTAATGTGAAATATTCCTGCATAAAGCATAACATTATTCAAGTTCAATAAACTTTTAATTTTCAAAATTGGAACTACTTATCATATATCAGATAAGCGACAAAGTAGGTACTAAAATTATTATACATATTTTTTAAATATTTTCAGCTTTTCAATCTCTATAATTATAATATCCTGTGAGTTTTAATTTCAGTTCTGATATAATTTCAGTCTCAATAAAGATTTCGTGACTGCTTACCGGCCAGATTCTGATTTACAAACAAAATTAGAAATAAAATTCAATTTACCCGGTTTTTTCCAATTGTGGGGGTTCGAACTATTCTGGTTTGAATTATCGGGTTCTACTGAAATACTTGCCTTAATTCTAAATCAGGTCTGCCGGTGATCAGCCATTGCCAACAGTCCAGTGTGGTGTTCATAGCGTCCTCTGTAAACTGCTCTACTTGGGACCAAGCTAAAAAACAATAAATAATACACAGATAATGTTGCTTGCAGATCGGTATATTAGAGATGAAAAAGTCAAACTGTTCCTTTCCCAAACATATCCATAGATAAAAATAATTGTAAAGTCCGTCAAGAGAGGGCAAACATTTTATAAAATGTAACCAAAAACTGTGGCAGCACCGAGTAACACCGATATTAAAACCAATTATAGTAGATTCAAATATGAGGTTATGTTTGTCTTCCGATTCTAAATGATTTACATTAGAAGGAAAAAGGGCTCAGTATTTTGTTTTCACTTTTTTTATTTTTTTAAATGTGCTTCCCCCCTTTGGTTTTTATTAATGGCTACTTTAAGATGTTTATTTTAAAAACACAAAAAGGTTATTAAGTTCCAAAGTATTATGATGTAAAATCATCTCCTTTCAGGAATTGCCACTAATTTCTAAACACAATTTGATATTGATGTATAACAAAAAAAAAATTAAACATAGTGCTTTTAAAGTTACTATATTTTTCTTTTGAGCCATTGTGGTGTTGCCATTTAAACAATCGGAGCGCCCATTATTTTTGTCTGCTTTATTTTAGCAGCCTGCAATAGCTGAATCAGACGGTTCAATCGGGTGAAGGTTTACTCATGCGAATGTTCCATCTTCGTTTCACTTTTACTTAATTTTCTTGTTCAGACGTGTCATCCGAGTGAAATAGGTGGAATGAAACACAGAAATGAACGATTAGTCAATCGTCTGATTCAGCCATAAGTGATGTAATGCAACAAAGCCATAGACAGGAAATAGCTAAGATTGGAAAAAAATACATAACCATAGATAAATAAAAATATGTGAGCGATAAAATGTTACATAATCATAGATAAGCCAGCATTAAACTAAGGCCAGGTACTTACCCACAGCGTGCAGAAGATGCCTGTGCAGGCCGGGTGTGGTGATGAGGAGGGCGGTGGCACGCCACAGGGCCCTCCGGTGGGCGGCCTCGCCCCCGCCGCGCCGGCATGCGGCCCACACGTCGCCCGCCACGCGCTCCGCAACGCGGCCCCGCTCCCCCTCGGGCGTGTCGTCTATCATGCCGGCCACCTGGAATACAATGCAACTTAATATTAAATAAACTAACTAACTAACCATCGCAACTTTGGACAAAATTTGGACAGAAATAAGAACTTCTAGGACTACTAAAGGGATACCATCTCAAGAGACACATGCAGTTGTTACAAAACACCAATAGATGTAGGAAATGTGAAAAGGATGAAGAGACTCCAATTCGACTGCTCCAAGGAAGACTGCAGTAACTCACTATTTGGTGTTTGTGAGTTAGTTACATTTTCGGGTTTCATAAATAATTATCTACCTCCCAAGAAGACATTCTGTACTCTAACATTTATACACCCCGAGAAAAAACCATTTCAAAATAGTCGTAAGTCACGAAGTCATTAGTTTTCCATGTACTAAAGAAGTAAGTTGAGTTACTGCCCTTTTCTTCGGAAATATTTTTTTTGTCTACGGTCGTAAGTCAGACTTACTTCTTTTATCCACGGAGAAATATCGATATTATCATTTAAATTGCATTTGACCGTTGATTTTACAGTCATTGCGGTTTGCCTATTGCAGTGATAAAATGGAAAATATTTATTTATTTGTTGGCTTTAGCTTATAAACAAAAATATAAAGATAAATATATACATTGTTAAATGAAGTCAAGCCAAAAAAGTCTCCTATGTGAAAGTTGATTGGAGATGGAGTTTTATTACATATTGTGATGAACGTATGTCTTGCGGTATGAAAGAGACATGCGTGCATGAGTGAGACAGCATGAGTAAGGCATAAAAGGTTTGTTTGTTGTCCATTCGTCCTCTTTGCCTTCAGACTTCCTAAGAAGGAACCCTGTACATAATCTCTAAATAAACGTTATCGTCTACCCACGATCTATTATTGGAGTACCACCCCAAAGGAATCTGGATCCATATACTGGAGTCCAGAACTCAATGTGAAACCGGCCACGGTCATCACATTTGGCGCAGCCAAAAAAGGGAACCACGGAGCAGCCAAATTATCACATTTGGCGCAGCCGAAAAAAGGAACCACGGAGCAGCCAAATTATCACATTTGGCGCAGCCGAAAAAAGGAACCACGGAGCAGCCTAATTCTCACATTTGGGCAGCCGAAAAGACCGAGATTGAAGCTACAGGGGTCAACGAGTGATCGGGTCAGATCACGACTCCACATCATTGCGGAGCAAGGAGGAAGCAAGAGCAGCAGCATCCTATATATGGTGATTCAGTGCCGAGAACCTGGAGGAGCATTCGCGTAAGGCGTGGATTCAGAAGTCTGGGTCTTCAAGAGAAGACCAGGAACCGGGCGCAGACCTCAAGGAAGGCGCTTAGAAGGACGACCAGGAGCAGAAGACGGTTCGCGGAAGGGCGAGATCGGACAGCATCAAGACATCAGAGTCGTGAGTTGAGTGCTGTTTGTAAAATTTTCTGTTTTTTTTATTGATTGCATCTGTGTGAAGATGGAAGGAGGAGAACTGCCCAGGTTTTGTCATTTGAGAGACCAGCTGGAGACATTCGTCTTACAGTACGAGCAGTTCATCCTAGTCAATGATGACAAAATAACGTCGGATGTAAAAAAGAGAGCGGTTTTTATATCCCATTTGCACACAGAGACAATAAATTTATTAATAAATTTGTGTTTTCCAAAAAAAATTACAGATTTCACGGTAGAAAATTTATTGTTATTACTCGAAAATCATATAGGTACTAAAAGAAATGTGTTCAAGGAACGTGAAATTTTTTTCGCTACGAAACAAAAGATTTCGGAATCAGTTAATGACTTCATAGCGCGTTTACGAAATCTAGTTAGATTTTGCAAATTCGAAGACAGACTTGAACATAATTTAAAAGATGTTTTTATCACCGGTCTTCGAATTGGTCGTACTAAAGAAAAATTATTTGTCGAGGCTGAAAACTTTTCATTAAAAAAGGTTTTAGAATGTGCTATTGCAATGGATTCGTTCGATGTAATTAATAAGCAAATTAAAACGGAAAGTGTAGATATGATTTCTAAAAATAGGCAGATCGATTTGTCACAAAAAAAAAATACGGCGGGTAGACATTTTTCTAGACCTACGGACAAGAATGTTACATCGTTCAGACCGAAATCATTAGACCGAACGAAGTGTAAACATTGTGGTAATTATCACGAATCAGTTAATTGTAAATTTAAAAACGTGATTTGTTATAAATGCAAAGGCAAAGGTCACATAAGTAAAATATGTCGCGTTTTAAAGTATAAAGATATTTCTTCAGTGTTTGTAAATACGCAGGAACTGTTGTGTATAAATGAAGTGCATTGTGAGCCAATTTTGTGCAAAATCTTAGTGAATAATGTTGAACTAAATGGTTTACTGGATACAGGTGCAGCAGTCTCGATTTTAAAAGAGATAGATTATGTTAAACACTTCAATAAGTTGGATTTAAAACCAAAGGATTTAACCTTGACGGGTTACGCTAACTGTAAGTTAAATTTATTGGGTTGTATTTTATTAACAGTTGATTATAACGGTTATAGGGAAATGTTAGAATTTTGCATAGTAAAAAATGGAACAACTACTGTTCTAGGTCGTGACTTTATCAAAAAGTTTAATATTGGATTTACGGGGTTACAATCTACTTCATCCCAGGAGGGAAGTGAAATTTTTTCTCAAAATGTAGTTGAGAATGATAGAAGTGAAGTAGATAAATTAATTCGAAAATTCCCGGAGGTTTTTTCGGATAAACTGGGTAGATTCAATAAAAATAAAATACATCTGAAACTAAAAGAGAATGTCTTTGATACTCAAATTCTAAGTTTATTAAAAAATAACAGAGATATACCAATAGATGTCGAGGAGATTAAATCGGAATCAAATACGGATAAAATTTTATTGGAAATTAAACATTATCTCACAACAGGGTGGCCAAATAAAATTAACAAGGATGATTCAAAATGGATTTACTGGAGTAAACGGAATGAATTATCTATAATTGATGATTGTTTTTTTTGGAATAATAGGCTAATAATCCCAGTAAGTTTAAGAGAAAATTTTTTAAACTTATTGCATAGATCTCATCTGGGCATAGCTAAGATGAAAGGGTTAGCCAGGGGGTATTTTTGGTGGCCAGGGATAGATGGAGAAATTGAACTTTTAGCGAGAGGATGCGAAATTTGTTCAGAGGTTCAACCATCTCAACCAAAAAGCGAATTGACTCCGTGGCCCATAACTGAAGAGATATGGAGTAGGGTGCATATTGATTATGCAGGTCCCATTGAAAATAAATATTTTTTTGTGATTATTGACTCAACCTCAAAATGGTTAGACTGTGTGGAAGTAAATTCTCCAAATTCGTATAATACTATTAAAATATTAAGAAATTTATTTAGTTATTTCGGGAGTGTACAGACAATAGTGTCAGATAATGGAGCCGCCTTCATGTCAGCGGACTTCAAAGAGTTTTGTGAGATGAATAGCATCAAACATTTAACTACTCCGGTAAATCATCCACAATCGAACGGGTTAGCTGAAAACGCCGTGAAAAATTGTAAAAATTTTTGAAAAAAATGATGATAGGAAATAAGTTTCAGTCAGGTTACGATGAAAAATTAGGAAATTTTCTAGTGGATTACAGAAATTCACCACACTGTACAACTGGTTTAGAACCTGCAGTTGTAATGTTTGGAAGAAAACTAAGGTCTAACTTAAACAGTTTTGTACCGAGAGGGGGGAGAGATAAGGATAATAGAATTAATAAAGAAACTAAAATTAAAATGTCTAAATGTCAGGAAAATCAGAAATATTATTATAAAAGAAATAATAAAGAATCGTTGGGTTTTTCGATAAATCAAAAAGTAATGGTAAGAGATTTTAGAGACCAAAACAATGATAAATGGGTTTCAGGGAAGATATATAAAAAAAATAGGAAAAAAACTTTATATAATTGAGGTAAATTTAAAAGGTAAACTTATGTATTGGAAAAGGCATTTTGATCAGTTGTCTAAATTGTGTGTATCATGGGAAAAGAACCCCAGCAATCCTTTAATCGCGTCTGAGACTAGGAGATTATCGTCAGATGAGTACGATATCTCCGGCTTTATGTCGGATGACAATCTAATGGGTGATTCTCCTCTTACTTCCAGCTCCAGTGAACCGGTGGCTTCCACGTCGGGAAACTGGAAGGACAGATTACGACCACGGACACACAGATGAGTCAATGAAGACAGGATTCAGCTCTCGACTCAACATGATAATGAATTACATTGTAAATATTGGAATATTGTATGTATTGTAAATAATATTATCATCATCATGTTGTGTTCCTGTCTACGGATTTAAGTGTGGAGGGATGTGATGAACGTATGTCTTGCGGTATGAAAGAGACATGCGTGCATGAGTGAGACAGCATGAGTAAGGCATAAAAGGTTTGTTTGTTGTCCATTCGTCCTCTTTGCCTTCAGACTTCCTAAGAAGGAACCCTGTACATAATCTCTAAATAAACGTTATCGTCTACCCACGATCTATTATTGGAGTACCACCCCAAAGGAATCTGGATCCATATACTGGAGTCCAGAACTCAATGTGAAACCGGCCACGGTCGTCACACATATTAAAATTAGTTTTGGGTGAGGAGTAGAGGTAGAGGAATATAGGATGAGGATAGGAGGTGCACCGGATACATTTCACACTCTTGTATTAATTTTCGATCGTACGTGTTACTTCTAATCGATATTTGTAAAGTATATTGTTAAATATGTCTATATTTTGAAATTTTGTGTTATATTGTGCACATACATGGGGAATTGGTGAATTTTTTCTAAAGTTAGTTCTATATGTAGGCAAATGAAACAAATGGGATTGCCGTGTTGATCTCGTCGGAATATGAATATTTATTAAATTGGTTAGTTCTGGCGAGTCCAGGCCATTATTAAGAATTTTAAATAATAAGATTTGGTCAAAAATTAAACGTCGTGTATGAAGGGAGTTGAAGTTATGGTAATTAATAGATTCGGTGTAATTGGAGAAGCCTAAGTTTTGTTTATAATTTATGTGTTTAATTTTTTTTTTAATTCTTTCGATTCTTTCAATGTGAGTTTGATAAAAAGGAGTCCAGAAGCCCTAGCACGCTTGCTCTATAACGTTCGATAGGATAACTATCGGTAACTTCTCATCGTTCCCTAGGACAACTGCACATCGCTAACGTACAAACAACAGTTGATGTCGAATATGTTAAGGACACTTAGTCATTGTGAACTGTCAATTATTCGTTGGCGATCTGTAGTCATGCTAGGGAACGATGAGAAGTTACCGATCGTTATAGAGCAAGCGTGCAAAGGGCCTCAGATCGGTGTGCAGTGTTCTAAGTGGGGACAGATGAACGCTTTGTATATAAAGAGAATTATACCGTGAAAGTGTTAAACATGAGAATATGTAGTAGGACATTATTAGTAGGTAGAGCATTATCGTCTACAATGCAGTCTAGTAAGTCTAAACATACGAGTATGTCAGACATAACCAAAAATTTTATTTAATACCAAATTTTAAAGCCTCAAAAAATTGGCTTGTTAATTCTTATTCTTTACAAATTAATTGTTCATATTATAATATATTATTAAAGAGTCTGATTACTTATTAGGTCCTTCATCAGCAAGATTTTAGTGGAGTGAATTCTGATGACTTTTGGAAGCCTGATAATTCAAGATCTATATAATTGAGTGTTTGTTGACTAACTTCTCCTGATTGCATGTTGCTTCTTAATTAGGAAAGAGGATTGTTCTATCGTTCTACTAAAACAATTGATAATATGGATATTCCGAGCACAGCATGTAATTCATAAAAATGATAACGTTTTCAAATACTTAAAAAAATTATTTCACTGTTTTAATCAACCTACTTTTTTTAAGAGCGCAGCAAATTTAAATGATACTGCAGATTAAATACAACCACATTCGGGAAAATGGGATCAGGTTGCACATGAACTGCCACTTTAAATGCAAGAATACTTTGCGCGAAGAATTGCGAAAAAAATGTTCTGGAAATTAGGATGTCATGCCATGCAGTCGAATTTTATTTGTCAATTCGTGGAATTAGTGCCAAAAAAAATCCTGCTGCAAAGCATAACAACTTCAGGCGTGGAATTTCGTGAGAATATTATTTAAATGTAAATCAGCGTAATAAGTAATAAGCAACATGTTTGCCAAACAATGTTTTTGCAAACATTAGGGATCTCTGATAGAATGATAACTACTGCGTGTGGAAAATTTGACGAAGGAGGTGCGGTAATTCCTGATCAGTCTGGGAAACATCTCACAAGACCTAATAAAATTCTCCCTGATATCAAACATTCGGTACACGAACACATCTGAGCCTTTCCTGTAGTGGAGTCACACTACACCAGGAAATCATCCGAGAAGCTTTACCTAGAAAGAGATCTGAGTATTTCCAAAATGTACAGGCTGTATTGGCAGAAAGAAAGAAGCGTTCAAACATCTGCTTCACTGAGACAGTATTCAGATGTTTTTAATTTCCATTATAATTACGCTTTTCAAAAGCCTAAAAACACCCGTATGAGGTGTGTGAGAAATTTAAAATAGCCACAGAAGAAGAAAAAATACAGAGATATACTTAAACATAAATATCTGCTAGCATTACGCAACAGCCTACTGATTCCAAAGTCTTACCATAATTTCTATCTTTCACTAAATTCTTCCATTGAAGACACATAGGAGATTCTAATGCCAGAGATGGGTATTTGATGATTCAGAAAGCGAATGAAACTTGATAATGTTCTTTTTATTCTTTCATTGCATGTAATTGCCTAAGAATCTCTTCTATTTTATATAGGTAATAGTTTCTAAATAAATATATTATTTTTCCAGTTGATCGAACTAAAAATGTTTTTTATGTTGCTTTAAAACACTGAAACACCGCAACTAGGTAATGATAAACTCTCAACTGTGTATTTTTAATGTGTATAAATTATGTTTTATACTGTTAAAATAAAGCAGCTTGTTGCTACTTCTATAATTTGTTTAATTTTTCCCTGTAAAAAAGAAGTAACTCAACATACTGCATACTGATATTATATAAACCCCGAGGAAAACAGCAGTAAGTCCTAAAACCCTAAAAATTTGTATGAATTCGAAGAATATACTAAGAAAATACTATACAGTTAGAAAGAGTATTAACCAACGATATTTATTCAATTTAAATAAAATTCAAAACCCTCATGTTAGATTATGCAACATTTTTTTAACTTTAAAATCGCTCTCCTGCAAAATGATAAAAAGTGAGTTACTGCAGTCTTCCTTGGAGCAGTCGATTATTCACCTCTGGTACTAATGTCCCGCCCCGATGCGAACAAGGCTCAAATACCTGGGAGGGCACATTGTGGAACCAGGAGACATAGCCACATATCCAAACCTATTTCACTTTGTCAAAGGGACCGGGTTACTGTTTAAAGCATGAGACAAAATGGGAGATAGCACAATGGGCCTGAGGGCTCATGGGAACTATCCATAAACAGTAAGATTTTTTTCAAATTTGCCCTAAAAAATTCCAACTTTGGACTCGATTTACTTGATAACGAAAACTTTAATCAAAAAAGTTGTACCTACAAATCGTCTCCAAATGTGATTAGATTCACTAGTTACCTACTTGTACAACAAGTTTCCGGACACCATGTATAACATGGTACATGGCAATCGGTTTATTTCATTAATTGAAACATTATTAACATCAGTATAGAACATTAACAAGTCTGACATAAAATTGTAGGTGTTAACCTGTCATTGGCCGTACGTACTCCGGTGTACCATCGATTTTGGAAGCGATTTTGTCCCTTATGTATAAGAAATTGTATCAAGAACAAGGTCAGAATCACTTAGGCCATTCTCGTTCTCGACGTAACGAAATACCGCATAGCGTCTAGTCTCTCAGAATAATTCAAATTAATTCACGATGACTTGCGGGCATCAAAGATGGCCGACAAAATGGCCGCCGCGTGATAATACTACGGAGTCGTAGTCGGAGTCTATATTTTCTCATTGTTTTTGATATAAATCCATTGTGCAAAGCATAGATTTGAGCGATTATTAGAAAGATCATTTTATCTACATTATTTTGATGTAATGTTTGTAAAATATCACAAAAGAAATTTGTATTTTATTAGTGAATGTGCCGCCAACAGTGTTGTGAGATATAAACAAGATGGTAACTCACCTCTCCGGCATACCGACTCCTAACGCTCAGAATGCTGACGAATCTAGAGCTGTCACTCTTGACGCAGCGTGGCCGCTTGTCCAGGGCCGTCACGGAGAGAGGCGCACTCAGCTGGTTGAGTCCTGCGGCTTGAAGGAGGGAATCCGTCGCTAGGGCCAGCCCTGCGTGGTGCCACAGGGTTGAGTTCGGTACCTGATTTTAGGGGAAAAACGGTTATGCTCATAAAATTTTAAAAGTAGTTCAAACCTCCGGGTGATGGGGCCTGGGTAGATGGGTTCACCATTTCACAGTCAATATTTTCGTTCATAATTTTCTAAATTTGTTTAGGTTAGGTTTGTTTTATAATGTGAGCAACGATATATTTTCTACGGCTTACCTGGTTGAGATACTCCTGAAGATGGGAACGGGTGGATTGTGGTGCCCACTTCATGGCTTCCTGTACAATGCCCTGACAGCGGTCGGCAAAATCTTTCACAATGCTCTGAAAGAAAAAAAGGCTCATTAAAATCACATATTAGGGACAAGAGTGAAAGTGTCGCAGAAAAAATCTAAGATTTATTATGTATGGATGATGATGGCTTGAAAGGACAAGCATACTACATAAAGTTGTTGGTCAGATTGATAGTTAGATATTACCAACCTCTCTGGCATCCAAGGTATCCTGAAGCTGAAGGGTGAGGTCTGTGGAGGGAACCCTCAGCATGGGCGTCTCCTGGTTTGCATCCAACTGCAGACTGAATGACAGTACTTGGAGAATGTCCAGCATCGCCCAGAGAACCTAGAACGAAAAGACAAGTGTTAAAATGTGAGCAAATAAATTATTCCATTCATTTCGGCACCACTGTTCACAATATGCTGACTAGATAGCTTGTTTAGTAGGGATTTTTTGTAACTCTTAAAAATGATTTAAAAATTCAGTGTTAGTTTCCGAGTCTAACTGAAATTAACCAGCTTTTTACCAGGGTATCAGAGAATGTATGTAAAATGTTGGACATCACATCCCGGAATCAGGTACATATTATGTTGAATTATATATGGATGATATAAAATTATTTTCAAATTCTGAATCGAATTTAGAGAAAATGATTAAGGTAGTTAAAATTTTTTCAGATGATATTAAAATGAATTTTGGTTTAGATAAATGTAGAACGATCCATATAGAGAAAGGCAAAATTATAGATGGAGATGAGGGTATATTTAGAAATTTCAAAATTAAAAGTATGAAAGGGGATGAGGTTTATAAATACTTAGGATACCCGCAATCGAATAGATTAGATCATACTAGTATTAAAAATGATATTAGGATTAAATTTCAAACTAGGATAAGAAAATTTTTAAAATGCAATCTATCTGCTAAAAATTTTGTAAAGGCAATAAATAGTTGGGCAATACCTCTATTAACGTACTCATTTGGTATAATTAAATGGTCTAAAACAGATTTAGATAGCTTAGAACGATTAATTAGAACTACGTTAACAAAGTTTAATTGTCATCATCCAAATTCAGCTATAGAACGAATTAATTTACCTAAAAATTTGGGAGGTAGAGGTATAGTCAAAATAACTTCTTTAAAACAAAATCAGGTAGAAATGTTAAGAAATTTTTTCCATAGAAAAGCTAATAGCTCAGAGCTTCATAAAATAATTTGCAAGGCAGACAGAAATATTTCACCTTTAAATTTATCCGACGAGAATGCCAACATTTTTATAAATACCAACCAGGAATTATTAGATTCCTGGTCAAATAAAATTATTCACGCAAAACACTTCAATTATCTCAACCAAACGTATGTTGACAAACTTTCGTCAAACAAATGGTTGAGTATTGGAGAGTTGAGCGCAGAAATCGAAGGTTTTATGCTTGCTATTCAAGATAGAGTCATTAATACCAAAAATTATAGGAAGCATATTATCAAAGATCCAAATCAAATTGATGATTTATGTAGAAAATGTATGGCTTTTCCGGAAACTATAGAACACATTATATCAGGATGTTCTATATTAGCGCCGTCTGAGTATACATTTAGGCACAATCAGGTTTTAAAAATAATTCACCAAAGTCTGGTAATTAAACATAACTTGATTGAATGTCATAATATAGTACCATATTATGAATACGAACCAAATTCATTTTTAGAAAATAATTTCTTTAAAATTTACTATGATAAAACTATACTAACAGACAGACCAATTGGTCATAATAGACCTGATATAGTTTTACATGACAAAATTTAAAAAATAACTTATATTATTGATGTAGCTATTCCAAATTCCTGTAATATTCAAAAATCTGTTTCTGAAAAAATAAGAAAGTATACAGATTTATGAAATGAAATTAAAAGAATTTGGCATTCTCAGACTATAAAAATATTACCTTTTGTTATTTCGGCTACTGGCATTATACCTAGCTCTCTTATTAAAAATTTAGGCATATTAGATTTGTCAAAGAATTTGTATATAAAAATGCAAAAATCAGTCATTTTAAATACATGTAGAATTACGAAAGATTTTTTAAATATTTATATTGAGGGATCAATAGGATTTATTGGTCAAATTAGGAATTCCACAGAGCCGAACCCTCTGATATGAAAATATCTGGAGACGGTGAATTATATTCCCATTTAATAATTTGGTAGATTAACGTGTTGTTCTTGTATTGTTTTGTATTAATTATACTTATATAATACACTCGCATAATGTGGATTTACTAGATGATCATTTATATGGAAAAGTGTATGAAAGGGTTTAGTTTTTCCTATGGGAAAAACTAAACCCGTTCCTGTAAATCTGGTGAAAAAAAAAGAAGTACCATAATAATATACATGCTGAACATCACGCCCAGGAACTAAGTACCATAATGATATGTGTGTTGAATGTTGAACATCATGTCCAGGAACTAAGTACCATAACAATATGAATGTTGAACATCATGCCCAGGTACGTTTTTAGATTTTCACGGCCAAAAGCATTTTCGTTGTTTGTTTTTGGGGTGTTATGCCGTGTTGTGCTACCTCCTTCTTTAGCCGACGTTTCGGACAGCGTTGCAGTGTCCATCATCAGGGCAGATCCGGCAGATCCGTCGATGTGAATTTGTAGTTTTAAGTATGTGCTTATTTAGTTGGAAGCGATACCGTGCCGTTAGCCTTATTTCAGAAGAAATTTTTTCGTTTGGAAATTTCGTTACATTTCTCCGTGGACGGGCCCCAGGCTAACGTAAATACTGCGCTTTCACCAAATTTCCCTTTCAAAGTAGTTCACTTTCTTCTGAAATAAGGCTAACGGCACGGTATCGCTTCCAACTAAATAAGCACATACTTAACACTACAAATTCACATCGACGGATCTGCCGGATCTGCCCTGATGATGGACACTGCAACGCTGTCCGAAACGTCGGCTAAAGAAGGAGGTAGCACAACACGGCATAACACCCCAAAAACAAACAACGAAAATCATGCCCAGGAACTAAATACCATAACAATATGCATGTTGAACATCATGGAACATATAGCATCAGAGGACCGATGTTGAATATTTGAGTTCATACCCAGGAACTTAGTACCATAATAATATGTGTGTTGAATGTTGAACATCATGTTTATACCGTTGAAATTAAATAAATGTCCAGGAACTAAGTGCCATAACAATATGAATGTTGAACATCATGCCCGGGAACTAAGTACCATAATAATATGTGTATTGAATGTTGAACATCATGTCCAGGAACTAAGTACCATAACAATATGAATGTTGAACATCATGCCCAGGAACTAAGTACCATATAAATAATATGTGTGTTGAATGTTGAACATCAAGTCCAGGAACTAAATACCATAACAATATGCATGTTGAACATCATGTCCAGGAACTAAGTACCATAACAATATGAATGTTGAACATCATGCCCAGGAACTAAGTACCATAACAATATGCATGTTGAACATCATGTCCAGGAACTAAGTACCATAACAATATGAATGTTGAACATCATGCCCAGGAACTAAGTACCATATAATAATATGTGTGTTGAATGTTGAACATCATGTCCAGGAACTAAATACCATAACAATATGCATGTTGAACATCATGTCCAGGAACATATAGCATCAGAGGACCGATGTTGAATATTTGAATTCATGCCCAGGAACTTAGTAAAAGAGTATCTATGTATGGTGAATGAATGCTCACCCTGCAGTTCCACAGGAGATGGGGGAACCTGTCCACCAGGCCCGCCAGGTACTTGTCGGCCACCCGGCGGATCTGCTTGTGAATGTGGTTGAAGCTCACCAGCAGCAGCTGCGCGTGCGACTCCAGCTCCCGCTCGCGAGCCTCGTCCTTGGGCTTGTTGGACATCACATCCAAGAACTTCTGGAATACCCTGTCTCCGACACTGGAAATAAGCAAAAATGCCTTCAAAACGAATTTCCAGCCTGTAGTTGTCACTCTGGATAAAGCAGGAAACTTCATTAATGGAAGACTGAATGCAGTAGCAACTGATAATAAGTTGTCCAAAGAGGCGAGGCTAGCAGTCCAAAATGAAGTGCTGATGAATGGCAGTGAGGCACGGAACCGGCAGAGGAATTATGAAAGTATACTGAACACTGTAGAAATGAGATCCTTGAGGAGCCTATGTGATAAAACCGTGCAAGGCTAAAAAGAGCGTAACGAACAAGTTTAAAAACATAGATGTTTGGATTCCATTCATGACATTCCATCGAATGCCATATGTTTAACCAAAAACTTATTTCATTGATTTCTTTTTTTTTATTAACTCGTCACATTTTCTCTTTTACTTTTAGTAGTTTGTTTTTTAATGAAATCTTTTCCTCAAAGATATTATTGATATCCTTTAAAATTTAAGTGTAAACCTTAGAAATATCTATATCATAAAAAACTTTGTAAATTGAAGATGCATCAGAATTGTTTGTATTAGGTATATTGTTGCATATTTTTTTTTATTATGGTCCTATATTTAAATGTCGTTATTTTATTGGTCAATGACATAAACATATTATTCACTGTCATATATAAATGTATAGACTGTTTATAACGCAAATAAATAAAATAAAATAAAATAGAGCGGATGAATGGAGAAACACCTTCCTTTACCCCATTTCCTTCCCCTTCCAAATACCTACAGCCTCATAACATGCCCCAATTAGGGATTCCATAATCTCACTGGCTCCAGATGCTTGGATGCAGATGGGTTTCTTGTGCGATATTCACTTTAAAAAAAAGGAGAATATATGACGCAAAAGTGATTGGTAGAAGATATTTATCGGGACGCCTGAGGAAGACATAACATGATGAAGTGAATCAAATACTTGAGTAGTGTCATGTAAAGAGTGGAGGAATGCAGAGGATCAAACCGTTAAAACATCAGCAGATCAAACAGTTACGTGTGGATGGGAATCCGATGGTTTGGACCACTCTAATGTCATGTTGAATTAAAGGTTGCTGCGATAGCTCAGTTTAGAGCCAGCGAGGTCAGAATATAAATATGTAATGTCTTCACAGGAATATTTTTAAAACAATAAGTGTAAATAAGTAACCTGCAAACACATTGCCACATTCCCAACTTATCCTTCTGCAGGGCGGAATCACTCAGGTACTCCAGTATGGGCTGGAGACTTGGTTCTGGAGAATTAGAAACTCTGCAAAAAAAAAACAATATATTAACAACATAGCTTACAAGCTACTTGAAGCAGAATTTTTACTAGCTGACAAGTTACTTGAAGCATCATTTTATACTAGCTGAGAAGCTCCTTGTAGTAGCACTTTGTACTAGCTGACAAGCTACTTGAAGCTACAAGCTACATTTCATACTAGATGACAAGCTGCCTGAAATAGCATTTTGTACCAATTAACATTTTTCACTAGCTGACAAGTTACTTGAAGCAGCACTTTGTACCAATTGACAAGCTTCTTGAAGCAGTATTTTGTATCAATTGACATTTTTTACTAGCTGACAAGTTACTTGAAGCAGCACTTTGTACTAGATTACAAGCTACTTGAAGTAGCATTTTCCACCAATTTACAAGCTATTTGAAGCAGATCTTTGTACTAGCTGACTAGCTACTTGAAGCACGCATTTCTGACAAACTACAGGAAATACCTACTTGGTGCCTCTTCTAGTACCTAGCTAAGAATAGAGCTTTGTGAACAAAAAATAAATTTCATTAGCTGGTGAAGAAATTGTTTAAATTCTAACCTCAAAGTCTCCAGCCAATAGACGCTCAACAAATACGTGCACTGCGCAAAACTCAGCTTGCTCAGGTAGGCCACAACATCGGGAGGGTGTTCCAGCAGGTTGAGGATTTGTGTCTTCAGCTCCTGCAGTTCTGGTGGCGACACCGAGTCGTTGCGCACGGCCGATGTGTACTGAAGTTCGCGCATCTCCGAACGCGACGGGGTCTGGGACACGAGGTACGGGGATTTGACGGCGATTTCTTTCACACCCGCGTACCATTCTGCCGGCCATAGACCTGAAAGTTATTAAAAGTTAGATTAGGTTTTCGTCGTTTTTGATTTATGAACGGCAACGGGACATGTTAATGGACCTAGCGTAACCTAACAATTTATCTGAAAAATCATTACTTTACAGGAGAATGGAAATTTAAAATTCAAATATGTTATTAATTTTTTAACACTTGTAATAAAATAAAAAACTATGTGGAAAAATTCATGCTTTTAGCAATTAAAACATTTTTTATTATTAGGAAGTCAAACATAATCTCGCATTTTAAATTTCAAAATTTTTTTCTAATATCGGTGTTGCCATAGATATGAAATATTTTTGATCAATTTTATTAATGAGCTGTAAATTTCTGTAATTTATTTTCATTTTAACCACTGGAGCGACAGAGCCATTTAAAAAATTTTCCTCGGATTGCTTAAGGAAATTTTTCCACCCACATTAAAAAAATAATACTTCTGAATTTGAATATGGAGACATACAAACTGATTATAGTTCTATATAGCCAATGAATTTACCTATCTTTTGTCTATTATCACATATTCGTAGGATTTATAAAAAAAATATTGTTAAATTGTTAACTTTAAAACATTTTAAGAATCTAGCGAATATTTATTTCGTTATATTTTGAATGTACAATATAATATATAGTCGTTTTAAGAAAAAAAATATATATATATATATTTGCCATATTTTGGCAACAAAGCAATCCGTCATTTTGGAAATAGTGCCATATTGTGGCAAAAAGCATTTGAAGACTTAAAGTTTGAAGACAATATTGGATTTTTAACAATGATAATAAATCCATGGAATGTTTAATAAATTATCTATTTTTTTTTTTTTAAAGAAAGACAAACATTCCCGGATTACAAATAACCCAACAACATTTGAAAATCTCCTACTACCACATGAATTAAGCGGAAGATGTTTGTGTTGTGATGGAGGACTTAGCCAGCCGAGGAATCGAACACAGAACGCCTGGGTGGGAACCAAGCCCACTCAACCACTGACCGGTCTAAAGGTAAACACCACATCTAAAAACAGAAATTATGGGGTAAAGGTAACTGTTTATAGTTCGGTGACATTTGTAGGAAAAGATGGAATTTGAAACTTTTTTCAATAATCAAGGAACTCTTTGCTTATGAAAAATAAAAGAAAAATTATCACCATCACCCCTAGAATATTCCTTCCTAGGGACTCCTAGAAGAAAATGTAATAATACATAGTCAAACCGTATAAGTATGTTATTTACAATAAACCTGGGATATAATAAGGGATAATATAAAAATTAATGTTTGTTTGTTTGTTCGTACCTTATGAGCGGCCATACCGTTCATCCGATTGCAATGAAACTTTGGGAATATGATGCGCGCATACCCTGAATGGTTATAGGATAGTGAGCTCTGGCTTAATTAAATTATTTCCTATACTATTCATAAGGTTATAAAATTTGCATAAAAAAATTAAATTATTAAAATTAAAATTAAAAAATAGGTCACGCGAGTTGTTGGAAAAATGATTGTATTTTATGGAGTTAGGCGGCAGGGAAAAAAGGCTGTGGGGAGGGGTATGCGGGAGGATTGGTTGGGGAATTGAGGGGGGGGACGATGGACAGGGGAAGGCGAAGAAGGTGGAAGCGGAATGTAGGGGGAGCGGTAAGCAAAAAAAGGGAGAGCGGGAGAGGGGAGGGGGACCGCGGGATGGGGAAAAGGAAACGCAGGAGTCGGAAGGGGAACAGGGACGAATGGGAAATGACACGAAGGGAGAATTTTTTTATTTATTTAATTAGCATTGCAACGCATGCCAGGTATCAGCTAGTAAGGGATAATTTATTATTCGACCTTTCTTAAGTTAGTAAGGGTAAATTGAAGGTATCGGTGCAAGTATAAAATGGATTATATAAAACTATTGAGTATTGCTAAATGCTATGAACTAGTAATGGGCATAAACGAAACAATATTGAAAATGAGACATTGAAGATTCTTTTAAGATTTTTTTTACCAACTTTTGTTAGAAGAAAATATTCTGTCTGTCCGTTTTGGTTTTTTTAAAAATATGTTGTTTAGTTTGTGTACTGAACGTCTGTTGATAGCAATCAAACCTCTCAATTTTAATGGTTTTTGGAGGGTCCTAAGACGAAGGTCCCTTCTACAAGAAGTAACTTATCAAAAAAAAACGAGTGTGCTTTAGACTACACAACTGAAGTAAAACTTCTAGAGAGAAAGAAAATGTGCGCGCGCACTGCTCTCTCTTGCTCCTACAGTATTTATAAAATTGTTCAAGAACTAAATGAAATTACGAATAATCTTCATGCACTGGCTATGAGAGGAAGAGAGAAAGAAAATGTGCGCGCGCACTGCTCTCTCTTGCTTCTACAGTGTGATACAGCCCGTTCGCCTCGCCCGTAACGCATTACACTTTTCGTAACGCATTCGCCAGCTTAACCCCCAAGTCAAGCATGCGTAAAGAAGTTTTACTTCAAAAAGCAAAACATATAGACACGCTACTGGTTGATATCTACATTATATTAAAAAATATTTGCACTAGTCGTCGCTTCAGTTCGTTTTTATCCAACAGATCAAAACGTAAATCGGGAGAAATGGCGCTTTAATGTTTTTTTTTACTATAAAAGCACATAAATTTTGGAGGACGTAAGACAAAGTGCGTTTTGAAAAGCCCTTAATAACTCAGGTACGGGCCATATGTCATTCCTATGTCTTGAAACAAGCTTATGGGTCCAAGCGGTTAAATAGCAATTAAAACATTTTTTAAATCGAGTTTTGCCATCATTTTTGTCTTTTATAATTTTTTTTATTTTTTTTTTAACGATTATCGTATAAATAAAGGGTATTTTGAGAACAACTGCATACTTAACTCAAGTTCCAGAAAAATGGTCTGTTAGACAAAAACGAACTAGAGCGACGTAGTGTCAAAATTCAGCGAGGAAATTGGGGGATACGTTTGTATGGACAAAACGCCACCCAGTTTCCCCTATAATTTTTAATAATCTTTCATTTTTGAACTGAATGTAGAATGTAATTCATTTTTTTTAAACTTTATTTAGACACGCTGCACAAAAATTTGTATACATGGATGATTTGAATACAATGTATAACAGAAATCATAACAAAAATAATAACAAATATAATTAGTCTAATAAAATATAAATAAACTAATTCTGTTCTAGTCCTTCTCTCTGAATTGTATGACAGTTTAACCGCTTGGACACATAAGCTTGTTTTCACGATAATTTAACATAGGTAGACATAGGAATTACGTATGCACCGTACCTGAGTTATTAATAATAATTAAAAAAACATGTGTGTACCTACATGGCACTTGTGCCGTTAATTATAAATAAATAAATAACCTAGCATTAACAACTTCATAGAACAAAAGAAAAAGTAAACACAAAAACTTTCAAATTTTAATATCGGTAACTTTTGCCGATGACGAAATTATTTAACATTTCAAATGCTTCAATTCTCAAATAAATGATTTCAAAGTGGATATGTATAATCTCGAATATGCCCATCGAAGCTATGAACTAAGGAACATGCAGCTACATTTATCACTGCCGACATTATAATAACGTGCCAACTCCACCATTAGTAAGACATCTTTGCATTCTAGGATTTGTGAAAAAGAAACAGATTAATCCAGAAGATCTATGAATAGGACAACCATTCATAGTTTAACGGACAACATAAAATGTGTGTAGGACGGGGACACATAGCACCTTTTGCTTCAAGTTTACTCACGTTTTCTAACGCCTGTTCAAAGATGATTATCAAAATGTTGTCGCCGTGTTTAAACGGAAGTGTAGAAAAATAACACCGGCAAAAAGAAAACAATGTTTTAGAATGTTGCAATAATTTCATGATTTAAAAACAACGTAAATAGCAGATTAACCTCTCGGCGAGCGAGTTTTTGTGAACTTAAGGCCCTTCTTCCACAGGGATACGTATCATAATATTAGTCTATGATCAGTTCTATCATTGTTTCCCATTGTCTATGCTATAATCAGGTCACATGGTGTCGGTTACGACGTTTGTCGAAGATAGTCAAGCACCGGCAGGCAAGTAGTCATTCTATTGTGAGAGCTCCTGAGACAAAATCCAGCTTTCCAGTTGCAAGAACATGTTTTCTCTTAAATCATATTTGTATATTAATGAAATAGCAATAAACATTCACTTTGTTCTTTAACCTCTTGTAGGCCACAGTGCCCCGGCGGGTCCAGATTTTTGAAGCGATTTTGCCCCTTATGTATAAAGAATTGTATGAAGAACAAGGTCAGAATCGCTTGGGCCCTTCTCGTTCTTGACATTACGAATTACTGGATAGCATTTAGCCACTCCGAATAATTCATATTAATTGCTAATGACACGCCGGGCACCAAAGATGGCAGACAAAATGGCTGCCGCTTGATAATATGAACGATGTCATATTCGAAGTGTATATTTATTCATTGTTTTTTTTATATAAATGCATTGTGGAAAGCATAGATTTGAATGATTATTAGGAAGTTCGTTTTATCTACATTATTTTTGTAATATATCACAAAAGAAATGTTATAAAAATTGAATACGTAAGAAAGGTGAGAACTATTGAAAAAATATATTTTTGTTTGCTGGCTTTCAACAAGCTAATAACTAACTATAAGTCTTTCAACCAAACAGAATAGTATTGATATACTGGCCAGTACTAATAATAAAACACAATATCTCTGCAGCGAATTACAGAGATGTTACAGATACGTTATAAGTTACTCATGTTGTGTACTCATTCCGCACACGTCGCTACTGATATCATGTCAAAACTAGAATGCTTTTATAACCTCACTCACAACCAAACAGTTGTTGCTGTAGCTGTCATTTTTTACATCCTGTCATTCTTTGACGATAGACATTGTTAAAAAATATCTGACACAAGTGATCCCATGTTCAGTCTCGATAACGTGAGCCAAAACAACCTCCCCCAGCTGGTTGTGTAAGACTGGCGTTGCCGACGAGTTTACAGAATGTTAGCGCAACGTTTGCCTGTGTACGAACCTCTGCCTGTATGGCGGTAGTCACCAAGATACTTAAATTGTAGAGTATCAAATTCTCTGTGGAAGAATGGCCAAAGTGCATGTGGGAAGTGAGTATTTTTTCATTTGGACGAACTGTTTCGTCCATACTGACAGAGAGGTTAAAATTTTGCAATCATTCTATTTTAGATTGCAAAAGGGTTAAATATTTTGTCCAGTAGTGACCAATTTAATGCCAATTTTCAGGGCTTTTTTATATGTAGAATTGCAGAATTATTCTGAATTGGCAAACCAAAAAAGGGCAGGAACAAAAGCCTTCACAATAACCTTCGCCTATTGCATGTATTTTAAACTAAAAGCAAATGATTGATGAAAACTACTTTCATTATTTCATATGAATAACAAAATTTAAAATATAATAACATCAGATAAAAATGCATAGTTTAATTAAAAAAATTATAAGTTATTTTATTTTTTCCACCGTTTCTGAATTTCACAATTCAAGAGTGCAAGAAGAAAAAAAGTTGTGGTGGCGGTGGTGGTTGTTGTTTTTTGTTTGTTGTGGAGGATGTTATGGTGATTGTTGTGGTGGTTGTCGTCGTGGTTATTGTTTATGCGGTTTTAAGGTGGTGGTTGTTGTTGTAGTGGTTATTGTTGTGGCAGTGATTTTTGTTGTGGTGGTTATTGATGTGGTGATTGTTCAGGTGCTGGTTGTTGTGGTGGTGGATGTTGTGGTGGTAATTGCGATAATTGTTATTGTTGTGATGATTATTGTTCTTTTTTCCTTACACTCAAAGCCTATTGTTGTGGTGGTGGTTGTTGTGGTGGTTATTGATGTGGTGAGAGGTGCTGGTTGTTGTGGTGGTGGATGTTGTGGTGGTAATTGCGATAATTGTTATTGTTGTAGTTGTGGTGATTATTGTTCTTTTTTCCTTACACTCAAAGCCTTTTGTTGTGGTGGTGGTTGTTGTGTAGTGATTGTTGAGGTGGTGGTTGTTGAGGTGGTGGTTGTTGTGGTGGTAATTGCGATAATTGTTATTGTTGTAGTTGTGGTGATTATTGTTCTTTTTTCCATACACTCAAAGCCAGAAACGATGAAAAAAGAATCCAATGCATAGTTAAGCAGTGACCATACCCGACTCGGCTGCAGTGAAGCCCATCACCACACAGTAGAGCCAGAAGTCCTTGAACAATTTGTGCAGACGAGGCTTGGGATTCCTGATGGGAGGCAGCCTCCTCACTAACACCTGCCAACATGAACAGTTTAACATTTTATTATATTACATACACTTGGGATGAACAATTTATCAAAATTCAAATTTTAAATTCAAGTTCTGTGAAAGTTCTGTTCTATTCTATTCAGTGCTGGAGGTCTCGGTGGAGTTGAAATAACTTACAGCAATGACGGGGATGAGAACACCCAGGTTGCCCGCGCTGCTGGAGGCCTTGGTGGAGTTGGGCGTCCGCTCCGAGGCCCTCTTGCCCTCCAGGCCCAGCTGCACAAACAGTTCCAGCAGGCGCCCCAGCAGTTCCGTCATGCCCTGCTCGCCGGGCACGTTGGCCGCAATGTTGGCCAGGGCATTAATGACCGCGCCTGCCACATGCCTGGAATCCAAATTTATTAAAATGTTAATATAACTCCAGCAATGTAGTTGCACCTGGTCAAGCTCTCTCTCAACACAGATCTCAGCTAAGATAGATGCTAGTCTATTCTAGCTGAGATCTGCGATGACAAAGAACAATGTCGGATGTGTGATTTTGTAGTTTTTAAATAGAGATGTTTAAAGTTTCGTTTCTGCAATTTTTGAAATCAAAAAAAAAATAGTGTGGTTTTGAAATTTTGCATTTCGTTTAAAATTCCGAAAATACAAACCATTAAATCATCAAAAGGAAATTAAAATAAGCCAACAAAAAGTTTTTCAATTTTTAGCAGATCCGACATAGTTCTCCTCCGGATTCATGGCCAAAGATCGTAACTATTCAAAACACAGAGGCGATCAAAATGCCATTCATCGCAGAGCTGCCCACTTCCACGGTGATGATGGTGAACATCTTCACGATCTGATCGTACACCGTGCCATCGCTCTGCGAGATGATCATGCAGGCCACCTGGACCACTATAAGCGTGTCCAAAATATACCTGTACTGCTTCCTGTCATCGATGGCCCCGCTGGCTCCGTACGCAGCGCTGCCCGCCTCCACGGTGATGACGGTGAACATCTTCATGATCTCATCGTACACCGTGCCGTCGCACTGCGAGATGATCATACAGCCCAGCTGGTCCACTATAAGCGTGTCCAAAGCGGGAACGCGGCAGAATCTGCAATATTTAACAATGTTTGTATAAAAGGTTGGCATTCATAATACAGTTAATTCTGTTTTTACGTTGGGGGATACATTTCAGTGTGTAAAAAAATCGTGTTGTGAAAGGTTCTTGATAAATATTAAAAAATTGTGTTTTGTTCTTGATAAATAATAAAAAATTGTGTTATGTTCTTGATAAATAATAAAAAAATAGTGTTGCGTCCTTGATAAATAATAAAAAATTGTGTTGCGTCCTTGATAAATAATAAAAAATTGTGTCGCGTTCTTGATAAATAATAAAAAAATTGTGTTGCGTCCTTGATAAATAATAAAAAATTGTGTTGTGTTCTTGATAAATAATAAAAAAAATTGTGTTGTGTTCTTGATAAATAATACAAAATTGTGTTGTATTCTTAATATGTAAATAATAAAATATTGTGTTATGTTCTTGATAAACAATAAAAAATTGTGTTGTGTTCTTGATAAATAATACAAAATTGTGTTGTGTTCTTGTTAAATAATAGAAAGTTGTGCTGTGATAAATAGCTGCTGTGATTCTTGATAAATAATAACGCCTTCTTCACATCAAATTTAGGATTCTAACAAGAATGTATGTTACCATTTCGCTTTATTGGCACCTTTATTCATAAAATGTGTAAAAACAGAATTGAATGTACCTAATTTTTATGATTTATTGTTATTTTATATTTTTGGAGATCAATGCCCAAATGAATGAGGGACGACTACATCACTAAGTGCATTTAAAAAATATATATTTAACATTATTTTTGCGCTTTCTCGTACTTTTCGTCACAATGTCATTAGGGCAGAGGTGATTGATGATGGACATGTCATGAATAAATTTGTTATTGAAAAGAATAATTTGTTTTAACTTGCCTCTGTTGGAAAAAGAGCAGGATGGTGTCTGTTGCCTTGGGGATGTCCTTCAGAGCCACGGCCACGTGTCCCAGCATTATTACTATGTTGGTGCTAATGAGACTTGAGGAGCTGAAACATTGTGGGCATAGAATGAAGTACAGCTATTTTATAAGCAATAGAATATTAACATAAAAGCATTGCACTTGATTATTAAGACCTCAGACAAAGAAATGGACAAGATTTTTAAAAACGTAAGGCTTCTAAGATCTAAAGGTAAGTACAATAGCTCAGTGGTAATAGAAGATCTTGAATTCAAGTCCTGTTTTTTTTTTAAACTTATTGATGAATATTAACATATAGATGGACACTTTCCGGAAAACACAGGCTCGCGATATGACACATGCTGTCGGCCGGTGTAGTCCAACGGTAGGGCGTTAGACTCCCATTTTGAAGGCCGCGGGTTCGAACCCGGCGTGCGCAAATAAATTTTATTTAATTGATTTGTGTTATTTCACAATTAATAATATATAGTATATTTGCGGCACGTTCCAGAGTGGAAGATACTCTTAGTATCGCATTATATATATATATATATATATATATATATATATATGTAAGATCACCATTCAGAATTGAAACGTTGCTTGAAATGGCTTTAGCCGTGTTTAGTGACTAGATCTGAATAGCCAGGTACTTCCCCACCTTCCTCTTCCTCGTCTCCTTCCCTTCCCCACTTACCTTCAGCCTCATAACATACCCCAATTGGGGATGCCATAGTCTCACTGGCTCCAGACGGGAGCAGTTGGGACTCTTGTGAGTAATTCACTATAAAAAATAAAAAAAAATGTGTTTTGTGAAGGTGATGAGAATCAGGGATAAAAATAAACCTTGAGTGTAACATTACCAAGTGTTTACCTTGTGACACAATACAAAACATGACTTCCCTGTTCGTTGTGTCATATTCCGTCACTGATTAAAAGACGTATATGTTATATTTTGTGTTATAAGTTGTGTCATATCACATCTCCTCTAAGTAGTAGTATTCGCGAATGTGTTAATATTGTTTCAATGTTTAGTCCTCATCATTCCAACGAAATGCTGACATCAAATGGATTTCTGGAAACCCTACATTTAAAATACGAAATGTTGGAGTTCCTTTAACAAATTGCTTGTCAGCAATGTGTATCTTATATGGCATAAAACGCGTAATATAGCCTTAGCTGCAGTAAGTCTAAATATAATACATAATATAGTTTAAAATAAAATCGGATATATTTATCCGAGACACTATCTAGGTTACAAACCAGTTCTTCGAACACTTGTTTCCAATAATATGAAAAAAAAGTTAGTCGAGGATAATATTGTTAATTCTGCAATTTGAAAGATGAGATTGACAAAAACGACTATTAATTAAGATGAGATTGACAAAAATGAGTTCTCAGTAGCCAAATTGGTAAAGGAGTTTATCTCGGTAAAGCAAGAGGTTCTGTCCCAGAACGTCTTGGGTTCGAGTCTTGTTGGTTCGAGTCCCAGTTGCGATTGTTATCTTTTTATTTTTCTATGTCTTTTCCATTTTTCCATTCAGATTATTATTGTTATCTTCTTCTTCAATGAGCAATTATCTCAGCTTAACATTTTCTTTTCGTGGACCGCCTTCATTTATTTCAGATACATACTTTATTTTACCTTTTTGATTGCTAGGTTTGCTAATTGGGTATGGACGAAGCTAACAAAAATCACAATTGTGGACTTACATGTCGCTGCTCTCGGCCGTGAAGAGCCTGTTGCTGACGGAAGAGACGAGTTCCACCACGGGCAGCGGATCCAGCGACTGCGCGGCCTCCAGCGCGATGCAGAGGTTCTCGATGGCGGCATCGCGCAGCTTCTCGAATGCTGAACAACGAGAAGACGCAATGTTGTTGTCTACGGACCCTAAATCGTTACCCACGTCCGTCAGCTCCCGCCCTTGCACTGGAGATCAAAGCTCGGTCAATCTTCCCATGTTAATCTCGATGGGAGATAAAAGAGTTTTGCAATAATCGTGGAGTTTTTACGAGAATCTTTTCACTTTGTTTAATCGGAACGGAATCTTGAATCAGGGAACGTGACTCAGCTAGCAAATGAACGTTGGAAACGCAACATCATCGATTGGTTTCCTTGATTGGGAAATAGAAGCATAAGTTGTCCAGAAACATAAAATTCTTCACTTTTGGAAGTTATGCTTTAAAATATTAAGATGAATTGTTTGTTTGCGCCTGAACTTACGGAATATGAATAAATTGTTTTGTCTGTATATTAAAAAAATTAAATTAGTGCCATCTATGAATGAGCAGATTATGAATTAATTTTAATTTATCCTTAACCCGCAGTCAAATCAAACTGTCAACATTAGAAAATCGACGACAATCTGAGGAAACCCATTGTTCTTTTAGCAAACCTATAATTTTAGGGGGAACGGTGTTTCTTAATTTATCAAAAACAAAAAAAAATATTAAGTGCCATTTCTTAATTTGTCAGGAAAAGAACATATAGTATTAAGGGTGATTTCTTAATTTGTCACGAAAAGAATAGTACGTATTAAGTGTCATTTCTTAATTTGTCACGAAAAGAATAGTGTATGTATTAAGTGCTATTTCTTAATTTGTCAGGAAAAGAATATCTAGTATTAAGGGTGATTTCTTAATTTGTCACGAAAAGAATAGTGTATGTATTAAGTGCTATTTCTTAATTTGTCACGAAAAGAATAGTGTATGTATTAAGTGCTATTTCTTAATTTGTCAGGAAAAGAATATCTAGTATTAAGGGTGATTTCTTAATTTGTCACGAAAATAATAGTACGTATTAAGTGTCATTTCTTAATATGTCACGAAAAGAATAGTGTATGTATTAAGTGCCATTTCTTAATTTGTCAGGAAAAGAATATCTAGTATTAAGGGTGATTTCTTAATTTGTCACGAAAAGAATAGTACGTATTAAGTGTCATTTCTTAATTTGTCACGAAAAGAATAGTGTATGTATTAAGTGCCATTTCTTAATTTGTCAGGAAAAGAATAGTGTATGTATTAAGTGCCATTTCTTAATTTGTCAGGAAAAGAATATCTAGTATTAAGGGTGATTTCTTAATTTGTCACGAAAAGAATAATACGTATTAAGTGTCATTTCTTAATATGTCACGAAAAGAATAGTGTATGTATTAACCGTTTGGACACATAAGCTTGTTTTCACGATTATCTAACGTAGGTAGACATAGGAATGACGTATATCCCGTACCTGAGTTATTAAGTGCCATTTCTTAATTTGTCAGGAAAATAATATGTAATATTAAGTGTCATTTCTTAATTTATCATAAAAAAAAGAAAAACATTAAGTGCCATTTCTTAATTTGTCAGGAAAAGAATATCTAGTATTAGGTGTCATTTCTTAATTTGTCATGAAAAAAAAAGATTCACATTACGTGCCATCAAATTCTTAATCAGAAGTGAACATTGATGATTGTTTATAACGATTATTGCATAACACTTGAACATCTCCCATCATTCATGGATACATTGTAAATCATATCAATTGTCAAAAAATTTTAAAGCATTATAAACAGATCAGGAAAAGTTCGTGGAAAGAGATAGAATTAAAAACCCATAACCTTAAAATTTTAAAATATATCAGGAAAAGACTAATACATGTTATTGTTTTAAATAATTATTGCAGTTATGTATTAATTTGTTCTGCCATTTTCTTTCACTCGTTTGCCAAAGTTTTTGATAACATTATAATCTCCATCACAAGGAGAGAATGTTAACCAAAAAAAGCACATATAGAAATAAACAATTTTGAAAAAAATTGTTATAAATACAAATACAGCTATCAAAACCTTAGCCCAACTTATTATTTAACCAGCACACCATATCACTACAGGGATAGGCAGAGCTGATGCCACAAACCTTTGTTCAGACATATGCTCCTCGTTTCATCCACTTCTTGCTACCAGCGGTGTCCCACAAGGTTCGCACCTGGGACCTTTAGTATTTATCTTATTCATCAATGATGTTACCAGTATTTTCTACAGTGTCACAGTTTATTCCAACTATTGACATAACTCGACTCGACTATTTGATTCCCTTGATCATGACATGCCCTTCTATGTCTGAGATTTCCAGACTTTTTCAATCAATTTGTACAGCAAGACATATTCTATTGACATTCATTTCACATCACCTTTTACTCTGCAGATTCAAATTAGCAACATAGCATTGCACGGGGTATGTCGTACTATGCTGAGCCAACACGTCTGTTCAGCCACGTGGTAAGCAAGAGATCTTGGTGCCAGCTCTATAAGTAGTTGTTACAAACAACTTATAGCATTCCAGATATATCAAATTACACACGCATAATTTTATAGCTGTTACTGCAAAGGCCCTTTTCCCTCTCGAATGGAGACTTTGGTAGCTTGTAGATTTCCTCATTCATAATTCAGTCATACATAATAAAACCACACCAGTGCCTCAGGGATCTCACTTGTTCTAGGTCTGACAATTGCATTCCTCACTGCCATACATCAGGGTTGGTATCAAAACTCCATTACGAAGCTGTTAAAATAAGCGAGACTAGCAGTCCACCACAAAATATTTATCACAAATTTTAAATTCCACTCCCAAAACCATTTTATGTTAAATATGTATTATTTAAATTATTAAGTTTAATTTATTAATTATTTAGCATTTTCCAATTGATAGGAATTTACAGTGCCACAGGTGCAGATAGAAGCGGTGCAATGTAGAAACGACAGCGGACAGACAGAGCGATAAAAGTCTATGCCCAAATGTATTCCAGAAATTCAAATATAACATCGTCATTAAATTGTCATTCAGCGCCATTTTGTTTGTTGACATTAAAAAGGTCCCTTTAAATGCCGATTCTAGGTGCAGTTCAGCTTTCTATCAATTTGTAATAATCTGACAAGCTTAACAATATGATAGTTGTCCTCTTCTGCTGATCACAATTTGTTCAAAAGCTGAAACGGGCTTAGAATCGGCAATTAACAAGAACCTTTCAAATGTCAAAAAACAAAATGGCACTGAATGACCATTTGATGACAATGTTACATTTGAATTTCTGCAAAACAACTGGACTTAAGTGATTTATACAACCATAAAGAAAGAGGAAATTTCAAAATGAATAATATTTTCATTTGCTGGTCAATTTCTGGGTTAAACTAGCGATAAAACGATTAAAATTACAATTAATTAATCAATAACTAAATGAAAACCAATAACTTTTTGTACACCACTTATATAATCACAATTATCGACATGTTTCGAAGCCAAAGGTTTCTTCGTCTTACTATCTATATATTAGTATGTTCTTATTATCCTAAAGACGAAACCTTTGGTTACGAAACATGTCAATAATTGTGATTATTAGACATCGGATTATATGCACTAACAAAGTGCCAAAATATGCATGGAAATATGCACTAAAAAAGGCCGAAATATGCACTAAAAACTCTTGATATGCTCAAAATATGCACAATGCCAAATCAAAACACCATTTTTATTTTTATGTATTTTAATTAAAGACGGTAAAAAAACAGCGAAATATTCTTAAAATTATGCATTGTTTTTGTGACAATATACAATAAGTATTTTCCAAATTTTCGATCGCAAATTTGTGACGTTTGAAACGCAGCATTAATTTGGACGCCAAAATCGACCTCTCGATGTCAACTGACATCATTGGACAAAATTTTAAATTTGGCGCCATTTCTGGAGATTAGGCATATGTATCTCGGTATGACCCTGTGCCGTTGATGTAGGCAATGTTCTTCATGTGTTCAAGACTCGGGTTTTTAAGCAAAATAACTTTTTACAAATCTTTTCTGATATTAAATTAGAAAGGGCGTTGGCAAGTTCAATATCAATATCTAGTATTTCTATTGATTTAAATAGAGGAAGTCTTTTTGTTCCCAATTATTCTATGGCATCTGGTAACTTGTGGAAATGTGTTGAGATGAGGGCGATATTATGTTTAATGGATGCGTCTTCAAATGCTAGCTTGCTTGACTGAATTGCAATGGCCCCAGAACTGTCAAATTGATCAACGAAATCAACAAAATATGCACGATTGGGAAAAAAAGCTAAAATATACATTAACGCCGTAATTAGAGAGTTATATGCATTTGCATATGCAAATATGCAAATGCATAAAATCCGATGTCTAGTGATTATATAAGAGGTGTACACAAAGATATTTGTTTTCATTTAGTTTATGACTTCTACCTATAGCAAGCACTGTGTTAGGATATATTTTAATTGTTTGTATTAACAGCTTTTAAATGTATAGGTGTTATTAATAAATAAATTAAAACAATGATTATTAATTATTATTAATAAATTGTAAATATTTCACAAATCAGAAAACCGCAGTATCCATTGACGTAATAAGTCAATCCATCAATCAGCCAAATTGATTGGTAAATCACAAATCATAGTATAACAATCTTGTTTACATTATTTCTAGAAGCCATTGAGAGTATGGCGTCCAACCAATCCACCCAAATTAAGGAAAGCAAAAGGTTGATAAGAACTTAGATCTGGCCACAGCTAAAGCCATTTCAAGCAACATCCAGAACAAACCCGGACTGACCCGGACAAACCTCACCTCATGAACCTGGACACCCCTGCAAGTCACCAAACGTAGCGAACCACTTAGGGTGATGTACGGCAGAGGTGTTGGTTATCCGATAAATGGTTCCCGGGGCTGCGACACAAACATCCGCCTCGCAAATTGTATTTTATTATTTTGTTTTGCCGTAGTGTTTATGATATGACAAAATTATTAAACAATAAAAATGTCTCAAGAACTCTCTGAATTAATATAAAATAATAATCATTGTTTTAATACATACATAAAAATTATGTTTAACCGCTTGGGCACATAAGCTTGTTTTCACGACAATTTAACGTAGGTAGACATAGGAATGAAGTATGCCCCGCACCTGAGTTATTAAACAACATTTATAGCACCCAAGTAGCGAATACAGTAAATACCTTATATATGGTTACTTTTCGTTTTGATCCCTTGAAAAACCTTAAATGAGGGTTTTACTGTATACCAACTGTTATTAGATTTTTGCATCTTTATCTATTCAACAATGTCCGAACATCATTAAGGTTTTGTTGTTTCTCCTGTCACATTGAATGACAGTCAAATCAAGAATCACACTGTAATCGCAAAGATGCGAATCATGACGAGTGGACTGTATCAAAATAATATGAGGTGGCGTGACACAACTATAAGGATGGTAATTAGGACTTCGGGAAGGATCTGACTTACCCTGAATTCCTGGTTCCGTTCTTGGGGAGTTATTGTGTCACTGGTAATCACTTGTACAATTAATTGCGCAAGTATCCCGTTTAATCGATATTATAGCGCCGAGGGATGAATAATCACGCAATGCACAGCACTATAATAGATTCCAATAAAGTCGTTGTTTAGTAATGAGAGGTCCAAGCGACCATTGCACAATACAAAGCAGACGGGTTAATAGTCGATGTAAAAGACGAAGAGGGATGAAGGTACATCGCTGCACATCGCCAAAAACAGACTTCACAAGGTCGATGTTTATTGCATGAAGCACAAAAACAGACTCGTTTGAACACATGTAGATTGTAGTGCTCACACATATTATTGTCCACTGGTGGGTAGTCAGAAGGGATATAGGTATCTTGGTGGAAGGAAGAAAGGTAGGTGTATATACATGGATAGTTGCGCCAACACACACCATTTTGAATTTTCGACATTTTTACGGTCCCTGTAGCTTTTTAAAAAAATGGACCACGAATCGGCGTTAAACGGGGACGCTCCAATGTCAAACATTCAAAATGACGCTGATCCCCGATTGGACGGTCAACAAATTTAACAGTATTTGAAACACTCCAACCTTAATCACTGATATCATTAAATGGGTCACAAAATAAAATAGAACAGTGACAAAACAGAACATGATAAAAGAATAGACTAGGTTAGGTGACTCTCAACTAACGATCCGGAGGTCGCGGGTTTAAATCTCAACGTGCGCAAGTAAATTTTATTCAATTGATTTGTGTTTTCGCAATAAAATCATTTAAAATAATATAAGTTATATTTTTTGCAAGTTTCAGAGTGGAAGATACTCATGCAAGACCACTATTCAGAATTGAAACATTGCTAGAAATGGCTATAGCCATGTGTGGTGGCTAGATTTGAATAGTCAGGTAATTCCCCACCTTCATCTTCCCCATCTCCTTCCGCTCCCCACTTACCTTCAGCCTCACAACATAACCCATTCAGGGATGCCAAAGTCTCACTGGCTCCAGACGGGATCAATTAAGACTCTTGTGCGGTATTCACAATAAAAAAGATGAGTTTAGGTTATGTAAGAATAGATTAGGTTAGGTTAGGAGAAGAATACTTGAAGTGATCAAATATCACAAGCGTAAGAAACTTCGAGGTCCACCGCTCTAAATGCAGCGCAGAAGCGAGAAGAATAGAAAAAGAAAAAGTTAGGTTATGTTAAAAGCGTTGCTTATTCGTTTTCTTTACTTTTCAATGTTCTGTGTTATTATTGAGCCGTTCATGGAACCCAATAAATTAATATAACTACCGCCGTTACCGCAAAGCAGACCACAATACCAATACAGAGTGTTGTTACTAACGCGTGACTTTGACTTTCTCCTTGACGACACGGTCAGCGGCCAGCTTGTGCAGCTTGGCCAAGATGGGCGACGGCTTCACCAGGAACTCTCGCAGGCAGTTGATGGACGTACCCGCGATGTTGGGGAACTTCACCGCCAGCTTGCCCAGGCCCTGCAATAATAACACATTTACACAAAAGGGTCAGCACTTAAAAACACACCTACAGTACTTTAGCACTAATCCTCCATTTCAAAAACATAGAAGGTATTGTTATCAGATACCAATTGGATCGGCGCTCAACGGATACAAAATTTTTCATATCCTATGTGTTTCATGACGCCATTGATACTTGATGGGACTGTTCTGCTTCTCGCCAATGGCAAAGCCAAAATTCCAATTAGGCAAGTAATGGATACATACAAATATGATAAAACTAAAACAGGTATTTCGTAAAAACACTGACTATGAAATGTCCTAAAACAATAAAATAATAATGACCGGTCAGTGGTTGAGTGGGCAACGCGTTTGGGTCCTACCCAGGCGTTTCGTGTTCGATTCCTCGTAGTAAGAGATTTTCAAATGTTGTTGGGTTATTCGTAACCTGGGAATGTTTGTCTTTCTTTAAAAAAAAAAAAAAAATTATTTAAAAAAAAATGTATATGGTAAAAAAATTGAATATGGTAAAATGGTCAGCTCTAGCAAGCTAGACGGGGACGTAGTAACTGACTGCCTAGGAGTAAGAAAACGCAACCATCGGTGTACAAAGCTTGGCTAGAGTCTAGACATGCGGCGGACTACTGAATTGGACATATGAATAATGTGCTTTCAACTAATAAAAAGAAAGGCAGATTATAGTAGTTATCGGACAATAATCGGGCGGCATTTTGCTGAGAGAGTACAGGAAGTAGTATTTCAGGTGATTTATTAATATTGTCTATGACATGACCATTCTAACCAAGAAGAATCATTTACAGTATTGCCGTTTTCTGACATGAAATTAGGTTTACGGGTACATTTTACATTAATTTTTCTACATTTTAATAACATTTTTTAATAAGTATTGTAGAAACACCACAATACAATACACGTAAATAAAATATTATCACTTATAAAACAATATACAAACCTCCAAACAAACCATCAGCAATGGCATATGGGCCAATACAAGTTTGTGGTTGTGTGTTGAAGTCAGTTTTTCATTCAAGCGGCCACACAAAGAGTCCGCACCTAAAAACAATATTAGATAAAAAAATAAAAGAACAAAAACCAAAACACCATTAAAAAAAAATCAATTTTCGAAAAAAAAACAAATGTTGATATCGGAGCTGTCAAACGGGAAGCAAAACCAGCAAGCATGGATTTAAAATCAAAAATGGCATCAAATTGGCTAAGGACAAGGAAAGCCGAAATTTAAAAAAAATCAAACATTTTTATTTGTAGCAAAGGGACGATGAACAATTATTTTTAGTTATGCGGGCAGGTACTGGACTAAAAAAAATCATGGCTGAAAAAACATAAAATTTTATAGCCTGTCTAATTGGCACTTTTATCTATGGGTTATTATTTTTTTATGCTTGCAACAGGGGCCACACTAACTGACTGAACATTTTCACCTATTTCATACATAAGGACTTGGGCCAAGTCTAAAACGTCATATTCATCTTCAACTGGAAAATAAGATAAAATATAAAATACCTACATATAGAAATATACAATATGAAAGGAATACAATTAAACAAAAAGGGGGTGAAGTTTTGAACGTAAAACAAATACTGATTGAAAAACAGTTGGGTGTTGAAAGTAATAATACCAATGGGAAATGTGAAGAGGATGAAGTAACGGTAAAGTCTCCTTACTCCGCTTACTTCTTAACACAAACAAATTATTTAAATAATACTTGGTTTTAATTTCATTACTACAAGAAATAACTATTTACGTCGGGGAAGATGGTAAAAGATGCAGTAACCTATGAAATGCCGAGCTCCAGCGACCTCTATGGTGTACCGAGGATAAAATTACCACAAACAGAAGGTATTGTTTTCAGATTACCAATTGGATATGCCGGCGGATACAAACATTTTCATAACCAATGTGATTTGTGACGTCATTGGTCCTTGATGAGTTTGTACTGCTTACTGCCAATGGCAAAGCCAAGCGTTTTTTACCATTTTCCCCTATGTGAATGGTCGTTTGTACTAATTTAGTACATAGAAACAAAGCATTACTTCAATAATTTGGACGTATTTAGTAGTAAGCGGAGTAAGGAAACATTACCAAAGTAACACTCATTCTTTTATGGTTGTAAATTGAGTTGAATACCTTGATGCAAAACTAGCAGACATTGCCAAACACCCAATGAAAACTTTGGTAAACTTTACCAAAGGGTTCGGCTTGCTGGGAAAGAAATACGTTGAAAAATGAAAGCCTATGGCCCGAGTGCTTGTGGTAGCTAAATAAATAAATTATAGGCAGTTGTAATAGATTTCAGGTCAATCATGAACAAATATCACCAATCAAGAGGAATCGAAGATTGAAAATCCATCAAACACGTAAAAGCTAACTTTGTGGCAGATCAGGCAGTCTTTCCACCACACAATGGAAGTAAAATGTAAAGAACCAAAGACTGAAAATAAGTATTAATTTGTCTGGACCGGGGACACACGAATGTGTGTTTATGTTGTCCTGTTTCTTCTATTGAAAGCATGGTTGACCACATTATCCACAGAAAATGATTTTTTTTTTGCCAAGCCACTAAAATTATGAAGAAGGTTATCATCAGATTATGATTTGATATTTTCACGGCCAAAAGTATTATAATGATTTATTTTTTAGGTATTATGCCGTGTTGCGCTACCTCCTTCTTTATTCAACGTTTCGGACAGCGTTACAGTGTCCAACATCAGGGCAGATGTGTAATCTGAATCCGAAAAGTTGGCTAAAGACGGAGGTAGCGGTAATAAACCAAAAATAAATCACGATAAAGATTGTCATCGTTTTGCAGATCAACAAGCTCCAGCTGAGCATCTGCTTGCACTTTGATCGTTTTGTAGATCAACAAGTTCCAGCTGAGCATCTGCTTGCACTTTGATCGTTTTGTAGATCAACAAGTTCCAGCTGAGCATATGCTTGCACTTTGATAGTTTTGTAGATCAATAAACTCCAGCTGAGCATATGCTTGCACTTTGATAGTTTTGTAGATCAACAAGTTCCAGCTGAGCATATGCTTGCACTTTGATAGTTTTGTAGATCAACAAGCTCCAGCTGAGCATATGCTTGCACTTTGATCGTTTTGTAGATCAACAAGTTCCAGCTGAGCATATGCTTGCACTTTGATAGTTTTGTAGATCAATAAACTCCAGCTGAGCATATGCTTGCACTTTGATAGTTTTGTAGATCAACAAGTTCCAGCTGAGCATATGCTTGCACTTTGATAGTTTTGTAGATCAACAAGCTCCAGCTGAGCATATGCTTCCACTTTGATAGTTTTGTAGATCAACAAACTCCAGGTGAGCATCTGCTTGCACTTTGATTATTTTGTAGATCAACAAGCTTCAACTGAGCATATGCTTGCACTTTGATTATTTTGTAGATCAACAAGCTCCAGTTGAGCATCTGTTTTCACTTTGATCATTTTCTACCAAAGGGGTTATTAAATAAATCTAATATGGATTGGAAATTTTTAAAATAGACAAACCTTTCTTTGAAAATTTATTTGTATGCCATTAATCGATATACCCTATTAGAGCTCCGTTGCAACCTCACTCTCTTTTACAATCGACGTTTACGAGAATAAATGAAGTTATAACAGAGTCATCAGCAGAATGCCTATAATTGCCATACATAAGCTGCACAATCCTCACCAGTTTCGTCTCCAATAGCCCACACAAGCAGGTCCACACAGGCTGAGTTGGCCATGACGTTGACCTTGAACTTGTTGACCGTGGCGTAGTTGGTCTCGCGGTCCTCCCGCTCTGACGCATCGTGGTGGCGGCTCTGCAGCTCCGTCTGCCCATTCAAGAAGAGGCACTTGACAAATTCCTGTAAATAAAATTATTATTGTTGATTACAAATTGATAGAAAAAATAGGACTTACACACCCCGATTGTTTGGTTTTAAAATGAGAAAATGCATAGTTCCTACCGGGATGTCATTTTACCCAGTACCTACCTCTCCCCAACCCTAGCCACATCACTTTGCTGGAAAAGCATTTTGAATTTGGAACAAAGGCAAGAGAAAAATATAAAATTCGATAGCTTTTGTTTTTGAAAAATAGAAGAAGAATTGGGACTACCTTGGAAGCAAGTTGTTGGTGTTTATCATGTTCATAATTTCGTTTTTGAACTAAGAATTAGGCTTTTGACCGTATCGAAAGTAAACAATAACGTTTTATACTTATTTGTGTTGTTGTGGCGATAATCACCTCGAGGTAACGCGGTGGAACAATATAAACTATATTTGTGATTGTGTTGTGTGCTCCTTCGCGGAATTAAATTATTGTTTGTCCTCCTTCCTTGCATCCCCAGTTTTTCCTACACATATAATCACCCAGTTCCAGCAAACATCATTTCGTTTCATTTCATTATTTACAGTCCATTTCCAAGTGCATCTAAAGCTGTAATAAGCAGTTTCGGATGCATCACCGTTGTTATTAAAAATTGTCTGCACGGTTTGTCATTCCTCATTCTACCAATCATTAAGCCGGATTTACATGGAATGGTAAGTTATTTAACTGTACTTCTTTGTAAATTTGTAGAATTGAATATTTTTTATATATATTGTCTATTGTAGGTACATTGAATATTGAAAAGAGAATTTCAGTAGAAAATTTGGATGGTTTTTTCAAAATTACTTTAATTATCAATCTTTGAACAATTTTGAGTGGATTTAAAATATTATTATAAGTTCCTCCCCAACCAATAATACCATATTGTAATATAGATTGAACAATTGCATAGTACACTCTTTTTAAGTTTTCTAATCTAAGAATATTTCTTAGTCTTATAAATATATAAATACATTTTCGAATTCTTTTGACAAGTTCACAAATTTGTTTTTTCCATTTAAAATGTTGATCTATATATATACCAAGATATTTAATTTCAAAAGTTGGACTAAGTATTGAACATGCTTGATTGCAATTTGTTCTGTTACATTTAAGTTGATGAATTGTAATTTTTAGTTCTGGTTACATTATGCAACTAGTTGCATGCATGTTCCAAATAATTGCACAACACCAAAAAGTTGGCATTAATTGAGCTAATTTAGTGTTGTGCAACCTTCAGTATCACAGCAACCTGGCACCATCAAAATCAAGGCTTTTTTTAACAATTAACAATAGTGTTGTACACAACTCTCATGCAGTTAAAAGTAAAACAAATGTCCACTCAGTTGAAATGGTTTCGCGGCATTAGCTGCATCATATTTTTACACTCTGCGATTAGTTGCATACAACTAATGGTACCGTAATTTTATGCTAACGGCGAATAATTGCGAACAGCGAAATTACTGCTAGTTTCACATATAAGCATGAAACTATATTTTTATACGTGAACATCATGAAACAACTTGTTGCGAAATGTAAATTCAGCTTTATTTAAAAGTCTGTCTCATGTTAATAAATAAAATAATTTCATACCTGTCACCCAAAATTCATAATTTTTGTGAAAACTTTGTTGATTATATTCTCTACACACTTAACTTGTTGAAAGCCAGCATAGGAAAAATATTTTTTTTCAATATGACGTAAAATATTTGACAGTTCTCATCTTTCTTACGAACTCAATTTTTATAACATTTCTTTTGTGATATATTACAAAAATTACATCAAAATAATGTAGATAAAACGAACTTCCTAATAATCACTCAAATCTATGTTTCCCACCATGATTTATATCAAAAACCATGAAAAAATATAGACTTCGAATACGACTCCGTTCATATTATCAATCGGCAGCCATTTTGTCCGCCATCTTTGATGCCCGGCGCGTCATTGGGAATTAATGTGATTTATTCAGAGTGGCTAGACGCTACCCAGTATTTCGTTACGTCAAGAACGAGAATGGCCCAAGCGATTCTGACCTTGTTCTTCATACAATTTCTTTATACATAATCGATATATCTTTAGACAAAATCGCTTCAAAAATCCGGACTGCGGCCTGCGAGAGGTTAACAGAACAGAAAAGAGTGCAAGGAGATACTACGCGAATGTGAATGACAGAAGAAGTCCGGGACGCCCGGAGGAAGACATAGCACGGTCAAGTGAATCAGATACTTAAGTTGTGCAACGTCAAGAGCCAGAAAAACAAGAGCTTGTTTCAAATGATATATGAATGTAAATGCAACAAAGGAGTGTGTGCCAAGACAGAGCTGTGTGACGGTCCATCATCTCTGCCTTCTCCTGATGAGAAACGGCATGATGGTTAGTTAGTTTAAAAAAATGATGATCAATTCATATTACCTGAACATCTTTGGTAAAAGGAACAGGTAAGTCCTTTTGACTCTGCAGTAACTCTCTGAGAAGTGTCACCATGGCCAAGTTCAGAGTCTCGGAGAAGGATCGGTACGGGAACACCTGAGCAAATTAAAACAAACAAAAATTAACCAATATTTTTTATAGCGGAATGACTACTTCAAAAGACAGAAAAAGATTTTGTCACATCTACGAATTGAACCCAGGGCCTCTTCCTTGCCAGGGAAATGCTTATATATATACTAACATAATTTTTAACTGTATCGTGATTCTACTGAATGTCTACCAACGCTATCTTAATGTCAATGTGAAAAAAAATTAATGTTAAGAAAATGAAGATAGATACAATTAAAAAATGACATAATTTGATATGGTCGAATTAGCTCAGTGGGCGATGAAGCTTGTTATGTCTTTTCTGTAAACATTTTTCGTTAGAGAGTCGGTAATATTATCTTCAATTACAAAATTTTTGCATCCTCGAAAATCCAACAAACGAAGTCATAATACTGAGTCATAAATACCTGAATCTGTCCTGATGCAAAAATATCCTCCGCTTCCTCATCTAAATAGTTTAACAGATCCTTAACCAACAACTTTTTTGCCACAGCCAAGATGGTCTGCAGATGCATTAGCGGAAACTGTAAATTTGCTCTTTTCTCTGGCGACTCCATCGCAAATCTCATATTCGGGAACTGGTTGAAACTCGACCCGTACTTCGTGAAGAAATATACCGTTGGATCGTAAGGAACAGAGTTATGACTCTGAAGATACCCCTTCTTAAGAGAATTTGTTGAATTTATCCCGTCACTTATGTCTTGCGAGTTCACGCTTAAAGTTTCTATGGCTGCCGGATTCAAGTTACCAGAAAGGGAGCGCGGGATGATCGAGCGAAACTGACTGAAGCTCCGTTTCTTGTTTAGAGTATCGTGCATTACTGAGTTGACAATCTTAATTTGAACAGGTGGGTCTGGTTCAGGGAATATTCGGCAGAGAAGTGGTGGGTTGTTTGTGCAAAACCGTCCCATCGACCGTGCCAGGCCGATCAACACGGGAATGGTGCATTTGCAGAGTTGCAACTTTGAAAGGGCGTTCTCCTTGCTGTCGTGGCACTCGGTGATGTGCTTGGTGAGGTTGTTCATGAGTTCCACTTGAGCCGAAATGATCTCATCACGTAGGTCGGCGTGACGCGTGGCGATGTCGGACAGGAGCGTGTTGAGACAGAAGCTGAATTTCTCTGCCGCGGGAATACCTGGAATCAGAATTCAAACATTTCTTAGAATGGAGTATATGTGACAGGAAAGTGAATGGTAGAACGGGAACGCCCGACGAAGACAAGGGAATCAAATACTCAAGTCAGATCATGCCAAGAAGAGTATGTATGAGACGATGCATGAATGTGAATGAAGCAAGGAGTGTGTGCCAAAAAAGAGTTGGGTAGCGGTCTATCCTCTTTGCCAATTTTTCAAGAGAAACGACGTAATGGTTGTTAGTTAACTAGAACGAAATTAACATGTGTTAATGCAATGCAATTATTTCTTTCATTAAACACATTGGTTGCTGAAAACGCGCCTAGCGCGTATGCATCATATACACGGTAAATAATAAGAAATCTACACGAGCAGATTACAGAAAAAAATATATTTTATATGACATATAAAATATTGTATTATTTTACGACTTTATGTCCGGGTAAAATCTTCCCCACAGGAAAAACTAAACCCTTTCACACAATTTTCTACAAATGATCATCTAGTCAATCCATGCTATGCAATTATACTATGTAAGTATAATAAATACAAAACAATACAAGAACAAAACGTCAACCTACCAGAGACCAAATGGGAAAATAATTCACGAAAGGGTTCAGCTCGGTAGAACTCCTAACTGGACCGATAAATCCTACTGATCCCTCAATATAAATATTTGAAAATCCTACATGTATTTAAAATGACTGATTATTGCATTTTTATGCATAAATTCATTGACAAATCTAATAAGCCTAAATTTTGAATGAGGGAGCTAGGTATAATGCCAGTAGCCGAAATAACAAATGGTAATATTTTTATAATCTGAGAATGCCAAATTCTTTTAATCTCATTTCCTAAATCTGTTTATTTTCTTATTTTTTCAGAAATAGATTTTTCAATATTACAGGAATTTGGAAAGTACATCAATGATATAAGTTATTTTTTAAATTTTGTCATGTAAAACTATATCGGGTCTATTATGACTAACTGTTCTGTCAATATAGTTTTATCATGATATATTTTATAAAATTCCATTTCTAAAAATAAATTTGGTTCGTATTTATAATATGATACTATATTACGGCAGTCAATCAAGTTATGTTTAATTACCAAACTTTGGTGATTTATTTTTAAAACCTGATTGTCCTAAATGTATATATACTTGGACGGCGCTAATACAGAACATCCCAAGAGTTATATTATATTATTAAAAGAATAATATTATTTTATTATTATTTTTATGTTATATTTTATATGACATATAAAATATTGTAGGTATTATAATATTATTATGTTTATTTTATATGATATTAAATAACGGCGGTGTTTTTATTTAAAAATTAGATGTAATCTGCAGCATGCAATCAATTTATTATAAAATACGTCGCAATGAATATGTTAAGGGAAACGGCCGCACTGCAATTTTTATACAAATCATTTTTTTGGATGTTCGGTCAAAACATCAAACAAACTGAAAAATCATTTTTTAATGAAGAGGCGTAGCAAATATCTAATACTGATATGTCCTATTTTTGATTCATAGATTATTGTTTTAATAATTACAATTAACTCACAGAAAAATGCCAAAGTTGCCTTCAAAACCATGCAAAATTGAATTCTTTAATGGCCTATACTTTATAATTTAAAAATATATATATATATATATTATCCGCATTAGATATTTGCTAAACCTTATTTAAAAATATAAATATTCAGTTTGGTTGGGTATTTTAATCTCAAATCTAATTTTAGAATTGCAAAAAAGAGGGCACTCAGCCATTCCTCTCTTCAAAAACAGTTTTTATATTTCGGATACATTCAGAAATATTCCATTTATTTAGATTTTATTGCAAAGCGGAAATTTTCTAAGTGTAAATTAAAACGTGAAAGAGGGCACTCAGCCGTTCCCCTCTTCAAAAACAGTTTTTATATTTCGGATACATTCCGAAATATTCCATTTATTTAGATTTTATTGCAAAGCGGAAATTTTCTAAGTGTAAATTAAAACGTGAAAGAGGGCACTCAGCCGTTCCCCTCTTCAAAAACAGTTTTTATATTTCGGATACATTTAGAAATATTCCATTTATTTAGATTTTATTGCAAAGCGGAAATTTTCTAAGTGTAAATTAAAACGTGAAAGAGGGCACTCAGCCGTTCCCCTCTTCAAAAACAGTTTTTATATTTCGGATACATTCAGAAATATTCCATTTATTTAGATTTTATCGCAAAGTGGAAATTTTCTAAGTGTAAATTAAAACATGAAAATGTATGAAAATTTAATAAATAAAATATATTTAGTTTAATTGGTCAGTGCATACTGCATTTAATTACGGCCGGTAATTATCGCTGATGTTGTGTGAAAATAAATCTAACAACAACAAAGCAGTCTCACATGTCCAATAATTAACATAATGTACGGCTTAGGCACAATCAGATAAAATAGTGCATGAAATTCCTGTCATTACGTTCATTATCACGTTGAGAATTATTCAGAACGGTGCGAGGATTGTCATTATAAATAAAGATCTATGTTAACTATAATAACTCAATAAATGGGGCAAAAAATGTAAAACAACGACATTGGAAACAGAGAGATCGAAATAATTTACAGTTAAATCTCGATCGATCTTTCCTTGAATAATCTTTTTTTTCATTCTCTTGTCTCGTTTATTGCTTCCAGTCCAGAAATAATTTCATACAAAACGAGCAAAAAAAAAGATTGCATCGATCGTCCGTCCTTCTGTACAACATTTTACGGCATTAATCGTTTGTGGCGATGCACCACGTCATGTAAAATTCAGGATCAAGCCGATAACAATAACACTCCTTATTTAGATGGCGATAAGGTTTAAATTCCAGTTTTACACCAGCCGGCGTAATCGAGGGGGGAAAGGATCTCAACTCCCAATCCAAAGGGTTCGAAACCGGCGTGCACACATAATTTTTTTTATCAATTTTTGTTATTTCACAATTAATTAATTAAAAATAATACATAGTATATTTGCGATACGTTCCACAGCGGAAGATACTTTCAGTATCACCCTGGTGTAAGACCACAATTCACAATTGAAATGTTGATTGAAATGGCTTTAGCAGTGTTTGGTGACCAGATCTGAATAGCCAGGTACTTCCCCACTTTTCTCCCCCCATCTCCTTCCCCTCCCCACATACCCCGATTGATATAGGGATGCCATGATGGCTCCAAACGGGAGTAGTTGGTACTCTTGTGCGATAATCATATAATAAAAAAAAAACAAAAGTTTTGATCTATTCAAGAAGATAACATCGTCGAAAAGCGTGTTTAATTTTATTTTGCGAAGCTCGGGCATAAAAATTTTAATGTTTTACGATCATTTTACAAGGAACTTAATTTTTCACATTATACAATAAAACCAAAACTGAAAAGGGGTTCTGTAAGTTTTATTTTTATTTTACATTAACTCCGCACAGGAGGCCCTGAGGAAAATAATTTCCCTCAGGGCCTATGTCATCTTTGAAGATGCCATGTGGAGGGTCTTTCTGAGGAGAGGGAGGAGTGAACATGGGTCTGTTTGAAGGAGGAAACACAGAGGCAAATGTGTTTCCTCCTTCAAACAGCAAGAACCTTCACAAGAACGAGTCGTAGAAGCGACCCGTTCTCATGTGACAAATGTCAACCGTGTACATATGTTGGGCGCGCATTTGGCGTGTTTCCCGACTATGCACCAGTGCTGAGGGGATCGATGAAGCTAGTTCCTAGAAGAATTAAACTTTAAAGCGGTTTTTATATGCCTGATACTTTATTATTACTCTTTTTTTTTAGCATTAGCTTCATACACTTTCAATTCCTAAGGTGCGACCGTATCTTTTTCTGTTTGAAATGTTTGAGAGTCACTAATATTGTATTTAATGATTAAATATTTCAATTTGAGGTTTTCACTCATTAGGTTACTTCAAAAATAAAACATAAATAATTGTTAAATGGTCATCAAATCAATGACTTATTAATTTCTGACCAAACCCAATTAATAAAATGACAATTATGTTAGTTATGACTAGACATCTATCAGAAGAAAAATTTGAATTTAAACTGTATTGATACATAAATTGTGTTAAAAGATCATCAAATTAATGACTTATCGATCCTGACCACTGCCAATAAATAAAATTACAATTATTTTACAACACATCTATTAGAAGAAAAGTTTAAATTAAAATGGATTCCATGCATTTGCATATTTTCATGACGGCCGGCGTGGTCGAGGGGTAAGGCTCTCGACTCCTAATCCGAAGGTCGCTGGTTCGAACCCGGCATGAGCAAATAAATTTCATTAATTTAATTTGTGTTATTTCACAATTAATTAATTAAAAATAATACATAATAAATTTGCGGCACGTTTCAGAGTGTAAGATACTCTCGGTATCGCCCTGGTTCAGAATTGAATTTTTCCTCCCCCCCCCCACCCGCCGGTGCCCGCCACGCTACCGATATTTTAAGAATGTGCTCTAGAGTACAAAAAGGTTGGGAACCCCTGACCCAAACCATTCATCCGAATGCGATGAAACTTTTTTGATTTGTTGTGCGCACGTCGGCGAAGGTTTCAATATACATAATAGTGAACTCTAGCATTATGAAATTTTACAATAGGTGGCGTGTAAATTTTTTTGAATATGTGTGTATTTCATTTAGTTTAGCAGCACAAGAAAGGACACACATAGGAGGGTTGGAGACGAGAGTGGGGCAGAGGAAGGGATTGCAAAAGAGATATAGTAGCAGTAGGGGAAAGCAGGGGGTAAATTTGGAAAATCTATGCTTCTCACACGGACAAACCTTCTGATTTATTAGTGTATGCACCAGATGGTGATTTCAACAGGTTAATGGAGGACTGAATGCCGTTAGCGGTAACAAAAAGCTGTCCAATGAAGCGAAGCTAGCAGTCCACGGTGGAGAGCTGGTACCTACCCTGATGTATGGCAGTGAGGCATGGAAATGGCAGAGAAAGGATGAAAGTAGACTGAATGCTGTTGAAATGAGTTCCCTGAGGCGTATGTGTAGTAAAACCATGTATGATCATGTGAGAAATGTGGATATCCGAAAAGAATGCAAGGCTGATGTAAGCATAATGAGTAAAATTAAGAAAGGGACCTTCAGATAGTTTGGGCATGTAGAGCGAATGAACGAACAAAGGAGTGTAAGGAGAATATATGACGCAAGTGTGAACGGTATAAGAATTAGGGGACGTCCTCGGAAGACACGGCACGATCAAGTGAATCAGATATTTGAGTCGGGTCGTGTCAAGAGTCAGAAAAATAGAAGAGTACGTATGAGACGATGTATGAATGTGAATGAAGCAAAGAGTGTGTGCCAAGACCGAGTTGTTTGGTGGTTCGTCCTCTCTGCCTACCCCTGCGGAGGAAAAGGCGTGAAGGTTAGTTAGTTAGAATTTTTTTTTTAAGACATATTTTTGAGAAACCTATGAAAAATTTGCTGGCCGCCCCAAATGTCAAATCCGCATGTCCAATTAATTATATTTCTGCAATAAATGTAGGCAGTGGCATGAAAAGTTACGAATTATAATTTGATTTTATAGCACCCCTGTTTATGTTCATGTCAAGTGTAAAGATGAATACGTAATCAATTTTATAAATTACACTATTGTAATTTCATTTAAACCTGCAGAGGTCGCACCAGAAACGGAATGCTCTATGGGATTTTAACAGAATTTTTTTTTTTTAAATTAAATATAGATAAATTTAAAAAAAAGATAAATAAAAATTATAACTTAGTTTTCATATTAGGGAGCGCAAGAGAGGGAAATGGGTATTATAATTGGTTTATATGATATAGTGTGTCATGAACACCTCACTAGGAGAGCCTGTGCCGAGGTGTTCACATGTTTTCTAATCTGTGTGACGAAGCGGAAAAAACTGACAAAGCGGAAAAAAGAACGCACGGGTTCAGGTACATGAAATTTGCTTAACTTTTCTGTCTAGTATTTTTAGGCAAACGCAACTATTTTCAGCTCAATGAGGCTTTATTTAACAGTCAGTCAAAATATAAAATATATTGTACATACCACATGTTTCAATTGTTCAATACAATAAAAAAAAAATTTAAAATAAGATAACTCGGGTATTACAGCTGGTCTGGTCAGATTCCCACCAAAGCATTGTGGGTTCAATTTGGTTCAATCCCTTTGCTAGCTAAGCCCTCTACAGTTTCACAAGCAACATTTTCCGCTTATAATGATAGTAGTAGGAAATAATAAAACATTTTCAGGTTATTTACAATCTGGGAATGTTTGTAAATATTTTCTTCGTATTTTCATAATATTGACGAGCTCTGTCGCAGAGCGCTAAGAGAATAAAAAATAATGTATAGTGATCAGATCTAAGTAGTCAGGTACTTTCGTTTTTCACCTACTCCTTCCTCTCCCCTACTTCCTTTAGCCTCATAATATTCCCCAAATTAGAATACGACTAGCGCCAGGCAGTTGGCACTCTTGAAATCAACAAATCTTGAATAAAAAAAAAGTGGAAGATGCTCTCAGTATCGCTTTGGTGTAAGACCCCCCATTCAGAATTGAAATTTATTCAGGCGGTAAGAATCGCCATCAACAGTTACGGTTGCTCCACAAGACTTTTCGAAGAAAAACGGTCCAATTATTCCATTTGTGAATAGAGCGACCCAAACGGTTACTTTTGGGCTGTGCAGGCAGGTTGATGCTTTAACCGGGGGTTTTGCACCAACTCGGTCTTCAACTTGGGTTCTTGATACAGCGGAAGTTTTTTTGTTGACAAAACCATATTACATTACTATGTAAAAGCCCCTGAAAAGTTTTTTTTATGTGAATACCACACAAGAGACCCAAACTGCTCTCGTCTAGAGCCAGTGAGACTATGGCATTCCCGATTGGGGTTGTTGTCCCAATGTTGTGAGGCTGAAGGTAGTCTAAAGCCTTTTCAAGCAACGTTTCAATTCTGAATGGTGATCTTATACCAGGGCGATACTGGGAGAATCATCCATTCTGGAACGTGCCGCAAATATACTATATAGGGTGTATCGGCACGTACCCGACAAACTTTAAGCAGTGATTCCTGATCATATTTAGAGTAAAAAATGTTATGACGACTTTGCTCTCTGGAAACATTTTTTTTTCAATTAAAAAAAAAAAAAAAAAATTCCACCCTACGTCACTGTCCACAACTTTGCGCTACCCTCTCCCCACGACTTACTCTGTCACGCATTCTGTTAGTGGTCAGTATTGTATGGGGAGTGTTCGGCCGAGTTGTTTTATATGAACAGTAAGTTTTGTTTTATGCATTAAAAAAGGATTGTTTTTAAAACTATACATTCTTTGTACCTACAAATTAGTGGAAATAAAGTTAAGTGTTTCAAACTGAACGTTTCGTTTCGATTTGCATACGAAAAATGTGCATAATTATTATTGTTACATAAAATATTGTGTGTAATACAGGCTTCGTTTTGATTGAAGCACGTGTTCACACAGTGCACCCTTTCAAATTTTGACACAGTGGAGACATGTGGTGAAAATATATATTTTTTTTAAACGTTACCGGACAGTAAAGTCTTCATAATATTTTTTACACGAAATATGCTCAGGAATCGCTGGTTAAAGGTTGCCGGGTACGTACCGATACATCCTGTATATTATTCTTAATTAATGAATTGTGAAATAACACAAATCAATCAAATAAAATTTATTTGCGCACGCCGGGATCGAACCCACTTCGGATTGCGATTAGGGGGTGTTGATAATTAAAAAATTTATAAATTCGCACATGGAACACCTCGATTATCACTCGTACATAGCGCCAATAATCACCCGTAAATAGCGCTGTCCTCACATGAAGGATTGATATAAATATAGTTGTTCGGGGCAGGAACAATCAGTTCACGTTCCAAGAGCATTACAAGAGGCACGAGATGTACAAAATTGTAATCTTTTCTGTGTTGGCTATCTGCCTGTTGGTTGGGGTAAGTTGGTACATTTTATTTACAAAATAATATAATAATCTCAATTTACGTGGGAACATTTAAATAATTGACCGCCACAACACGGGCACATGCTTAATATACACATTTTCAACTACTGAAATTAACAATGAACTGAATAAAGAATAATACTAGTAAAAAAATGTCATATTTAAAAAAATAATTAACGATTTTCATGTTTTTGTTTCGCTTTCTGCAATATGTAAAATTTTTCATAAACCTTTTGACTTAAAAAGTCATAAAAAGTTTTTTACATTAGCTCCACAGAGGAGGCTCCGGGGAAAATAATTTCCATCAGGGCCTATGTCATCATCGGGGATGCTGTGTGGAGGATCTTTATAAGAATGGTGTAAAGTTATAAATGGTGTAACTAACCCGACTTTGTTTTATATATTAAGATACTAGCTGACCCGGCAAACTTCGTACCGCCTCAGAATCAATAAATGTTGTGTTTAATTTATTAGCTAAAATAAATTAAGTTTTTATTAAGTTAAAATAAATAAGTTCAAAAAATGAAATTGAGCTGTTGACAAAGCACGAAATTTTCGGCACCCTACACCATTGACAGTTCGAATTGATTCAAATTATGTCGACCAACGCACATTATTTGAAAAGCCGTTCCATACAAAATATATGAAAAAATTAATATTCTTCATAATTATTTTTCCCGTGATTTTTTCCGGGACGGAGACTAATCCAACAAATCAAAGATCATAAAAATCGGTTCAGCCGCTCTTGAGTTATAAATGGTGTAACTAACCCAACTTGTTTTATATATTAAGATTTTGTCTTCAGATATTACCTCTACTAGGTCAGTTAAATATAAAAATAAAAACGTAACTTTATCAAGAATGGTTTTGTCTACATTGGCTTTAACATGTAGGAATATAGGTGTACGGTTATTGCTGTGAATGTTGCAAATTAAAACTCTCCATTTACTAATGTCAAATTTATTTATAAGAAGATAATTTTTACATCAAATTCACAAAGTGCTTGAGACGTAACGACTGAGGAGAAGTAATGACCCGCGGGGGCCAACGGTAGAACCAGAATAAATATTGCTCTGTCATGGTGAGCGGCGGCAGGTTATTATCCAGTAATGCCAGTCCCATAACAGGTATGAAATATTGCTTGGAAGTAGTCTTTCCACAAACAAAAAGATATTTTTATTTATTGAAATTTCTTGCCGTCCAATATGTATTAAATCGCTCAAATCTATTCCTACACAATCGGTAATATTTAATAATAATTACGCAGCATTCATCGTATCGTCAATAACTAACATTAAAATGCATGCAATAGATCACCCTCAGAGATTAAAAAAAACTATGCCAGTCACAATACAATATATCATTTTATTATTGTGAGAATGTACAGATAACCTGATATAGTAGATTTTTTATACCAGCGTTAATTGTGATTTTCAATTGTAGTTATTTTCTCGTGCCATTCTCATGTCAAATAAATTAAAAGAGATGACGTTACGGAATAACCTTCATTTACCTGAATGTATAAAATGAGATTAACCCCTCAGGCCTCGGCCATATTTTGTCGGAGAATCAAAATATTTCCACTTTGCAATAAAATCCAAACAAACGGAATATTTCTGAACACATCCGAAAACTAAAAACTGTTTTTGAAATGATGTCCTTGGATGCACGTTGCGGCTACAATAAGCTCATTTGATTGATTTGTGTGCTCACAAATTAATTATTTAAAATAATATAATAGGAATATTTGCGGCACGTTCCAGAGTGGAAGATACTCTCAGTATCGCCCTGGTGTAAGACCACCATTCAGAATTGAAACATTGCTTAAAAATGGCTATAGCCGTGTTTAGCGACTAGATCTGAATAACCCGGTACTTCCCCACCTTTCTCTTCCCCATCTCCTCTCCCTCCCCACTTACCTTCAGCCTCACAACATACCCCAATTGGGGATGCCATAGTCTCACTGGCTCCAGATGGGAGCAGTTGGGACTCTTGTAAGGTATATACATAAAAAAATAAAAGTAAAAATGAATTTCTTTTTCCTTTCAGAGCGAAGCCCAGAGCACTAACGGAGATGTGGGAGCTGGAGGTAAGAAATTTGTACAAGTTTGCATTTTATAAATCTGTGGAGTTTGTTTTCTACAAGCACACCATATCGGTAACTATTGAGTCACTAAATCTACACTATTAATTTTATTTTATTGTCATATATTGTCGAAGCTTCTGACTCACATTACGTTGTAATTTTGTACCTCTTCGGGTTACAAATAACCTGACAATATTTGAAAATCTTCTACTACCACCACAGTATGCGGAAAATGTTGCTCGTGTCGTGATGAGCGACTTAGCCAGCCGACGAAATGAACACACGACGCCTGAGTGGGACCCAAACGCGATGCAAACTCGGCCACCGACCGGTCAAAACTCTTACAATATCAAATTGAATTTATGAGCAGAAGACTTGTACCAAGACGATCATATTTTAACATGGTTCAGAAGTGATAACGAACCCAGAAAAATCTACATAATACTAATATAGGTTGTTTTTCTGCAGCGGCAATGGGTTTCAATTTGGGCGCTAAGGCAGGAGCAGGCACCGGGGCCAACGGGAGCCAAGATGGGGCACAAGGGGATGCAGGAGGTAAAACATAAAGCTTTTTTTATTTATTTGACCACTGCTAAAATATTGCTACATAAAGGATTTGTAACAAGGTGTGTGGTTCCTTTTACATACATTATATCTATGGTTTCGGTGTATGACACTTCCAGTATTTACGCGTGGTCCATTGGGCATTGGTCAGATTGCCAACCCTGGAATTTTTTGGGTCACAACGGTTGCCAAACCTGCAATGAAATGGGAGCGAACTGGCATTCCTTGTTCAACAACCCACAGCAGCGGGTACCCTTTTGGCTGGGGACCAGTGGCAGCTCGTGACTTTTGGTGAGCTGGAGTGCTAATATTAACAAAAATGGTATTATTGATGTCTTTGTAGCCGAAATTTTTTTTTTTTGATTTTTTTTTTGTATGAAAATTTTCAGGAAATTTCAGTTTTGCCGCACGGATTTCCTGAAAATCTTCATAAAAAAAAAAACTCGTTAAAAAAATATTTATATTTTTTGGCTACAACGAAATCAACAATGCCATTTTTGTTAATATTATTATTAGCTCAACAAAAGTCACAAGCCGCCACTGCTGGGGACTGACGAATCTGCACTCTGATTTCATCATCATATTTCATTTCAAATCTGGAGATTCATCCTAGAACGATACGATCCGATCCGATCCTGGATTTATACTGGCTTCTGTCTTGGAGACAACATCAATCATGCACCATGATATCGCAAATAGTGCGAAAATATCATGGTGCATGCGCATCATTTTCCCAGCGAGATATTTAGAAGTTTTGTGATATTTTATGGGCAATTCATATCATGTTTTCGTTCATAATTTCTATTCTAATGACCAATTTCACTATTATAATCGTAAAATGCAATATACTTACTATTATTTGTGTTATTTTTCGTCAGTTTTAATCCATTAATAATGTCAAGTTGTGAATTTAGTTTAGTTATTGGAAAAAAATGAGGTTATTTCAGACACATAATTTTTTAAATGACTTTTGCCGCGTAAATTTAATAAAACTTCCATGAAAGTAATGTCCTTAATAACATAAATGCATTATGTACGTATGAATATAAATACAATTTGAGAAATCAATTTTTGAATTGCGCAACAATGATTCCAAATAGTTATTTTTTTTTTAGTTATTCTCGGACAACTCTTCTTATAATTTTTAATTGTATGAACGAGATAAAAAGTGAAGTGACAGTTTTATTGCAAATTCCTTAAATAAAAGGGCTGTGTTTTTTTAATTTTGAATAGGTATTCTGATATTTTTCAACGTTGAAAAAAAAAGCTACAAAAAAACATTTTTAATAAATGTTTGTGGGAAGCGTTTTTTTCAACTTTTTCATGATTGAAGCTTAAAATATTGCAATTTTCAAATACTATATTACTTTTCAAATACAAAAAACTATTGAAAAACTAAACTATAAAATTTTTTTTGTATTATATTATTTTGCAGCTGGTATGAAATTTGGCGTAGGAGGGAAGGCAGATGCCGGGGCACAGGGACAAGGAAATGGAGGAGTTTGTAAGTATTTACCACTAATTCAATTGGCACATTTATTAAAAAAATAAATTGATTATCCGTTCAACAAAAAATTTCACTATTTCAAATATTTGATCAATTTCATTTTGGATCATTCAACCAACTAACGGATAAATTCTATTAACCACTCGAACGCTTTTTGCCACAATATGGCACTGTTTCCAAAACCACGGATTGCTTTGCTGCCAGAATATAGCAAATAATCTCTAGATTCTTTAAAAAGTTTAAGGATTTTATAATATATTTTTATATATCCTACGAATATGTGATAATAGATAAAAGATAGGTGAATTCATTGGCTATTGAGAACTATAATCAGTTTGTATGTCTCCATATTCAAATTCAGAGGTATGATTTTTTTAATGTGGGCAGAAAAATTTTCTTTAGCAATCCGAGAAAAAAGTTTTAAATTGCTCTGTCGCTCCAGTGGTTATCTATTGGGTGCGCCATTTATGAATGTATGAATATGACGTATGAATCCATACGTCCCCTCCGCCTGTGGTACAGGGAGATGGGCCAAGAGAGTCCGGCTGGAATTGTCAAAGGGTCTTGCTCAACTGGTGGGCAGGTACAATCGTCGCCAAGACCTGGACAAACCTCACCCCTGCTAAGTCACCGGCCTTTGCTTGCCACTCTACTGACCTACGGCAGAGGTGTTGGTTATCCAATAAAGAGATCCCGAAGCGGCAGTACTTAAATTGACCGTGTTATATTGCATGACTGTACCGACATACTCACAATAGGGAAATTGAGTGAAAAATATTTTGACTTATAAAAAATATGTTCATGTATACAATATGACATGCAAACTCAAATAACAGTATTTTTTTTTTTAAAGTTTGTTTTCATAATTAAATTTTATTAAAGCCTATGTTAGGATATTTATGTTAGGAACTGTTGCTATTTTAGGTGAAAAATGACATTTCGTGTTTTAAAATTGAAAAAATAACCAATAAAATGCACTTTTTTTGAAATTCCGGTAACTGAATTAATTAGGACTGGTTAATATCTAACTTCCACAACGTTTTAAATTTATTTTTTTCGTCCATATTAAGCGTGTCCCAGTTTTGTAAATATTTTTCCTTATATTTCACACAAACAAGGGACCAGACGATGTCATACACTCTCCTGTAACGTGCCGGGCGTTTTCGCGGGCTTAATAAAATTCAAACTTGTAGAATATATTTAATAAGGTCCGGGGCATACGTCATTCCTATCTCTACCTACGTTAAATTGTTGTGAAAACAAGCTTATGTGCCCAAGCGGTTAATTATGAAAACGAACTTTAAAAAATATATATATATATTAGTATTTAAGTTTGCATGTGAACATTGACAAAAAAAAGGACTCAACTTCATTATTACATTCTGCATTTCCCTTTTAACCTAACCTAACAACATCCGCTCTATCTTTTCAGTTCTGATTAAATATAATCCAATTAATGACATTATTTTCTTTGTTTCAGAAATGGATAAATAAATAATCTCCGATAAGAGAAGAGCACTTCATTGAAAAATGACAAAAAAGTAAACAATCAATTATGTAGTAATTCCCTTAATAAAATGTACTTAATCTTAAAATTGTGTCTTATTTGATTTGTGGTAAAGTTTCCTTACTCCGCTTATTACTAAATACGCATAAACTATTAAAGAAACACTTCATTCTCTAAATTCGATTGTTGTGAACCTGTATTTAATAAATCTACATGTACCTACACATACAACTAGGTAAGCAATTATTACATTTTATATACAAACATCTCATTCCAACTATAGTTTGAATTCCCCAATACAACATTACATAGTCTTGGTAACAAATACTTAAACTTATAATAATTTGAACTTGGCAAACTTCAAATGCCGTATGTGCCAACCATTTCTACCTAATTCATAAACTATTGTGAATACCAATTTTAAACATTTATAATATTAATAAGCACATCTGTCGAACTCAATCGCACACGTACCAGATACAAGCGGAAGTGCTGCCATCTCTAATTTTCAAATTGAACAACTGTTAAAGTTTTCAGAAAATATTATAGCTAGTGCTCGTTTTTATTAATATTATTGTTGAATTGGAGGATATTGGCAAATTGTTTATTTTTACTTAACATATATTCTATGTTACCTACTTTGTGTCAACTCTTACATTTATGTAACCTGTATTTTGTTTCATATGTTACCTTATTATTGTCAACTCTTTATTTGTAATTATATTATAAAAAAGGCCTACGGGCATTTAAATAAATAAATGAATTTCAGCATAATTAGAACTATGTGATATGTATGTAGTTTCAATGCCTCTCAACAGATGTCACTGGTATAGTTATATGTAGTTTCAAGGTGCCTCTACAGAGGTCAGTAGTTATACTATATGAGAGAGACAACTGTCGCCCTAAAGGGTCTAATACCCGAACAGTTATGAAGACCCGATCATATCCAATCTACAGGAAGGCACCTTCAGTGAGCATTTCCCACGCTTCAGACTATTGCAGAGCATTCTTTAGAACGGATGGTAAGTCCAGATAGAGATTCATTCATTCTTTTGCGACATTCAAAATTCAAATAACGTAAAATAAAAATCTGAAGGCAGTATTTTCCCAAATGCAAAAAGTTGTCTCTTTATAGTAAGGTGAATCTAAAGGTTTCTACTAAAAAATATTGGTATTAAGCGTAACCAGTGATTTCGAAAGTTTACCTTAAAGTGATATTTAAATTATTTGTGCAAATTAGAAGTAAGCGGAGTAAAGAAACTATACCTCATTTGTGATATGTTATTAATTAAAACACAGTGGATGTTTCCATTTTCCCATGAACTCAAATGGTCACTAGTTGACTACAACCTTCAACTGCTAGTGTCAACAGAGTTAGTTTTTTTAACAATATCTGTTATCTGTACTTTGGCACAAATACTCAAGGATAGAGAAAAAGATGACTCACGGTCATTAGTGGAGACGCTGCAGGTTGACTCCTCCCACTGTGCTGTCGGCAGGCTGCCCAAGAGCTTAAGGAAGTATGGCAGGAGGTGATCTCGGTGCTGGAGTCCACTCTGCAGGAAGTAAATACCCAAGGCAAAAGTCGCCTCCTGGGACCTGGCCGTCACCAACACGTTCCCAGACACAGAGGGACATAGCATCATCAAAGTATTGATCTAAAACCAAACCACATAAATCATTTCACACTTTTAAAAACATCAGATTTCATCGATTTTTGACAGCTGTAAATTCGGAGATGAGATCATAACAAGATGAAATTGAATTAACGGTACCTTGTCCCATGGCGTCGGCTTTATGTTAGCCAAGGACCTTGCTAAATGTTGCACTGTTTTCTTGAAGAATGTCGTTTGATCTCCGGCCATGTTTACTGAGGATAATTTTCAATCCATTTTCAATATTTCCAAAGGTCCATTTGATTTGACAATTTTGACGTTTCGACAGTTCGACAGTGATCTTATCAACGAGGAGCTAGAATCATGCAGAGTATTGCAGAGGCATTTGAACGATAGCTAAAAGCTCATCAAGTTTTTAATTATTTAGCTAGGGTTTTTTACAGGACTACCGCAAAAGATCAGTGAGGGTCCCCAAATTGACGCTCGTTCTTTTGCGATAGTCCTGTAAAAACCAAACCAATTGATTTTATCCATAAAAATACGAAAATGAACTGTAATTTTTAAAAGTTTCAAAAACTTTTTTTAATTTAAAATTTATATAAATTGAAAGTTTGATACATATTGAACAGTTATACATATAAAAAATACATTGTAGTGTAATTTTAAAAATCCATGAAGGCAATGCCCGTGCGCAGGTATTATATACAATTAGTAATAAATATCAGAACTCTCTGTTACGAATAAAACATAAAATGTTTCAAAAAGAAAAACAATAAATGAAGAAAAAATACAAAAACAACATAAAATTTTATATTTTCATTGGAAAACCTACCCACACTACCCACCAAGATAGATGAGTATCCCCGTCGTGATCAGAATTCTATTTCTTTTGACATTTATTCAAATACCATTATAAATTACAAGTTTTTTTCCTTATTTTCGGTTTCTGAATTTCAAAATACCGGCTCGCTGAAGTCAAGAATGGTCCAAATATTTTAATAAACGTGAAATCTCTCTGCTAAAGAAAAGAGGTCATCGAGAATCAAAAATAATAAAACTTTGGTGGAAGACTGGAAGTGGAAATATTGAAAATAGAAAAACCTTGGCGGAGAAAAATCTTATTCTGCAAACTGCAAATATCTATGCATAAATAAACCAATCACTAGATTGATAACTTCGTGCTTTTACTATAGAAATATTTTTGACACTATTTGACCATAGATATTGGATAAATATAGAGTATTTTACCACTTTTTTTTCGCCGCGACTACTTGACGTCACACACACCATAGACTAGGATAGAGGAAACTAAAAAAGTTTCGACCATAGACAATATAATTATCTTTAGGTACCTACCCAATTCATCTGCTTGAAATATTATTTAAAAAATAAATGATTGGTTAAACAAAAAAATAAAAAACTCAGTAAGATGTTTTGGTATTTTATTATAAACAGGTAGAAACAGATAATACAAGAAAAACTAACCATAACGCCAATTCCGCTGGGGTAGGCAGAGGACAGACTGCCAAACAACCCGGTCTTGGCACACATTCTTCGCCTCATTCACGTTCATACATCGTCTCATACATACTCTTCTATTATTCTGACTGTCGACATGGCCCAACTCAAGTATCTGATTCACTTGATCGTGCCAAGTCTTCCACGGGCGTCCCCAACTTCTACCATTTGCATCATGTATTCTCCTTACACTCCTTTCCTTGTTCATTCACTCTACATGCCCAAACCATCTGAGAGTCCCTTTCTTAATCTTATTCATTACTCTTACATTAATCAGCCTTGCATTCTTTGTGGATCTCCACATTTCTCACACGATCATATATGGCTTTACCACAAGAATCTCATTTCTACAGCATTCAGTCCACTCTCGTCCTTCCTCTGCCATGTCTCACTGCACTACATCAGGGTAGGTACCAGCACTCCATTAGGGACTGCTAGCTTTGCTTTTTTGGACAGTTTTTTGTTAGCGCCAACGGCATTCAGTCCTCCATTAATAGAGTTACCTGATATCTATATCAGCCATCCCATCTCTCATAAACATACTTCCCAGATACACAAACTCATCCACCTGCTCTAAGTATTCATCATTCATAACTATATTGCACAGTTTTCGCTCTCTCTCTTTCAAACACCATGAATTTAGACTTACAAGAATATATAATTAAAATATGATTGTGCTTTCCTATCACATTTCTCTACTTATACATAAAATTAAAAACTCATACAGTACAAGTATTTTGAACAGGGAATACAAAAATGCAATTTAAGCAGGTTCTATTTCTGTAGCGAGTTGCTATACGAAGGCGTTGTTTTTAAGGTAAACTTTTCTATTGAACAGATTATAACTTTTATCAGGTCTAAAATAAATTTACCATATTATTGAGGGGAGATATATCAAAGGTCCATAAAGACTTCGTTCGAACAAGATATTTGATGCTCCAGTCCTGGAGTTCTGTGTTCTCTCAAGGATAGAGGCACCACAGAGTGGTGGAACACGTCAACACCCCAGATGTACTGGCCGTCATATCCTGACGTGACACCACAACGTTACTGTTCTACATACCTGCAACAAACAATCATATGTCATCATTAAGATGCTAAATCAATATATTTGGGTGTGCATCAAAATAAGTCAATTGACCTTCACAATAAAAGATTTAAGAAAATTTAAAACATTAGTAGAAACGTACTACATTCGGTGGATAAAGTTCACCATTAAGCAAGCTAATCGTCGATATATTAATATTTTTACATGGGTGATAATTTATAATAATATAGTAAAATTCAAACACATACCAAGACAGTCCTGTGAAGGAAACGAATTTCTCTTTATAACTCCAGAACTGGTAGTTGAACTAGTGCAGAACAGTGTGTCACGATTTGGTGTTCAAAACAAACATAGGCATTGTATGATCGAGCTGAAAAGATTAATTAAAACAACTTCACTATCATGACACAACTGACAGATCAAAACAAGACAAATGCATAAAAAATTGATATTTCATCACTCGTCAACTAGAAAAATAACCGTACGAAATGAGCTTAGAATTTCATATGAATAATCAATATAATTATGTGTACCTGTATTTTGGTTACAATGCATCCTCTTTCACGAGGATATTGTCTCATTTCAGGAAGTTTAAAAGTAGACAATGAGTTATTTTTTAATACGCATTTTGCATTCGATCACCATATTCGAGTCTGCCAATTCTCATCGACCATTCCCGATTCTCCTTTCTTTCCCAGGACGGAAACTTATGCCGAATTGAATTTACGTCTACACAGCCTTTCACACTGGGACGATATTTAGGTGGCATTTCACAAAAAATAATCCAAATATTTACGTCAGAATAGTAGCGCGTGGTCGCGTGTGGTCGCGCGCCAAGCTGTGTCAAACATAAATAAACCATAGAACAATACTGTTTATATATAAAATATACTCGTGTTCTATTGGTCGCAGCATGGTCGCCGCCTAGCGATGGGAATGATCGAAACTTTTATATAATCGATTTTTTTTAATCGAGACATCACAATAATCGAATGATTAATCGATTTTTTGCTCGGAGTTCGGGAGCAATAGCTACGGTCAGGGGCAGGATTTTTGTCTGTGACGGGGGGGGGGGGGGGGGGGGGAAGTCGAAAATTATTATGGTGCATCATGTATGGCAACGCTTATTGTGTGTTGTAATTTTATTTGTTGTTTTTTGGTATGCATTTCACAACATAACAATTATTGTTAAGCTACTTAGTTTAGCCCATTGGTAAAAATTTCCATTAAAAATATTTATGTATGTTTAATAATATGAAAATAATTATAACTATACGACATTTTTGATCAAAAACAATCTCTAAATAACATGTTTAAATAACGCAACATTAGTAAGTAAGTACTGCAACAATAATTCAATCACCGTTTTTATTTCCTGGCAATGGCAAATTGGCAAATTCCTTTTTGTTTGATGGCAACATTAGTGTTATTCCATTTTCCACGAATTTCAAATATGTGGGCATCTCACAACATTAAAATTACTAATAAGATATTTAGTTTAGCCGGTTGGTACAAATTCCCATTAATAATATTGACAGTGTGTCTGTGTTTAATACAAAGATAATAATTTTATGTCGTTTTTGTTAAAAAAATAACCTCTAAATAACATGTAGGTTATGGACACCTTTTCGTATGCAATTATTTGTATTTATATTTTTATAACTAACTAACTAACCATCACGCCGTTTCCCCGCAGGGGTAGGCAGAGAGGACGGACCGCCAAACAACTCGGTCTTGGCATACACTCCTCGCCTCATTCACATTCATACATCTTATCATACATGCTCTTCTATTATTCTGACTCTTGACATGGCCCGACTCAAGTATCTGATTCACTTGATCGTGCCATGTCTTCCTCGGGCGTCCTCGACTTCTTCTACCATTCACATTAGTATCATATATTCTCTTGACACTCCTTTCTTCGTTCATTCGCTCTATATGTCCAAACCATCTAAGCGTTATTTATATTTGTAGTTTATCATTAAATAAAGTTTTCTTACTATAGAAATCGTTTCATTTTTATTACAAACTAAGAAACACCTGTTAATTTCAAATAAATTAAATATATTTGGTCATATAAAGCAGATATGAAAACATATTACCTACTTGCTGATTTTAGTAGAGTATTATTTACTGCCCTGAAGAAACTACGGTTTTAGCGAAACCCGGTCGGCATTAAATATAAAAATGGTATATACTAAGTTATTGTTTTATTTTAAATTAAATATACAATACCCAAATAGATGATACATAACCTCATACTAAACATTTTAAATTTTTGAAAGCTATCACCATCGCAATCTTTTACGTATAAACTATACTGAAAACGTAAATCGTTACCTAAAAGTATTCATTCATAATATAAAATTCACACATCAGGTTGATTATAACATGTACCTATAAAATATTTCGTTTGACAAGCAAAATCACTTTCGATGACGTTTCAAGACTATGCATTCGAATTCTGGCATCGAGAAGCGAGAATCGATTCCAAGTTCGATGACGTTTAAAACCGATTGTCTCGGACTGTGCATTCGAATGGATTCTGACATCGAGAAGCGAGAATCGATTTCAAGTTCGATGACGTTTCAAACCGATTGTCTCGGCCGTGCATTCGAAAGAATTTTGACATCGAGAAGCGAGAATCGATTCCAAGTTCGATGACGTTTCAAACCGATTCTCTCGGACTGTGCATTCGAATGAATTTGACATCGAGAAGCGAGAATCGATTTTTCTATGGAAATGAATCGAAATCATTCGATGGTAAAAAAGATCGAGTAAATAATCGATTATTCATCGATTGTGCCCATCGCTATCGCCGCCTTCTTGTCGTCACACAGTCATAGATATTTCTCATCTTCGTTCCTGTTGAAATTTTGGATCGGAGTTATACCTAGCGATGGGAATGATCGAAACTTTTATATAATCGATTTTTTTTAATCGAGACATCACAATAATCGAATGATTAATCGATTTTTTGCTCGGAGTTCGGGAGCAATAGCTACGGTCAGGGGCAGGATTTTTGTCTGTGACGGGGGGGGGGGGGGTGGGGTAGGAAGTCGAAAATTATTATGGTGCATCATGTAAGGCAACGCTTATTGTTTGTTGTAATTTTATTTGTTGTTTTTTGGTATGCATTTCACAACATAACAATTATTGTTAAGCTACTTAGTTTAGCCCATTGGTAAAAATTTCCATTAAAAATATTTATGTATGTTTAATAATATGAAAATAATTATAATTATATGACATTTTTGATCAAAAACAATCTCTAAATAACATGTTTAAATAACGCAACATTAGTAAGTAAGTACTGCAACAATAATTCAATCACCGTTTTTATTTCCTGGCAATGGCAAATTGGCAAATTCCTTTTTGTTTGATGGCAACATTAGTGTTATTCCATTTTCCACGAATTTCAAATATGTGGGCATCTCACAACAATAAAATTACTAATAAGATATTTAGTTTAGCCGGTTGGTACAAATTCCCATTAATAATATTGACAGTGTGTCTCTGTTTAATACGAAGATAATAATTTTATGTCGTTTTTGTTAAAAAAATAACCTCTAAATAACATGTAGGTTATGGACACCTTTTTCGTATGCAATTATTTGTATTTATATTTTTATATTTGTAGTTTATCATTAAATAAAGTTTTCTTACTATAGAAATCGTTTCATTTTTATTACAAACTAAGAAACACCTGTTAATTTCAAATAAATTAAATATATTTGGTCATATAAAGCAGATATGAAAACATATTACCTACTTGCTGATTTTAGTAGAGTATTATTTACTGCCCTGAAGAAACTACGGTTTTAGCGAAACCCGGTCGGCATTAAATATAAAAATGGTATATACTAAGTTATTGTTTTATTTTAAATTAAATATACAATACCCAAATAGATGATACATAACCTCATAATAAACATTTTTAAATTGTTGAAAGCTATCACCATCGCAATCTTTTACGTATAAACTATACTGAAAACGTAAATCGTTACCTAAAAGTATTCATTCATAATTTAAAATTCACACATCAGGTTGATTATAACATGTACCTATAAAATATTTCGTTTGACAAGCAAAATCACTTTCGATGACGTTTCAAGACTATGCATTCGAATTCTGACATCGAGAAGCGAGAATCGATTCCAAGTTCGATGACGTTTAAAACCGATTGTCTCGGACTGTGCATTCGAATGGATTCTGACATCGAGAAGCGAGAATCGATTTCAAGTTCGATGACGTTTCAAACCGATTGTCTCGGCCGTGCATTCGAAAGAATTTTGACATCGAGAAGCGAGAATCGATTCCAAGTTCGATGACGTTTCAAACCGATTCTCTCGGACTGTGCATTCGAATGAATTTGACATCGAGAAGCGAGAATCGATTTTTCTATGGAAATGAATCGAAATCATTCGATGGTAAAAAAGATCGAGTAAATAATCGATTATTCATCGATTGTGCCCATCGCTAGTTATACCCCCCTGTATCTATGCATCTCGCGCGAGTTGTCAAGGTTGTCAATGTCAGTTTTTGTTTTGGAAAAGAATACTTCATCGAAGAGTCAATAATCCGATCAAAAACGCATCTAAAATACTGTCAAGTCCTCAGCTTCTGAGAAACTATGGGATATTTTCATATCCACTCTGTTAATTGACACTAGCCCGTGAGAATGCCTCCGAGAAAGCAACCACAGCTTCTTTTCGATATCGCAGTGAAAGCAACCATCGTCACAATAAACACTGCCTGTCATAATATTTTCGATGAATGCCATGAATTCGAGTATCCTAGTTGTCAGCAACACATATTGGAGCTCAGAAATTATTTGTTTTCATTGCTTCCAGCCAGGTAAATAGATAAATTTTCAAGCAGGAAAAAAAAAATTTAAGAAAAACAAACAATTAAAAAAATTATTAATTTTCTAAAATAATAATTTTTCTATGGAATTTTAAAAATAGTTTTTTAAAAAAATCATTTTTCCTTACATTTTTAATTTTATTTTGTAGATTATTTGATGTATTATGCGCGCAGCGGAGGTTTCATGCCCTCCACGCTGATCCTAGAATTCAGCTCTCCATCATGGCGCACCCCAACATAACCTGTTTCCTCAAATCCGACATGGACAACAGCATCCCACACTACTTCTGGATCGACCACCTCCCCAACCTCACACGGCTGCGAGTCCTAGACCTCAAACTCATCTGCACCGATGAAATCCTCGAAACCATCGGACAGAACTGCTTAAACCTCGAAGAGGTCAACGCAGTCTCAAGAGTAGATTTGCGAAAATCTCCGTTTAACGCTTCTGTCCTCATCAGGAATGTTTCAGACGCTGGTTTGAACCATCTGTTAAATCTTAAGCATCTCAGGATTTTGGCTATCGACCCCCCGAGGAATGAGAGGTTAAGTGTTCGCGTCGGAAGATGTATCTCGCAAGCGGGTATCAGAAAAGTCGTCAGTCAATTACCAGCGCTAGAAGAATTGCGGGTAGAGTCCTGCGATATCGGATCGACGCTTGTTGCCGGGGATCACGAATACGGTCCTCTCACATTGAAGAAGATAAACTGCCACTTTGTTTACCTCGACAGTGTGCAAAAACTCTTAACACTTTGTCCTTGCTTACGAGACCTCAGTCTCACTCATTTGTCAGAATTTAACAAGGATGAAATCCTCCAAGAGCTAGCGCAAAGCGACGTGAGATTAAACCGACTAGACTTATCCTTTTTCGGATTCTCTGATAACATGCAAGAACTTTTAAAGATCAAAGGCAGCCACATAACTAATTTCTCCATTCTAGAAACGGACACGTCGCTCTCGTTTGAATCTATCCTAACCGTAGGTAAATACTGCCCAAACATTGTGAAATTCAGACTAATAACTCAATCGAAACGCTTGATCGTGCCGGCGAATTTCAAGAGTAAAAGCGGGCCGATCTTCAGTGAGTTAAAAAGTTTAACTTTGGGCTGTGACAATTTTGTGATTGAGAATATCCTCGTGTTCTTTTTAACGCACGCCCAGTGTTTGTCTCGGTTGTCTGTCAAGTACCAGACGAAGATATCCGTGAACGATACGCTGATGAGGCTGCTGAGCCGGGGACTGCTGAAGCACCTGGTCTTTCTGTGGCTGGACTGCACCCTGATCGTCTCCAACGATGTCATCAAAAACATCATAGACCATTGCAACTTGCTGAATAATTTCGTAGTCAGTTACGACTGCGATGGAACACTTCAGTCGTACATCAAACAAAACAATTTTGACTTGAAATTAGATAGTAATTATTAATAGTAAGAGTTTCAACTTTAGATATTGTTCCTACTTTAAGATTTGATCAAATGTTCATGTGATCAATTTGGATTGTGAAATAATATTAGCTTCCATCAATTAAATCTTCCCGATGTTTGATTACTTAAAAAAAAATAATTATGTTTGAACCGCACAAGAGTCCCAACTGTCTGGAGCCAGTGAGATTATGGCGTCCCAAATTAAGGTATGTTGTGATGCTAAAAGTAGAAAAGAGGAAGTTGGAAAATTATCTTTCAGATCTGGTCACCAAACACGGCTAAAGCCATTTCAAGCAATGTTTCGATTCTGAATGGTGGTCTTTCAACAGGGCGATTCTGAAAGTGTCTGCAACTCTGGAATATGCCGCCAATATACTATAATATATATTATTTAATAAATTATAAACTAATCAAATAAAATTTATGTGCCGGGATTTGGACCAACAACCTTCGGATTTTTAGCCAAGGATTGTAACTACTCCACGGAGGACGTCTTTGTGTTGGTTCACCATTCGGAAGCCTATGGAGGTTTTTCTTGAATTGTACATACCACAATTAATTTTCTAGGTCAGAAAACTATGTGTTCTTTAAACTATCATCTTCTTAATTCATAAGCTGTGTTAGCTAAGTATATTCAATTAATATAATTATTATAGATCAACTATTCAACAAGTCTTCGATGTACTCCTTCTACTTAAAGAAGTATCTCTAATGAACACAAACAATTCGGAGCAATCAAAAACATTGCAATGCTTGCTTGTTCCTATTCACAACCCTGGTAATTTTTAGGAATAAGCCGAGATTTGGGCTTTTGCTTGAGTGCTTATAGGAGCTACCCATCTCATCCCTGTATCAAAAAATCCATAAATAACTTGGAGAAAAGGGACAATGAATCAAAGCCGCGATTGCCTCGTGGGTCAGAAAAAGCATGATGTTCTATCCACACTTTCGACTCCCTTTGGTCCCCAACAAATTGCCTGCCCCAAATCAATAGGAACCAAAGGAATAAGTTGAGATAAGGGCTTTTGCTTGAGTGCTTGCTTACAGAAGCTATCCATCCTGTCCCTTTGTCAAAAAATCCATAAATAACTTAGAGAAAGGGGACATTGAACCTAGTACACTGAATTAATGCAAGTTAGGGACAGTTATGCACGGGACATACACGAAGTTCACATCAAAAGATACTGTGTTATAAAGTATCTTTTCTACCGACACACTATGTTATAAAGGATTTCTTCGTAAGGCAGGAGAGGGGGTCAGTTGAATTCGGGAACGGTAGAGGGAATATCATTTCTTTGTACTAAATATGTCAACTTGACAGCTGACAGCGACTTCAGCACAGCGCTCCGTGTATTTACAATGACCCCCTCTCCTGTTTACGGTGGAGGGGGGGTCGCATAACTTTTCAAATATCGCATCGGGAGCGTTACGGCGAATAATGCCGAATAGCGAAGACCCAAACTGCACTTATAACACATCATCTTTTTACGTGTGGCGGGTCTGTATGGGATTATATGGCGAGCGCTATTGTGTTATATAGTATCTTTTAATGTGAACTTCGCGTCTGTCGCCCCCATTATTGTTGTAAATATTTTTCAAGTTAGTTAAAATATCAATGAATTATTTATACATAATTAAGGATCCTTTTCTCAATATATTTCACATTATATTGATAAATCATCGACAGCTACCTAAGAGAGTATTTTTATATAATATTATGTATTAAAATAATTTGTAAAGATTGATTTTATAACTCTTGCTTTTTAACCTTGTCATTTTATTATCTCTTGCTTCTGACCGGTCAGTGGTCGAGTTGCCATCGCATTTTCAGTGGTGGCTCGAGCACTTGTTTGATGGTGGGAACCGACATTTTTTACATATACCTACTACATACATACTGTATTGTAATCTCACCACCCGGAGAATATAATATAATATTTCTCGAACAAAAATTTTCATGGTCAAATCATGCTAATCAGATGTCTAAACACAAAATAAATTAAAATGTCTATAGATATACAATTTATAATACAGAATAATAAAAATAACGCTTTATTTGCTAGATTATCATCGAAATTAATTTGGACGCGAGCAATTCCCGCCCGAAACTATGCAACTTTTGTTATGTGGGGATTTATCGGACTGTCCCATCGGTATTTGAAATTCACATACTAGTGTGCGTATGCCGGTCTCGGATTCCGTACAATCGCGAACGATACGCAAGGAAAGACCGAAAATGCTTAAAGGGACAATACGGACTGTCCCCCAAGTGCGCAGTAGGTTCTACACACTGAGATATGCACTCTTATGTTATGGTTCGTACGCTGATCGGCTGTCAGCTGGTCAGCGTGAGTGGTCGCCGGTTCGCTTTAATTTGTTGCATTTTATTTCTGCAAAATGTTTAAAGATTTCATTAATTTTGGTGAAAACTGTTATTTCTTTTAGTAGGTTTTGAGTATAACTGGTGGGGACTGTCCCCCTGTGAAGAACCGCCACTGCGCCTTTGGGTCCCACCCAGGCTTCGTGTGTTCAATTCCTCGTCTAGCCTCCTCCATCACGACACAAGCAACATTTTAGTACAACTACAACAAGTGGTAGTAGGAGATTTTTAAATATTGTCAGGTTATTTGTAACCCGGAAATGTTTATCTTTCTTTTAAAAACAAAATTTTAAAAAAACCCCTTCTTCAAAAAATGGGAAAAAACACACTTTTCCTAAATTAGTTCAAACATCGCGTGATGTCACCCGATTTGCATAGATTGAGAGATAGAGAGGATTGGTACCTCGTTTGAATCATTGTAGCTGTCTTTGGTCTCGCTTCCACACACCATAAATTGTATTTATTTTCTCCCGAGTATATTCGGGAGTGGTCTTTTCTGCAGGTAAAGTTTGCCCGAGTTATCTCGGGTGTTATATGTGAGAATTTTCACATATAACAGCCGCTCGAGTACACTCGGATGTAGTCCATAAGCCGTTAAAATTAAAGATTTTTTATAATCATATTTTTTTAATAACTTATGTGCTTCCAAAATGATAAAAAATTGTATTCATCTCTTTTCATTCATACAATAGGCATCCCTTAAATTTATTCAGTTTTGGCAATTGTTGACGGCTCACACCCACCTCACTTATAGACAACCTCTGTTTCTGTTACTCTGCCAGGTTGCAGTCCATCGATCGTCATTTAATCATGCCACATACCAACATGGTCCTGTTTGAATGTAGGCAATCTCCATTTTTGTGTTGTGTTGGCCATCTTTGTGTTGTTTCTAAACCATCTGTCTCATAAGGAAATACCTAGCATGACTCTTCGTGTGATATTTGTTTAATCTACCTGCTATAAATCATGTTTATACATCGGTCGTCATTTAATCACGCTACATACCAACATGGTCTTGTTTGAATGTAGACAATCTCCATTTTTGTGTTGTGTTGGCCATCTTTGTGTTGTTTCTAAACCATCTGTCTCACAAGGAGTTACCTAGCATGACTCTTTGAATGAAATTTGTTTAATCTGCTTGCTATAAATCATGTTTATACATCGGTCTTCATTTAATCATGCTACATGCCAACATGGTCTTGTTTGAATGTAGACAATCTCCATTTTTGTGCTGTGTTGGCCTTCTTTGTGTTGTTTCTAAACTATCTGTGTCACAAGGAGTTACCTAGCATGACTCTTTGAATGAAATTTGTTTAATCTGCTTGCTATAAATCATGTTTATACATCGGTCTTCATTTAATCACGCTACATACCAACATGGTCTTGTTTGAATGTAGACAATCTCCATTTTTGTGTTGTGTTGGCCATCTTTGTGTTGTTTCTAAACCATCTGTCTCACAAGGAGTTACCTAGCATGACTCTTTGTGTGATATTTGTTTAATCTACTTGCTATAAATCATGTTTATACATCGGTCTTCATTTAATCATGCTACATACCAACATGGTCTTGTTTGAATGTAGAAAATCTCCATTTTTGTGTTGTGTTGGCCATCTTTGTGTTGTTTCTAAACCATCTGTTTCACAAGGAGTTACCTAGCATGACTCTTTGTGTGATATTTGTTTAATCTACTTGCTATAAATCATGTTTATACATCAGTCGTCATTTTATCATGCTACATACCAACGTGGTCCTGTTTGAATGTAGACAATCTCCATTTTTGTGTTGTGTTGGCCATCTTTGTGTTGTTTCTAAACCATCTGTCTCACAAGGAGTTACCTAGCATGACTCTTTGTGTGATATTTGTTTAATCTACTTGCTATAAATCATGTTTATACATCGGTCGTCATTTAATCACGCTACATACCAACATGGTCTTGTTTGAATGTAGACAATCTCCATTTTTGTGTTGTGTTGTTTCTAAACCATCTGTCTCACAAGGAGTTACCTGGCATGACTCTTTGTGCGACATTTATTAAATCCATTTGCTATAATTATTATGTACATATGTTTAATTATTATTGTGTACAAAGTGATGTTTTATTTGTTGTTTTAATTTAGGCGAGTTTATTCTTTTAAAACATTCTTGTATATTTTGTTGAATAAAAAATATTTATTATAAAAAAAGCATTTGTTTACATTAACTCCAAACAGGAGGCTCTGAGGAAAATAATTTCCCTCGGGGCCTGTCATCTTTGGGGATGCTGTGTGGAGGGTACTACATATTTTAAAAGTTAAATCATATGCACCTCCTTCCAGATACTCTCGGTAATCACACCCTTGTGAGAGATAAGTAAGGTATAAACTTGCCGATAAATTTGCAGTGAGCCTATTGGGTGTGATCGTGGCAACGTTGGATTTGCCCGTATCGAAAAGCGGAAAATAATAACGCTGGCTGCACAAGCCGGACTCATTTTATCTTTTTACCAAAAAAGTTAGAAATCAAAACATTGCTTAAAATGTCATTACCTAGTATTTAGTTATCAGATCTGAATAGTGTTACGGGGTTTCTCTGGTCGCCAATTGTCAGCTCCAGCTACCCCAAAACAAGCCCCAAAGCCAGCTCAAACGGGAGCAAAGGGCACCCTCAATCTCAGGCGTGGGTTGCAACAGAATGCTTCCAGAACTCTTTCCTCCTCGATCACCTGGGGAACCAATACTCTACGAGATTCTCCTGCCGGAGCAGATTGACAACAAGATATGTTTAAATAGATTCATATATTGACAATTCAGAACACAGTATACAGGTTATTTCAGTACAGGGCTATACAAGAATGCATGTTACACAAACCTAGCTAAAGTGTTTATACCTCGTGATCTCTGCATCGAAACTCTCTGAGTTATGTTAGTTATACAGACACATTGAAAGAATGGGAAATCTGGTGTTCAGCTTACATGTGTGGGGGCGAAGGCCTCCGCTTCCAGCACGTTCGGCAGTCTTCCTGGGGTCTGCGAACCATTATAACACCGATGTTTGACAAAACCGATTCTACATTCCAATGCGGACTAATAGTAACATCGTGGCTTAGAAATCAATTCGGCTCATTTTGCGGGAGCCCGAAACAGAGCGTGGTTCTCGACCGTGTTTACGTGCGTCTGAGCCAGAGAGCAACCTTCAACTCGAGTGCGTGCGTCCGAGGCCGGGTGCAGCTTTCGACTGCCGGCGGGGATGCCGCGGGGAGTAGGAGTAGGGGATGCAGGAAACGGTGGGGAACGGGACCGTTGTGACAAGTTCCAACCGGACTGTTGCTAGGTGTGATCCCACTAACTATAGGGCGTTCCATAACACTTCCCCCCGCGCTTGGAAAAAAAGCGACGTGGCAATGGAGCTGTATGGAAAAAATATCCTCTTATGCTTCCATCGGGGATTTGAGAGGTTCGTTGCTTGAGAGTTGCCTAGCTAGAACATACAGTTTAGGTCACAATGTTTGTAGGGAAAGGGTGGGGGTACATACAATGTTTGGAAAAGACAACTTTGGGAAAAGTACATGGTGTAGAACAACATACAAGGATATGCAATTGAAAAACAACAATACATGGTTATGCAATTGGAAAGAACAACAGTACATGGTTATGCAATTGAAAAGAAAAACAATACATTTGTACAAGAGCAGAGAAAAAATGTGACTCTAAGGTTTCATTGGTCTGGGAGCTAAGTTTGCGAAGCGTGGATTTGTTTGGTTTCGGAGAATTTCGAAGGAAAGGACGTGATTTCACAGATTCTAAGGATTACATTATCACTGCAATTAGACCCATTTGAGATAACACTCAGGAGTACACTTAGGCCTTAGAAAACACTTGATTTTGTCGACGACGTTGAAGTTCACGAAATGGAGACTGTGGTTGCTGTGTCGCGACTATGGTTACAGAGGTCATTGAAGAGAAGAGTCCAGTATCTGCAGGCATGCCAGTACGAATCCTAAGTGTTATTATGGTACACACGGATCGTATATAATAGTTATTGAAGCATAATGTAGCTCAAGGTAACTTGTATTGGTACGCATTCAGCGAATACTGGACGGTCAAGGTAATAATGGTTTACACAAGACGATATTTGCGTCACTGCATGACAGGCAAGAGACGACAAAGTTGGCATTGTTAGCAAGAGTAAGAACAAACCTAGGAGCTAGCGTGCCCAAAAGGTGGTTCAGAGTGTCATAATGTATAGTGGGACAACTCAGCTTGCTGTGGCATGACAAAACAACATACATATGGGCGGTATGGTTTGTGCTTTCAGAAACAAATGCGTAGAAAATGGCAGTAGGAGGGACCTTGTAACCACAGCGCGTGCTGTCAGGAAGTGAAACTCAGCTTGGCTGTTGGTGATGACATCCGCCTGGGCTTCTTTTTAAATCCGGGAGAAATTATTATTAGAGCAAAATTCTTGAAGTTTACCTGCCTAGGGACCAATGAAGAAACGGTTTGGAGAGAAACAAAATGTGTCCAAATAAAGAAATAAACGAGGTTTTAACCAACCGACCCAGAGAGTAACGAAGAGAGAGATTCCTAACTAAATTGTGATTACATGAACATTATCCTTTACCAGGATGGCTTGGCGCTTGCCGAGTGACAATATGTCTTGGTTAAAAAACAACCGGCCCTCTATGGCCTATGTTAACATGAGATGGTAACATTTTCGTAGAATTTCAAAGAACAAGACAAGGAATCGTGAACTAGTCACGGCAAAGGGAAACCAATTCATGAATAAAGGTTGTCAACAGGAGACAGACGGTACGCCAAGTGCATATCGTACATATCCAACATTCATGAATGTGTTTCGTAGAATTGAGAAGAGAGAAAAACAAAAAATGGTGAGACGTATGCAGAGATTGAGGGGGAAAACCTGTAGATAACCGGACAATTACCTATTCGAACTCCAAGTGAGGGCGAAATATGGTCAACGACAGATTTTTCACTTCATAACATAAGTCTGAGAACATGGGGGATGGGAGGGAGGAGTGGAGAAAGGAGACGAGTTACGAAATTTGCTAGAGACTGGACTAATTTCCAATTCAAACTCTATGTGAGGATGAAACATAATCAACCAGCAGATTTCCTGACTCTTTACATTTAAAAAAAAAGATGAGGAGAAATTTGAATACACCTTATATCAAAGAGGCTAATCTTTCGCGTGTATTGGGCAAAAGATTAGGAGTCATTTTAAAAACTTCTACATGATTGTGAGAAAAGACAGACCCTCGCTCCAATTTCACAAACCTGGGGGTTTTCTTATTCGTTCCCCAGACAACGAGTTAGGTGGTTTTGTGCTCAATCGATTAACTCCCACAGCACTATGCCCCATAGTTAGCGGTGAAGCTACTAACTAGTCCTTTTGGGATAGTAGATATTCCTGGGCTTCTTTCCTTTTTGCAAAGAAGTAAAAAACAGGAAGTCCACGGGCATTGGCGTTGAATAACAACAAAGGGTTGTGGACTACATCTCGTAGATCGCACACAAAGGGTTTGATATTATTTCGTTCGCACGACTCATGGTAAGTATTTTGACGTCTCCACGTATAGTGTACAAAATATGCAAATACATGCAAGATATAACTCAATTATAGACAGAAGTCAAAGAGTTTATACAATGCCTCTTAAAGAAGATGGCAAAGCCGATATTATGTCGTTCGCACGAATCGCGGTAAGTATTTTAACGTCTCCACGTCTCGTGTGCAAGGGTTGTACACAATTATACATAAAACGGTACTCATGACAAATAAATGACACACGACCAAAACAGATTATACAAAACGGTACTCATGACAAATATGTCACACGACCAACTCAATAACATTTAGCTATGAGCAAAAGTGATTATGACGAACTTCTCGTATCGCGGCAGGTATTTTAAGGATCCCTCCTATAATGGTGGATGTTCTAAGGATCTCTCCTATAATGTAACATGGTTACGTTTAAATACAACACAATAAACGTTAACAATGGTCGTTTTGACACAATTTATAAAGATTTGTTAGATTAACTAACTCCGTAGCCCAAGAGCGTACGATAGAATAACAAGGAGGTAAGCAATTTATGTTACTTCATATGTTATAAGGGCGGGGTGATGACAGGGTACATTCCTGTTTACACCATGTGACAACAACGAGAACGGACTTGTAGTTTTACACACTCTTTGTTGTGGCAACCTACAGTGAGGAAGACCAAGGAAAGGGACCAAATATGGTTTTACATACCCTTTGTGCAGTTACAAACCTACCAGGTTATGGCGGAACTGGAGATGAGTGCCAATGTTTGTAAAACGATGATCAAACAAAACATTGATGATTTACGTTAAACTGTAGTTATTTATGTACGGAAATCAAGGTTGCCGTTATTAACCTTTTCCGAAGGGGTTGAAGCATGTAATACAAGACATACATGTTATAATAGTAGAGAAAAGACAAATCGAGGACTTCTTATAACAACAAAAGACCGAGTATTTGGTTTTACGTACTTTAGTTGAAATGAGCCCATGAGGATTTGCATAAGGGTGGAAAGACCAATTTAAAGGTTTTTCCTTTATTTATATACATATGATTTCAAAATGGACGTGTCAAAATCCAATTTGTTAGCAAAGAGCTCGGGTAGGACGCCATCAATTTTTAAGAAAAATTGAAAACTACTATGCACAAGGAATGTGATTATGTGAGTAACCACTTATCTTTACCATGATAGGTAAAAATATGGAGCGTGTTAAAATGGTTAACTAGTCCTGGTTCGTGATTTAACACTTTGGAGTTTACCAAATCCGATTTTAGAACGATGCTCCAGTACTTGCAGAACATAATTTTCATGGAAAAAGAAAAAATTGAAGAGATTCCTTCCGATATGATGAAAAACAACAAACAAAAATGGTGAAAATTACAATATTGCATGACATAGCAAAGCGTGCCATGGCATGAACGTTGCGTAGTGTGAGGGGTTGAGAGGCAATGATTGGGTTCATGACTTCCCAAACATTGTGACTCGAAGGGTGTCTCTGCTCTAAAGTGATCAATTTTAGAACAGGTGAGAAAAGAGAAAAAAAAATAAAAGGACGTGTGAAACAAAATTACGGTGGTTGCCAATTCAAGAACATGAACGGGAGCAAACTACACCGTGGAGTGTACATAAATTTACAAAAGTGATTTTTTAAACAATATTCGTTTTATCAACGAAAGGGTGGACATGTAATTGACACTTTACACGTCAGCCATTGCAAGACTTGATGTGCTTACAAAAGGTTGTGGTGATACACACTGGATTATTTTAAGTTTGCTGAGATGGTGGGGGCAGTTTTACTTGACTCCTCACTTCCAGACTTTACAATATCCTTAATATGGTAATTACCAATGTGTTTACCAGACGAGTCAGACAGGGAGTACACTAGATCTGATATTTTTCTTAGAACTTTGGCCTTCACGAAACGTGGTGCCAGCTTGGCAGAGAAATACATGGCTCCTTGGGAAAGTGTGTTGTTCTTTCTCCAAACTATGTCTCCTGTATTGAAGGTGACATGTTTCCTACGTAGGTTATATCTGTCCGCACTCTTTTGATGAGCCAGGAGCAGAGCATCAGTGACTTCACTGTAAATGGCCGACAGTTCTTCCAGACGGTGGGCATAGTCCGCGGTGGGGTTGCTTGTGGTGGCAATTGACGTCGGAAAGTTAGTGTCCCTATGTAGAGAGCCATGGACAACTTGTTCCATGCCGTGTTTTAAGAAGAAAGGTGTGTAACCAGTGGCCAGATTGACAGTGTTGTTCATAGCAGCCTGAATTTTATCTAGGTTTTTACACCAAGTACGTTGATCTTTATCAACTAGAATAGCCAGAGCTGTGTTGATTGTCTGGTTATAACGTTCGACAGTGTTATTTTGGGGAGTGTACAAGGTATTATAATAAATGTCCTTGATTCCGTATTTGGCAAGAAATTCTTTGAATTCCTGGGCAATAAACTGTTTTCCGTTATCAACAATTACGGTCCTGGGTGTTCCGTAAGGTATAAAGATGTGTTTTTCCAGAAGTTTGATGATGGCGGACGCGTTGGCTCTTTTTAAAGGGAAGATCCAACAGAATTTAGTGAAAACATCCACTACACTAAGTATGTGCATGTGTCCGGCATAACTTCGAGGAAAAGGTCCGACGAGGTCCATTGACAATGACTGTAAGGGTCTGTCGGCACGTTTGGGATTACCCATTAGGCCGGCAGGTGCTGCCGTGCTATGTTTATAAGCTTTGCAAATTTCACATTTAGAGATGTAATTGCGAACTTGCTTAAAGAGACCAGGCCAGTAATACTTCAAGGAAATCTTTTTATACGTCTTGAAATTTCCTGGGTGTATGGAGTCGGGAGCACTATGATTGTCAATAATTATTTGTTCTCTACCTTCGAGGGGAACGACAAGCTTCCACGAGTAATCTTCGAGGATGGATAGTGGTACCTTGCAATTACGGTATAGCTGTCCTTCTTTTATGATAAAATTAGGAAACTTTTGTTGATTATTTTTACAACCTTCAAAGATTTTCAAGTACCATTCATCTTTTGTAGGTGGGGGAGGGGCAATTGTGTCAACATTTAATGAGGCCAGTTCAATTCTTGAAAGAGCGTCAGGGACAATATTGTCCGCGCCTTTACGGTGAACAACATCAAAATTGTACTGAGACAAACGGGAGGCCCAACGAGCGAGTCTACCGGAGGGATTGCTTAAAGAGATCAACCATTTCAAACTACTATGGTCTGTGACTACAGTAAATTTGCTACCGTCTATGTAACCGCGGAAATGGTGAACAGAATCCAATACAGCCAATAACTCTTTTTCGGTAATGCCGTAGTTTTTCTCGTTTTTATTTAATGTACGGGAAAAATACGCTACGGGGTGTTCGCCGTCAGGGAACTCTTGAGTAAGGACTCCACCGATTCCTACATTGGAGGCATCCGTGTGGAGGGTAAAAGAGAGTGCGAAATCCGGGCAATTCAGAACGGGAGCTTTTTGAAGAGCATTTTTTAAAGTTGTAAACGCTTCTTCCGCTTCAACAGACCAACGGAAATTGACACCTTTACGGATGCTGGTAATTTTATTTAAGGGGGCTGCAATAGTGGAAAAGTCTTTGATGAATCTCCTGTAATAACCTGCAAGTCCAAGGAAACCTTTGACTTCCTTCGCGTTTTTGGGTCGGGGAAAGTTTGCCATGGCTTCCACCTTAGCCGGGTCTGTTCTTAGACCTTTTTCGTCGACAATGAATCCCAAATAACGTAGACGAGACTTACAGAATTCTGACTTCTTCAAGTTGATGGTTAAACCAGCGAACTTGAGTTGTTGAAAAACCTTCTCCAGCATTAATAGGTGTTTTTCAAAGGTATCGCTGACGATGATAAGGTCGTCAAGGTAACAAAACAGGCTGTTATCGACTTCAGGACCGAAAAGTTTGTCCATCAGTCTTTGCAACTCGGCGGGGCTGTTCTTTAGACCAAAGGGTAATCTTTTAAAATGGAACATTCCCCTACCGGGTACAACGAAAGCAGTTTTTTCGCACGATTCTGCGTCCAAGGGTATTTGCCAAAAAGCTTTGCTTAGATCAACAGAGGAGATGAACTTGGCATTACGCAGCTTGTCTAAGGTTGCGTGGACGTAAGGTAAGGGGTACGCGTCGGCTTCCGTGCAAGAGTTTAAACGTCTACTGTCGAGACAGAAACGTGCAGAGCCGTCTTTTTTAGAAACCAAAAGGGTTGGGTTGGTCCATGCACTTCTGCTGGGAACCACCACACCCATTTTTAACATTTCATCAAGTTCATTTTCTAGAAGTTTAAGTTTTTGGGGGGCTAAGTTGTAATAACGTTGCTTTATGGGTGGGCCATTGGTTTTAATATGGTGTTCAACCAAATTTGTCAAACCTAATCCACATTTTTCGAAAGATATTGATTCGAATTTGTTGACCATTTCCTTTAGTTGGAGAGCTTGGTCCGTGCTTAAATTTTCGTGAGGTATTATTGTGCGGATTTCACTAATTTGAGCAGCAGTGGAGGTTTCGCCAGAGGTATTAAATACTTGGGGAGCAACGTTAAAAGCCTTCCAGAAGTCAACGCCAAGGATGAAATTCTGGGATATGGAGGGCACTATTAGAAAATTGATTGTAACTATTTTATCGTTACAATTAATTGGTAGGGCAAGGGCACCGATGACTTGCTGGGAAACATTATCCGCAGTCGTCAGGTGTGTCGATTGGGGCGAAATTCTAAAATCACTGTTAACAAACGGCAGGTGAGCATTGTTGCCCAGGCAGCTGACAGATGCACCACTATCAAGTAAACCGGAAAAGGGTACATTGTTAACAGAGAAAAAAGCATAGGGTCTCCCATCTTTAGCTTGTTTGCAACAAACCGAAGAAACATTTAAGGTCTGGTTAAAATATTTAATGTGTGATAACCAATCAGTCCATTCTTTAGACCTTGGTTCAGAATGGGTGCCTGAGAGGTTATTATTTAGTTTTTTGGCCTCTTCATGTAGAAATTTGGTGGGGGCTTGGAGAAGTCCACCTGAGGTCTAACATCGCTTGGGTTTTGTAACCTTTCAGTGTTGTGCCTTGATTTTTTGAAAATGTTGCGCAGTTCGTCGCGCGGAGGAGAGCGGTCCCTAGAGTGATGCCTCTTGAAAGTTCGGGGTTCCTTGGATTCCAACAGCCTCGCCTGCTTGAAACAAGTAGTGGCCAGATGGCCCACTTTTTTGCAAAAAGAGCACACTTTTTTGTTGTCAAATTCTGGCTTCAAACCAGACGAGCGGCTTGGCACCACTATATTATTAGGCATATTCTTTATGTTTTTTCTGTCCTGGTACGATTCCAGAAGGAGACAGACTTCGTTTAATTGGGCCAGGGATGCAATTTTTTGTGAGGTAATGATGTTCTCGTATTTGCTTAAAAGGCCATCAGTTATGACTGGTAATAGTTCAGCTTCCGAAACAGGCTGTGAAAGTTTGATGTTAATGGATTCAGCCCTTTCTATGAATGATGCCACGGGTTCATTTACTAGCTGTTTGATAGATAGTAAAGATAATTTGATCCGGTGCTGGGCCTCCGTCTTTCCGAAGCTGGAGATTAGGGCAGATCTGAGTTTATTCCAGTCCTTGCATTTAGTTTTTTGAATGCGGTGCCAGGGTATTAATTCTGGGGAGATGAGTTCTATAAAGTTTTTCCGTAGAATCTCGAATGGGATATTTTTAATTGTAGCCGTTTCTTCAATACGGTCTATGAAATCCAGCACATCGGAGACGCCATTATATTTGACTTTCCAGGGTGATAAATCGTAAGTTTTATCTTGTGTCAAGGTGGGTGTGACGTCCTGTTTTATCAATACTTGCGGCATAGGTTCTTTGTTAGGGGCAAGATTATCCAACATTTGCGTGGCTGAACACGAATTATTTTCGCTTGCGGGAGCGAGGTTTACTCTCCTAATGTACTTTTTGTTGAATAAAAGTGCATATGCTTTTAATGTAGATTTGGATTTGCTTGATGGCGAGAGTCCTCTATCCTTTAAAGCAGTTTGTAGGAGTGCCTTGGATAAGCTGTGCACGTTGGGAATTATGCCCAGGTTGGATGACGCAATAGCTTGGTTATTATCCATTGTGAGTTTCCCGGGTGGTGAAAAAAATTTGGCCAGGGGTTTCCTTTAGAAAACGCAAAATTAATTTTTGTGAGGCACTTTTCACTTGGTAATCACTAATTGGCACTTCCAAAATAGTTATAGAAAACTGTGTTTCACACTACAATTTAGTATACATGATACCAGAATTCTTGTCGAAGGAAAGAGGAAGTGAGAAAAAAAATTTTGCGTGGACAGACCTTAGTGGTAGAGGTTTTTTGTTTCACTGACCACTTTTGGGAAAATTGTGAAATTCACAAGTATTTTCGTTGTTTGTTTTTGGGGTGTTATGCCGTGTTGTGCTACCTCCTTCTTTAGCCGACGTTTCGGACAGCGTTGCAGTGTCCATCATCAGGGCAGATGATGGACACTGCAACGCTGTCCGAAACGTCGGCTAAAGAAGGAGGTAGCACAACACGGCATAACACCCCAAAAACAAACAACGAAAATGCTTTTGGCCGTGAAAATCTAAAAACGTATCTTCACAAGTATTTGTTTATTTTTGAAAATTTGGCTAGGACTGACCCTTAGAAAATGGGTTTTTTATTTTCCACAAATCACTTTGAACTGAAAAAGGCACTAAAATTCATAAAAGGCACTTTTCTGGCAAATAGGGGATAAACTTCCGGAAGAAAATAACTGAATATGGAATTTGATACGTTAACCATATTAAAATTATTTTATTTATTCATGGGACCAATCATGGGTTTTATTATTATTTCACTTTTCACTTATGTAAGGAAAAAACACAATTCACTATTCACTTATGCTGAAAAAAATTTACGGTACCTACAACATAGAATGGGGAAGAAAAATCATTATTTTGTCCATTTGGTGGGATATAAACTGTATCGGTTTGACAGACAAGTGGGCCTATTGGTGTATTGTGCAGAAAAAACGTAGGTTTGAGATTTCTAATTAAAGGATTCACAAAATGATTGTAGTTCCAGAATCAAGTTTATAAAAATCATTTTCATTGCCAAATTCGATTTGGTTATAAGAAACGTTTTGGTTATAAAAAACGCATAGCAACAAGTAATTGTTTTGTTCGACCGGTTTTTTCCGTTGGGTTTTGGCGCGAAGTTGACCGTGGCTCGGTAAACAAGGGGTTACGCATGCGCAGTTAACCTCGCGGTCAAAACGGTTGGTGTTTTTTGGGCGTTCAAAATGGCCGTTATTCCAACTGCGATGTATGTATCCGATTTACACATAGATTTCTGTGGTTTTTTTTCACAGAATTACTGTTCACTGGGTGTAGAGCAACAAGAGCATAATTAATGTTTACAAAACAATTCCTATGCGGGGAGGACCTCGACAAGCTTTCATTCCGCATAGCGACCGGGATAGAAAAAAAATTCGGAGCCCCACGTTATGTGCGCCAATTGTTACGGGGTTTCTCTGGTCGCCAATTGTCAGCTCCAGCTACCCCAAAACAAGCCCCAAAGCCAGCTCAAACGGGAGCAAAGGGCACCCTCAATCTCAGGCGTGGGTTGCAACAGAATGCTTCCAGAACTCTTTCCTCCTCGATCACCTGGGGAACCAATACTCTACGAGATTCTCCTGCCGGAGCAGATTGACAACAAGATATGTTTAAATAGATTCATATATTGACAATTCAGAACACAGTATACAGGTTATTTCAGTACAGGGCTATACAAGAATGCATGTTACACAAACCTAGCTAAAGTGTTTATACCTCGTGATCTCTGCATCGAAACTCTCTGAGTTATGGTTTTACGCGGGACCCTATCGTATTTTTACAGACACATTGAAAGAATGGGAAATCTGGTGTTCAGCTTACATGTGTGGGGGCGAAGGCCTCCGCTTCCAGCACGTTCGGCAGTCTTCCTGGGGTCCGCGAACCATTATAACACCGATGTTTGACAAAACCGATTCTACATTCCAATGCGGACTAATAGTAACATCGTGGCTTAGAAATCAATTCGGCTCATTTTGCGGGAGCCCGAAACAGAGCGTGGTTCTCGACCGTGTTTACGTGCGTCTGAGCCAGAGAGCAACCTTCAACTCGAGTGCGTGCGTCCGAGGCCGGGTGCAGCTTTCGACTGCCGGCGGGGATGCCGCGGGGAGTAGGAGTAGGGGATGCAGGAAACGGTGGGGAACGGGACCGTTGTGACAAGTTCCAACCGGACTGTTGCTAGGTGTGATCCCACTAACTATAGGGCGTTCCATAACAATAGCCAGAATCTTTTAACCCAAATGGGGAAGCCTTAGTTTCACTATTATTTTTAATGTAAATACCGCACAAGAGTCCCAACCAGTGCCTAACTATGGCATCCTCGATTGGGGTATGTTGTGAGGTTGAATGTAGCGGGGATGGGAAGGAGACAGGGAAGAGGAAGAATCTGGTCCGCAACATAGCTAAACCCATTTCAAGTAATGTTTTAATTCTGGATGGTCGTTGAGTATCTTATTCCTTTAAATGTGCCACAATTCAGTTTAAGAGGGTGTAACCAGACAATACTGGAAATTTGTTATTTTTAAATTAAATTTAGACGTATTAACTCTTTTTTACAAAAAACAAATTGATTTTGAAAGATTGTTATTTTATCTGGTAGACACAAAATTTTGATAAACTAAGTTTATTTTTAATATACTAAGGTTTTACCATTGGTTATCGGCAGATTTGTTAAATTTTCAAGCGAATTATTGTATTATATAACACAAATTTCAAATCATACAGCAAAATAAATCAATACAAAATCTAGTAAAAACGCTTTTCAGAATTTTGATTTTAGTTCAATTAAAATCATGAAAAAATGAATCCGAGAACGTGTTTTGTGACGAAGATAACACAGTTTTTCTATTTATTTAAGGTGTTACAAACTAAAATATTTCAGATTTTTTTAAAAATACTTCTTCACGCACACTTGACTTGAGGGGTAAATTATTATTAAAATCTAAATTAAAAATAAATCTGATACTAAATTTTTAATTTTAAAAATTTAATACGGGGAATAATCGATCTTTCTCATTGGAACCTCCCTTTACAGTTGTAAGCGTTTTTAAACTTTTATTCTCAGCCGCTGGTTAATGGCTTAAATCTTAAGATTTATTATTCAATGATAGATGAAATTTACTTACGCATGCCGGGATTTGAACCCGCAACTCCGGATTCGTAATCGAGAGCCTTACAGCTTGATTACGGAGGCTTTCATTTGCTGATGGTTGAAATTCTTGTATACAAATTATAAGTAAAGGAAAAAAACACATTTTACTTCATAATTGTTAAAACATTCCTGTATTTAATTCTATATTTACATTTTATAATTATTGACAGTAAATTTATGAAGCATTATATTCTTATTAATAATTTTTCTTACAATATAAATAAAATAGATAAAAATATTTTTTTACGTATGTACATTAAAAGTATAAAATATTTACAAGGAGACTTATAATTAAATAAATTTAAATACATAATCACAAATATAATTCAGTATTTTTACTGACAGCAATCCAATTCACATGGGCTATTCGGTGACCAGAATGTTCAGTGGAAACTTTTTAAGTGTATGAATATTGAGTACAAACTTTTCATCAGATGTTAATTCCTCACATGATAATTCGTCATGTCTCAAAGCGTCAAAAATTGATAATTGGGATTTTTAATCTTAGGTTAGGTTAATGTGAGTTATGATGTGATGAATTATCATGTGAGGAGGTTATCGTGTCTGAATAAATTTACTATGGGAATTCAGACGCTGAGATCTCATAGTCTGATTAGACATGGAACCGGGCTATTCAATCCATACTCCATTTTGTACAGTTTGTCATATTATGGAAATAAATCACATGTTTGTTGATATTTAATAATGTTTATAACATTTCTGCACAACACTAATGACAATTTTTTTTATCGTTATCAACATTAATTTGTAGAATTACATTTTAATTTTAATCCGTCGGGCTAATTTGTTGGCTTTTCGAAACAACGCTTGAAAAAAGTTTAAAAAAAAAAGTATCACATCTTTTTTTTTCAAGTTGTGTTTTGGAAACTTTGGTTTCATAAAGCCGCATATTTTAATTATTTTGTGATTAACTTTCAGATTTGAATATAAAGCCTGCTGTTTACTCTTTCTGTTTAGATCATATTTCTAACCATGATATTAAGGGAGACAACAATTTATACGAGGCCTATTGAGTTGTTTCGAAAAGCGAACAAATTGAACTGACGGGTTAAAGGATTTCCAAATACATGTTATTCATAGATTCAACACTCGTACAGGTCTCACAATTTGAGTTGAACCCAAACAAAACACACTTAGGATATTCTCCCACAGGGATACGCAAGTAACTGATACTCTAGTTGTGTACTCACGTCTTAATCTTTCCTGGGCTGTGAATTTTTTCAAAAAAAATCAAACGTCAAATGTGCATTTTGCATTTTTTTGTGTCGCATTTTATAAGTTTACAGTAACAATTCTTTAATATTTTGGTAGTTTATACAACTGTTGTTACTAATAATATTATTTTGTAATAGAAACTCGTAAACAAATAAAGCTAAAAATATAATTATTCATTACGATGTATTTAAAATATTGACATTTCTTACGAACCCAATATTTATGACACTTCTTTTGTGAAATATTACAAAAATTACATGAAAATAGTGTAGATAAAACGATCTTCCTGATAATACCTCAAATCTATTCTTTCCACAATGAATTTATATCAAAAACAATGAAACTCCGCCCATGTTATGTCCGTCTGTTCAAAAACGGCTGACAAAGTAATGCCAAGTTCACCATAGATATTTTATGTAAATTATTCCGAGAAGCTAGGCGCTACGCGGGTTTTTGTTACGTCGAAAATGAGAACGGCCCAAGCGATTCTGACCTTGTTCTTGATACAATTTATTTATACATAAGGGACAAAATTGCTTCAAAATTTATTTTTTTTGACAGTTGTTCCCGATCTCACCGGTGATCACACGGCTATTGAGAGGTTAAACAACTAGTTATTTATGTATCCTGTCATTCTTTGTTGACATTTTTTATAACATCAGCTCCACAAAGGAGGCCCCTAAGGAAAAAAATTCTCTCAGAGCCTATGTCATCTTTGGGGGTGCTGCGTGGAGGGTTATTTTAGGTAAAGGAAAGAGAGGAAGTTCTGGGAAGGAAAAAGGTATGAGAATGCGTAGGAATCCGGGGGTTAATGTGTCCAGGAGCTACAGACATGTGAATCCATCCTTCCCACTGTGGTGCAAGTCCGACTAAAGAAGTCAAAATGTCTCCCTCAACCAGTCTCTCCCGATCCGGCCCGCCACACAGTAGATGGGCAAACGCGTCCGCTGCCAAGACCTACACAAACCTCACCCCGTGAACCCAGCGCCTCATCCCTATACCACTTTTGGAGCTGAAGGCATCATTTTGGAGCTAAATCTAGTAAATGTGAAGGAGCTGGCCAAACATCACTGAGAAACAACCTTTTTCTTATTTGCTCCTATTTAATGATTTTAATGAGAAAAGAATAAAAAAAATTACACTTTGATCAAATAATAAATATTCGAAAAGTTTACCAATTTTGTAACTCGTTATATAAATAATAATATTACGAAGTAACTTTTTCAATTTCGCTGAAATTTTCTTTTCAGAAGTCAAATAACAAGTTTGGAACATGCTGTACGCAAGCAATGCATCTGTGTTCGGGTCAACTCTGGTTGCGATACCTGTCATGAGCAAAAAGGCAGCTGGAAATTCTCAATGGTCACATTCTGATATTATTTTTATTATACATAATAGGTTTGTGAACATGAAAGGTCTCGTAGATCAGAATGTGATCTTTGAAATATCCAGCTGCCCTTTTGTTTATGATGGCAGTATAAAGATCAAAAATAAAACCACTTAAGCTTCAAATACTTATAACATTGTGTAGTGTATGTACATAGTTCTGTATAAAAGCAAAAAATATTGTCAATTGTGTGTGATAAATCCAATAGATATCTGTTTTTAAGACAAATACATGAATATATTATGTCATTATATAAAAAAAATAGTCAAATTAAGCATTTAAATGTTGCTAGAAATAGCTGTAGCTATGTTTGGTGACCAGGTCCGATAGCCAGATACTTTCCAATCTTCCTTCTCCTTCCACAATGTTCCCCGAGTGGTGATGCTATAGCTCCACTGGCTCCAGTCAGATGGAACTATTGTGCAGTGCCAAATTAGAGAGAATGCAGTTAGCGTAGTTTATTTCAAAGCAGTTGAGTATAACTTTTATTGAAATATGAGAAGAAAATTAAGGTTCTGAATTAATTAATCTTATTGTTAATAAATAGCTCTGTGAACTGTGAACAGGAAATATCAGATTTTAATCAGAAATTCCTGAGCATATTTGGAATAAGAAATGTGGACATCATTTTGCTGTCTGGTGGTATTTTTTTCAATACACAGGGTGTCAAACTTAAACTGCATTAACTTCGGGAGGTAATTCTACAAGATGGTAGGAGTAAAAAAGAATACCTTTTTCCGAAATTACACTTAAATTCAACGTGGCAACGTTGCACATTTCTGATTGGAACGTATCCATGGAAACCGCGTGTAAACAATTAGCGCCTCCGCCCACTGAGGCAACTGAAAACTCTCAACTGACAACTGTCTTTGTATGACAATGTAATGGCCCGCACACTTCACAATCACACAAAACCCCGTTGTCAATGGTAACGCAAGCGTTGACTTGCGACTGTCACTGCTGATTGCCCTGGGCGGCCATTGCTAGTTGCCAGCTGTCAGCTGATTGTTCTTCGTCTATGGTTAAAGAAGCTTTTTGACCAATCAAGACAGAGAAAACAGCCGGTTTTAGTTGGTTTTCAGTTGCCTCGTCAGCGGAGCGCCTTACAAGCCGTGATTTTGAACATCACAAATCGCTACCAAATCTTTTGTTTTGAATAAAATTCAAAAGGTTAACTGCACTAAATAACAAAATGAAGTTACACTTATAACAATAAAATTATTAAACACTTTTAACCAATGTCATTGCTTTTGACTAATTTAATACATTTTCAAAATGTCCACTTCTGCTTGTAGGCAAGCACGAAAACTAATATTATTAGTACAGGAAGGTCGTTAATCAAGAAATGCAGGTAGTGTTATCACATGTGATCCTATTATTTGGTTGATGCCTTAAGGAGCGTGAGTTTAACAAAATTGCACAAAAGAAACACAATTTTATCAGTAAGGTGAGTTTACAACTAAATAGACAAGAATAATGATGACGTGTTGAAACGTCATTGACAACAATAAACTAAAGACGCAATGAACAAACATTTTCTTTTAAGTACTCATAAGTCTTAATAAATACACATTAGTTAAAAAAACACAAAATTAACGAGGTTTGATCATAATAATAGAGTTTTTAAATTCAAATACTGCTGGATACCTTACCTACTTTGCTAATAAACAGTAAAATGACAATTGCATTAAAAATCAACACCGACTGTCTAGTGAGTAATAGATTTGGCAATAATGAAAATAATTAAGCCGGCCTTACACGTCAGGCTATTTTTACCTTTTTACTGAAAAAGTACCCCTAAAAGTTGGAATTTCGAAAAAAGTTAATTAATTTTTTTATTCCTACCATCATGTAGAATAACCTCCCGAAGTTAATGCACTTAACCCCCGGACACCCTGTATATATATATATATTTTTTATTGTACATATTTTAAATCTATATGACAGTCAATGTACCAGAAATCAGTGAGTTCTGTCTTAGCAAGAAACAATCACACAAATCACTTCCTTCTGTGCAGATGGAGTTCTGGGCGATGGCTATTACGCTTGCGGCTCCACGTTGGGTTTGTCATTGTCCTTTTCGCTGTCGTAGAACTCGTTCTTGCAGTCCACCATCTTGTCGGCGTCGTCCTGGCTGATTCTCACATCCGGATCGGGCTCCTCTTTTATGCACTCTTCTTTATTAAAGGCGTCACCTGAATCATATACAATATACAAACAATGTCAGATTTTCCGTAATAGTTTGAATTGTTGGGAAGAAAATGTTAAATTCAAAAATAAACAAACAAATCATCACCAAAGAATGTTAGAATCGGATTCTATTAATCGGATATATGTAATCGGGTTTGAAAACCAAGGAGAGAAAGTGATCGAAAGCAGGTTACATAACTGAACCACTGGAGTGTTCTGCAATACGGTGACCGGATAACTAAGAATGAATTCAACTAAATTGGTTAAATAGATTATGTTAGATTAGGGTTTGGGATATTTGTAATTTTTTTTTCTCAGCTTTTAATGACTTGTTCGTTAAAATAATACTCGACATAAATTACGTTACAAAGTTTATCACTTGGCTAGGATCTTACTAATAATAACAACGTAGATTTACGATACAAGTAAAAATTCTGACAACGCGGACTGCAGGTATTTAATATGTCGCTAGGTCAGAGTATACTGAACTCAAGGATACATGCATGTAAGTAGCTCTGCAGACGTTAAAAGTTAATACCTTCCCGAGGTACGTAGGTATGTTCTAGCAAACTCGGCACTGTGATGCAAGTAATTTGAGCGATTGCTACAAGAGTTTTTTTCAAAGACAACTCGTATGAAGCCTGTTGTCAAGGAATAAATGATAAAATTTAAACCTTAACAGGCACAATTGAATCAGACATACCTGGTACATGATGCATTTGGACGCTGGGCGCATTTTGGCACATCTTTAAGTTGTCATAAACATGCTTTGTAATTGCTTCCAAATACTGTTTGCTGTTGGCGTTATCTTGCCTGGAAATAAAATTTTCAAAATGATTAACCATTTTATAAAAGAGAGAAAAACATTCCCGGGTTACGAATAACCTGACAATATTTTTAAAATCACCTATTTTGAGACAAGACACACATGATTGATGCAATCAACGGTTATGTTTTTACAGACCTAGGACGATAGTCAATTTGAACGTCAAAGGGGGAAATAAAATCAAACTTTATGTTGATTTGCGTGTATAAAAAAATTTAAGTGGGGTTATGTTATGAATATAAAATTATGAAAAAAATAAAGTTTTAAATTCAGCAACATTCTGTTTTGAAGAGTTTTACTTCACGTTACTTAATTTTTATTTATCTGCTAACGGTTTCGACGAATCCGTGTCATCCACTAGCAATCTTAAAACTAACTTTAAAATTATATGAGTACAGAAATTTTTACATTTTATTAGATGGGACAGTGCGAGTGGTGATTTTAGGGGGCTGGGAGAGAACGGCGGAAGGAGTCAATAATGGTGATTTACAGGGGGCTATTATTTAAAAATAAAAATCACCACTTCCACTTACTAAAATCTAATCATTTCTGTACCTACTTGTATAATTTTTAAGTTAGTTTAACTTGTTGAAAGCTAGCATACAAAATTTTTTTTTTTCAATACGACGTAAAATATTTGACAGTTCTCACCTTTCTTACCAATTCAATTTTTATAACATTTCTTTTGCGATATATTACAAAAATTCCATAAAAATAATGTAGATAAAACGAACTTCATAATAATCACTCAAATCTGTGCTTTCCACAATGGATTTATATCAAAAACAATGAATAAATATAGACTTCGAATATGACAACGTTCATATTATCAAGCGGCAGCCATTTTGTCCGCCATATTTGGTGCCCGGCGCATCATTGGCAATTAATTTGAATTTTTCAGAGTGGCTAAATGCTATCCAGTATTTTGTTATGTCTAGAACGAGAATGGCACAAGCGATTCTGACCTTGTTCTTCATACAATTTCTTTATACACAAGGGGCAAAATCGCTTAAAAAATCTGGACCCGCCGGGGGGACTGTGGCCTGCAAGAGGTTAATGCCCAGGAAATACAAAAGATCAGCGACATTCATTAAGATTGACAAGTATTTGTGCAAAACAAACCTTGTAGCTATTTCAGGATGAAGCGTGAAGTCAGGGGCAAAGTATTCCAGATATTCCGTGTACGGGAGTTCATTGGATATGTTCTCATCCACCAGCAGAGACGTCTCGTAGGTCCAACACCGCGCCACGTTCCTCAGGGTATATCTGCAACAATCCATAAACATACACACCCTTCCTGATGGATACTACTTTAAATTTAATAGCAAAATATAACTAACTAACTAACTAACCATCACACCGTTTTACTCCGCAGGGGTAGGCAGAGAGGACGGACCGCCAAACAACTCGGTCTTGCCACACACTTTTTGCCTCATTCACATTCATACATACTCTTCTATTTTTCTGACTCTTGATATGGTCCGACTCAAGTATCTGATTCACTTGATCGTGACATGTCTTTCTCGGGCGTCCCCGACTTCTTCTACCACTTAAACTTGCGTCATATATTCTCCTTATACTCCTTTCTTCGTTCATTCGCTCTACATGCCCAAATGATCTGAGGGTCCCTTTCTTAATCTTACTCATTATCAGCCTTGCATTCTTTGCGGATCTCCACATTTCTCACACTATCATACATGGTTTTACCAAACATAAACCTCAGGGATCTCATTTCAACAACATTCAGTCTACTTCTATCCTATCTCTGCCAGTCCCATGTCTCACATCAGGGTAGGTACAAGCACTCCATTGTGGACTGCTAGCTTCACAAATACCAAAAAATACAATTTTAATTTTATTATCTAACTGCCAATTAGCATTCAGAGATGCATGTGGCATTTTATCTATTCTGCTTACCCTCCTCCACCGACGACGAGCGTGGGCACGTTGAGCTCCTTGACAAACTTCACACACTCCCCGTGGCCCCGCGTGGACAGCGAGAAGCAGCCCAGCCTGTCCCCGGCCAGCGAGTCTGCTCCGCACTGCAGCACGATGGCCGTGGGCTTGTAGAACTCCATCACGTTAGATATCACCGGCTTGAACACCTGGAGACCACAAAATAATATGTCAAAGATCTGGCAGTCACAAATACTAAATGGATTTCTAGTAAAAATAATAATAATGGCATTATTTGTATAGACCTGCTGTTAGGCTAGCTTTACACTTGTAAGTTTTTTCGTAAGTTTACGACTTCTGGCCAATGGGCATATTGGATTTTCAAAATGCAATATGCCCATACGCCAGAAGTCATAAATTTACAAAAAAAACTTAACAAGTGTAAAACTAGCCTTAGATTTTGAAATGAGATAGTAAATAAATATGCATAGTTCCTACCGGGATGTCATTTTACCAAGTACTTACCTTTCCCCATCCTTAAGCCACATCACCGTGCTGGAAAAGCTTTTTGAACTTGGAACAATGACAAGAAGAATTGAGAGTACCTTGGAAGCAAGTTGTTGGTGTTTATCTCATTTATTATTTTATTTTTATTTATGAACTAAAAAGACGGTTTTTGACCTTATGAAAGTAAAAAATATTGTTTTATACTAGTGATGCAACGAATACTACTTTTACGAATACGAATATCAAACCTACTATCCGGCGAATACGAAAATGAATACGAATAACTTGGCAGAGTAATAAAACACTAATTTATTTAACCTTTTTCTGTTTGTTTTATTATATTAATAATTAAAATTTACAGCTGTCAAATTTTTATTGAGAAAACACAACATCTGTAGATTCTCTGGTGACAGACGATTTCTTTTTTCAATTTGGATGCTGCCAGCTGTTGAAAAAAGCCTCTCCGAGGCGACTGCACGTGGCTTGTATGAAAAATATTTTTGCGCAAGTTTTTTCAGTCGTGGGAAATGTATATCGTCTCGCCAGAAGAGCAATGGAGCAGCAGACGGCGATAAATTTGGGAGCTTTAGATTTTTTTTATAGTATTCATATTCATAAATATTTATTCGCCCAATATAAATATTCCGTAAATGTCTACTATTCGTCGAATACGAATATTCGTATTTGTTGCAACACTATTTTATACTTATTTGTGTTGTTGTGGCGACAATTACCTTGAGGTATTGCGGTGGAACTAAATAAACTGTTTCTTCAATGTTTGCCAAATTACTTTATGTAAACCACTATAATCACATTATAGTAGTTTACACATTTTAATACATAATGTAATGTAAACATATTCTAAAATAATGTTTATATTTAATTTTATCTAATAGTTTTTTTATGATATTTTTAGGTATTTAATCACCTCTCTCTTTAATATTTTTGTATATATGTTATTTTTGTCTATACTTGTTTGTTTCTTTTGTTATTTTTATTCATGTTATTATCCTGACGAAGAAACCATCGGTTTTGAAACATTTAGATATTATAACATGTGATTATAGTGGTAAACACAAAGTAATTTGTTTCATTTAAATAAACTATATTTATTTTTTACATTGGATTCATTTAAAGCAAAAATAACAGTAATAATATTGCATATCAAGAGAATATATTTAAAATTAATTATATTTAAGTGTTATTACGTTTTGTTAGGTCGATAGTAGTTTATGAAACATGAAGAAACCAATAAAAAATTATGGGACATTATAAAAAATGTTATGTACAAACTTTGGGTGAAAAGGCCCACATTAGATGAGTTTTAAGAGGGTATTACCAGAGGATACCGGAAATTAGTCCTTTTTAAATCAAATTTCAGACATATTGACTCTTTTTTACAAAAAAACATAAATTGATTTTTAAAGATTGTTATTTTATCTGGTACACGCAGTTTTAAAATTCTGAAAAACTAAGTGTATTTTTAATATACTAAGATTACACCGTTGGTCGTTGGCAGATTTGTTCAATTTTCAAATGATAGATTCTATTAAACAACACGGATTTCAAATCATACAATCATACAATAAAATAAATCAATACATAATCTATTCAACACAGTTTTTTAAATTTAAAATTTAGTTCAATTAAAATTATTCAAAAATAAATCCGAGAACGTGTTTTGTGACGAAAATGCCTCAGTTTTTCTATTTATTTAAGGTTTTACAAACTAAAATATTTCAAAATTTTATTACACACTTATTTTGTTTAGACATTATTGAAAAATCATAAATAAGTATGATCAAAAAATACTTACAAGAAGTACACCACATTTAATAATTTATCATAGTGTGTTTCGAGCATTTTTATTGCTTACTTGAATATAGATATACATTAAAGCAAGTTTTGAATGAAATAAGTCGATATTAAATTTTTTATTTAAAAAATTTGATACGGGAATAATTGATCTTTCTCATCGAATCCTCCCTGTACAGTTGCAAGCATTTTTAAACTTTTATTCTCAGCTGCTGGTCAATCGCTCTTAAGTATCACTCACAATGATTCACAATTTATCATAGTCTTTTAGAACTTGATACTCTAAATGTGAAGGCAAGCCAAACATTAGGTTAGGTTTGTTATTCAAGGAGTTGTATTAGACCCAGCGAAAGCTTATACGGACGTCTTCGATGTCCATCCTCTTTTTTCTCAGGCGTCTTGTTTGAAAATAAAAAAGACAAGATACCACAATGAAGAAGTCTTGTACAATCTCTCGCTGGTACTAGTATATGTGTTTACCTGCACGTAGCTCTGGTCGTCGATACCCTCCTTGAGCGGCACGTTGACCGAATAGTAGCGCCCGCTCTCGGCGCCCATCTCGTACATGTCGCCCGTGCCGGGGAAGAAGTAGTTGCCGTACTTGTGGAAGCTGACGGTCATCACGCGATCCGTGAAGTAGAAGGCCTCCTGCACTCCGTCGCCGTGGTGCACGTCGATGTCGATGTACAGTACGCGCGGGTGCTTCTTCAGCAGCTCGAGGATGCTGATCACAATGTCGTTCACGTAGCAGAACCCTGGAATAACCATAACGCCATACTCTCTTTTAAGGCTTGTTCGCACTGGGCAAGTAGTTTAGTCGATTAGCTAGTAACTCGCCACTTCACTGACCTAAATGCAATTTTTTTTTTTTTTAAAGATGGAGATGGTTTACAAGCAGTTCCCATGAGGCCATAGGCCCATTGTGCTATCTCCTATTTTACCTCAATCCTTTAATAACAACCCAGTCCCTTTAATAAAGTTCACCAGGGTTGTCATTGGATATGTGACTATGTCTTCGGGTTCTACTGTATGTCTCCCCAGATATCTGAGCCTAGTTCCCACCAGGAGTGCTAGCATGGTCGATCGATAACGACCGATAGGATAACTATCGGTAACTTCTCATCGCTCCCTAGGACTGCACAAACAATAGTTAATGTCGATTATGTTAAGGACACTTACGGCCGCTGTTCCCAATCCTACTAATCAATTACTAAGCCAAAATTTTACCTTAGTATTTGATTAGTGCACAACTACGCTTTTTCCAACACACAAGTATCGCTTAAGCATATATCTTAACCTAAGGAAGCCGGACTAGTGGATTAAACTCGTTCCGGCCGCCTCAGTTATGGACTAGTTCTTAAAAGTGTCAACAGAGTAGAAAAAATACCGCGAACACAATGTATGGTCGATGAAATATCACTTTGACAGAAGACACAGTTTCGCGCTCATTTCACTTCTGTTGTATTGCGTTTATCAATTATCATTTTAATTAATATGGATTGAGAAGTTCGGATGCGTGCGGAGCAGAGACGAAAAACGGTTAATTTATGCGAAAAACTATGTCGTTTTCGAATATTCGCCAAGCCAAGTGTCAACTACGGTCAAGCTGACACTTTATTTTATATACGTTTGTTTAAAAAAATATAAAATGTCAGTTTATGAATATAAAAATTTTAAATAAATTACGTGTATTAATAATAAATCCAACAATTAACTCTATAATATTAATTTAACTTCGAAAGTTCTTACTTTGATGTCATTTTATTGTCTATGAAAGTGGGCGAGGCCAGATAACATAAGATGTTTGGGGACAACATAAATCGAGCGCTACCCTACAAAATGCTTGGCTGATAGTGGCCTCAGATGAATCGATTTAAAAGTTAGAAACAGCGGCCGTTAGTCATTGTGAACTGTCACTTATTCGTTAGCGATCTGTAATCATGCTAGGGAACGGTGAGAAGTTATTTAAAATTAAATTTATCCTATCGATCGAGTGTGCTAGGGCCTCAGGGCAGGACATTGGCACCATAGGTGAATTGGAGTCTCTTCATTCTCTTCACATTTTCTGCATATATTGGTGTTTCCCACTCCCAATATCTGCATGTGCCTCCTGAGATGACAGTGTCCCGTTAATCGTCCTACCAGTTCCCTCAACGAGTTTCTGTCCATATCGAGTAGTTTCCTGGTTCGTCTAGGGTCTGGTCCTTTTATGAGAACTTTGGATTGTCTCATTCCGGTGCCCTCTCCCATTCTTTACAGAGCTGGGATTTGACCCACCTTTCGATATGTAATGTAAATGCTACTACTAACTACCAATTTTATGGTGTTCGGACATGTTTAGTTAGTAAAATACTCGACTAAACTACTAACGGTCGGTACGGGCCATTATATCAACTAGTGGACATTTATCCGGCATTGCTCGGGGTTAAGGAGTAACGATTTTAGGTTATGAATTTTAGTGTACCTGAAAATTCGGTGCATTTTTAAGATGGAAATATTATAGTAAAGAATATAAAGTTCAACTTCTTGAACCATTCACTTCCACACCATACATTCTCCTTAGACCCCTTTCGTCGTTCATTCCATATGCCGCATTGTTTGATTGATGATTGTGTCATTTGGCGTACCCGAGTTTTTCTACCATTCACTACTGTATACCATATTTTTGCCGTTAAAAAACTACAATATATTGACATTAATTCAACTAGGTATCTTATGCCAGTACAGAGATAATTTATTAAGTGTTCCTCGGGTGTCCCAGATCTTCTTCTACCATTCATATCAATCTCTAAACACTCCTGGCACTTATAAGGACAAAGTTTGAAATTTTCAGCAAAATCAGTCCAGTAGTTGAGTACATAGGATACACATATTTATCTGATATATTATATTATATTATATATTGCCTTTTATTTATCTGATATTATTAATACGCTAGCGACTGTACGATTGAAACTTAAGAACCCCACTTCGAGTACATCTCTGACGCCGCGCCTTATGCGAAACCATCTTTGGACGTGGAGATTGATACCAAGCTACCGCCGGGTCGCCTGCCGCCTGCAGGGTTAGCAGCAAAAATCTGCATAGCTGGTTTTTAACGGTTTTTTTAACCGGTAGTTTGGAGAACCCTGGTTTAAACTAATGCTCTTACTATTCTTACTATGTGACAATTAAATATTTAAAAAAAAAACACAATGACTACTAATCAAAGCAGTTAATAAATGGATATGGAAAAAAATGGACTCTTCAAAAAAACTGATGTGCTGTTATTTTGTACCCCTGGAGACACCTGGGTAGCTGACTCAGCACTTTCCACAAATCAATAATGTATAAAAGCATTCCTAAATATCTAATAGATTACCTGAGGCCTCAAATTTCTTTGCATGATGGAGTCCCCCTGACCAATTAATGGCAATATCACAGTCCCCATTGTTTAGCTGCATGGCCCCCTGCATAGAGGCCCCGGTGTACATGGAGCAAAAGTCAAACAGTCCCTCAAACACAGGACAATCATCTCCCACATTAAAGTGCTGTAGGTATTTGGTGAAACCTAAAAAATTCGAATTTATTAGTTAGTACTTATTTAGAGAAATTTTACTGTAGGTACCTAAATACAGAGAAAAAATTATAATAATGATTCTAAGTTCAAATTATTCGATAACCATCCGTCAAAAACGAATGCGCCTTTGCAGTGCAAGACAAAGGGGTCCTATTTATTGACATTTTGCAAGGACACCATTGTCGGAAGTATGCACATATGCACCAATACACACAGTCCTGTTATATGTTACATGCGTTGGGTCACCTCAATTCTAATTATGCGACCTACACAAGTCAAAAATGCACTGTGATGATGGAAAGGTTTTTAGCCATGTGCTGTGACTATTTTCATCCAAACCCTCACCTCGATTCGATTTTTCCATTGACCCAAATGGCCATTAGGTGTACATCACCCAGTTTTTGATATTGTGCGGAGACCCGAAGTGGATCATTTTAGTCACACCAAAAATTGCAATGTTGTCCAATTAGCGGTAAATTGTGAAAAAGTATTTAGTAGAAAAATCAAAAGAATAGTAAAATAGGCCATGGTAGTGTAAATTAAATTGATCGATAACTTACTCTGAATATTTTGCGGCGTTACCCTCTGAAGGAATTCAATATATTCATCGCTATGAAACCTTCTCATATCGTGTGCACAGGCCCTGTACGGTCGATATATCTTCATTTTGGTATTTAGACCATAATTCAACACCAGACTATGTATCACCGCCAATCTATGTGGTTTCATAGGGTGCCCGGGGCCATAATGGAAGTTTCCAACATCAGCATTGTAAAAATATGACACTTTTTTGCTACTCATTTTGAATGATGAATTATTAGAACATATAAGAGTAAAAGTATTCCTTAAGCAGCAGAATTATTAACAGAACGAAAGCAATGCAAAACAATCTTTTGGTAAGCTTTAAATCGTTTATCATATCAGGTTTAAGGTTAGATACCACGAACCTCACATCGTTAGGGCCGATTTGACTTTAACGCATTAGATGAAACACTTGGCAAACAATTCATATTTAACTTTTATTATTTCATCCGTGTGCAAAAAACTATGAATACAAATTCATTTCTCCATAAAAATAAAATAAACAGCAAAACGACGCTGTGTCAAAATGACTTTCTCTGTGGATATTTTGATATTTATAACAGTACTTCTATGGAAACGTGCACTGAGTAAATAACTCGCGAGAAATTGTATCTGCGCCATAGTATGATTGTGAGTAGGTATTGAAAGGCAGCCCTCAGAAACCACAACTTTAATGGGCCGTTTTCGCACGATTTTGGCCGCTAGGTTCGCTCATAGTCCTACCGGTCCAACTATTTTATTTAACTGTCAGATCCCATACATTTTTTAGGCCGTTTGACGCAATTTAGTGTTTTTAAATATTATAATAATGCCTTCAACCTGTTGTAGTGTTCTAATGTGTAGAAATAGGAGTGGGCACCAGTTTCCCAAAGATAGAGACTTGAAAGCGAAATGGAATCATTCCATCAGGCGTTCCAAATGGGCACCTTCTCGTACTTCTGAAGTCTGTAAAGCTCATTTCAGGGATACAGATTGTGTTTTCAATAATATTAACCATAACAGTAATTACATGACTCATTTAATTAATATCTTACTATAATTGAATCCCCAATATAATATATAGAGTACTTGTATAGTATAATGAACACGTAAAAAAACATTTGACAAACAATGCACAAAATTTTGCCTTCTTTCGCAGCTGACATTATTTGACAAACGTTTAATATAAGTGTACTCAATCACAGCTAACATTAATAATTATGGTAGATATAATATCTTATTTCCCTTTTATAAATTAACCATATTTTCAATTATTGCAATAATTTTATTACACGGTTATCAAACTGTCTGGCACGAGATTTCTGGGCGGCTGATTCTTCATTGTTGGCGATCTAATTTGCTTTCATTTCTCGTCCCATGTCTGTGTATCTTGTGATTGTAATTTAATATTCAGTAGGAGTGTTTTAGGAAAAAAAACTAATTATTATTATTTCTTAACGTAGACCGTTTTGTATTTTATATCATGCAAGGATGGAAATTTCAACCTAATTTATTTTCAGATGTACTGTATAGGCAAAAGCTACTGAAAGGTGTAGTTTCTTCTAAATGTAGAAGTAGGTAATTTAGAATTAAGAAACAGACGGGAAAGGCGTCTGATATGTGAAAAAACATATATAAATTCTACAAAACCAAAACCACAAGATGAAGCGGCGTTGCCTGTGAATCTAGAAGACGAGGCAGTGGAAGTCATATATCCCGGTCTCCGGTGATATTTTCTATGTTCAATGTGACATTTTGAAAGTCACAGGGGACCAACATTTTATTTCCATTTTTTCTCCGAAAAATGTCAGGAATCACTGGTTTAAAGTAAGTCAAGTACGTCCCTTAACACCCTGTGTATATTAAAATAAACTTTTGTTTCACCTCAGGGGAAGCTTATGGCGCAGACTACGCCAGTCAGTCGAAGAATACCATCATCACTGCCATGGTTGCCTGGATGGAGATGGAGTCCCTCCTGATGCCCTTCTGGAAATGGGAGCCTGTCAAATATCCCCCATGAACGGATTTTGCATATTTTTTTGGATTTATTATTATATACCTACTATATTTTTCATTTATTTTCTGTTTCATTCTACGTATGAATGCATTGTTATTTTGTCAGTATTTGTGCTATTTCAAAATATGGATAGTATTGCATTGCACAACATTCTGAAATAAACGATCATTATTATATTTGTTTTATTAAAATAAAGTGTGGGTGTCGGTGCAGTTTTGTCATGGTTTTCTGCGACCTTGCACGACAGCTACTGCCGTGGTTAAAAAAGATTGTTGTTTAGTTGTACTAAATAACACAAAATAATTTAACAAATATATAAATAAATAAAAAAAACATTCTTTTATTTCTCGAGGTCAATATGAAAAGAACAAGATTACAGACATAATATAAATATGTCGTAAAACATTTACAAACATTATACACATAGAAGAACATATCAGTACAGCAAACAGTTAACATTATACATAAATTATTTATTGTTTTGGCACTTATTTTATTTTTTTACATCCAAATATTATATGGTTGTGGTAGCATCGGTCAACGCGTGATAAACTTTGTGAACAGTCAACCTGTTAAAATAAAGAAAATAAGATTAGCAAATTAAATATGCGTGTAAAAATAGTGTAGAATAAAAACATAAATATTTTCAAGTGAGTTTGTCAAATCAATGCCTTCAGGAGGCGAAACAGCTGCCATGCATAGTAATAGATACACTTAGTAAAATATTTTAAATCCTATTTGATTTAAAATAATTATATTAAAAATATGCAAGATATTATTTTTCCAATAATTATATTAGGATGACATGTATTTAATTACTACTTATTTACATTCTATAGAGTCATTGGAGGTTGTCCACTATTTACCCGCCCTGGTATAAGTAACATAAGGTCACTCCTTCAAGGCTCTCGCAAGGATGCAATTTTTTTTGTATAAGAACGATTCTACATTTAATATAACGAAGCTAGACCTCCAATGTCCGTGCATATGGTGTTAGGTAGCAGTATGCAAGTGCTTACAATATACACAAGACGGAAAGTAGTAGACTTATTGCAAGTAGTAGGCCTAGGATCAAAATCAAGGAGCTGTTGTTGAGACAACTGCTGTTTTTTTAGTTGCAGATATTCCGCTTTTATAGGCACACCATGATATTTCCTCGGTGTATGAAAATTTTGTAGCATGCTTGTACAACTTTGTTGAACAACGATTTTTTTATTGTCACTAAAATCTACTATTCCATGTAGAACTACAAATGCGTGCTTGCAATGTGCCAATACGCCAGCTACATACTCACATTAGCATGCCGTAAAGTGTTACAATTATAATGTAAATAGACAGCATAAGAAAGATGTTTCCTGTACTACGAAGCACACTTTCCTAAAATATCGGTTGTGCCATATTCATGTGCACTTCGAACACTCAGCACTCACATACTTACCGCTTTGTCGGTGTTCTTCAAACTTTCCCAGGAAACACTGCATTTATGAAGTTCTTCCCGCGTCTGTGCTGGAATATTGGAAGCCATGTTGATGTCTTGAAAATCTTCTGGCTTCGGCGTAACCATTTCCAAGACATCTTCGTCCGCAATGCCAGCAGGATTAAAATTATGATGTTTATCATAGTCTTCGAGTCTTAAATAAAACGCATTATGATAATAACTTTTAGTGATAAATTAGAAAAGAAATTATCGTAGGCAATACAAATAAGCAATAGTGGCGTATTTACTAACCTTTCTTCGAGAATAGTTTTTTTTACCAAAAGTTTTGGCATTACGTCCTTTCAACTCTTCCTTCAATTGGAAAATAGTCCACTGACGTATTTTTTGTGCATTTTACTTACAAATAGAGCAAACAGATTTGGCTAAACTCATAAATAAGCCAACTTTCGGAAAACAAATCGCAAAAAGCTATCGAAATGACAGATCATTGAAAGACGTCAGTCCATAGATTTGGTCCACAAATTAGATGACAGGAGGACCGGTAACGACCGTGCTGCCATCTCGTGGATATTTTGGAATTACTCAGAAAACGGCCCATACGCCTCAACTCCGACGAGTTCTAATACTAAATATTGTCTTAGCTACTTAATTAATTAAATCTACAAATAAAAAACTCGATTGCTTAAGCCTACAAAATGTTTTTAATTTATGAAAAAAGTTTGATTCACTTAGATGGATATGGAGAAAAAAAACATGTTCATTCGCATCGCTTTTGATGGTGGTCTTCGAGTCCTCACGTACACACACATTCACTAGGTATTATTGCACTACCAATTCAAAGATCTCTACTCTAGCATCATTATTTATAACTATCAATTTCTCTGAAACATTCCAATAGTTGCCGCGGCCCGCCAGATAAGAATATGTTTTATTGCACTTTGTTTGGCTTCGGCGTTTTAAGGGTTTTTGTTTGTGATGTGCTTTAATCCTATTAAATTTTATTACGGTTCCGATTTCCGATGCGTTCGTAAAAACAAAATGTTTATAAGCTCCTTTTGTATGATATAGCCGCTCTGTCTACCATAGTTTTTTTAAATGTGTATTTGTGTTTTCCGCTCTGTTCATTAACTAAATTTGCCAATTTTGTGTCCACCCGCCACATTCCTCAGCTGGCCAAAGTCAGAGGGGAAACAATATTACACATATTTTAAGTTCCATGAAGTCTAGCCACTGTAAATACCTAATGGTGTATCAACTTATATTAAATACACTATACTTATATTATAACATATTATATAATATATTATAAAAACAGTTAAGTTTTAAAAAATCACTTGCAAACGTATAGTTTCGTAATTTTGGATTAAATACAGAAAGTAATCAGCTCGTTTTGTCGTCGTTCAAAAGTACCCCTCAGTGTGTATATATCATACTTTTTAAACGTATTTATGGCGTCACAAATTCCATTCGAAAAAGTATTCGCGATTGTTGTCATTGTGGTTGTCAAGTAGTAAAATCTGACGTTTCTGTTCGATAATTGAAGATCAATTAGTGAAATTAGTTTTTACATCGGTTAGGGTAGGCGTCAGGACTCCCGCAAATATTACCCGTAAATATTTACAATTAAATTAGCAAGATGAGCGTCCTCAGCAAGAAGTGCGGGCCGCTGAACTCAAATCATTCCCTAGAAGCGAAGGAAGGAATCACGCCTTGTAGTATCACCCCCGAGGATGTTTTGCGGCTCACAAATATAACAGATAACTATCTTTGTAGTCCAGAAGCTAATATATACGACATCGATTTCACGAGGTTCAAAATTCGCGATTTGGAGACAGGAACTGTTCTGTTTGAAATAGCTAAGCCCCCTTGTGAAACCAGCAATGAGAGCGGGGAAGGGGGAGAAACGGAGGTGCAAGAGGAGCCGCTGGATCCAAATGCCGGGAGATTTGTTCGCTACCAGTTCACACCACAGTTCCTGAAGCTGAAGACTGTTGGAGCAACGTAAGTCCCTCATTGAATTATATATTATATAAAATATCACTAGTTTCTGCGAACGAACCTCTTCCCATGGTAGATTTTATTAATTTGATGCTATTCGCAGATAATATTATTTAAAAGTTCTAAACATTCCTTTGTTGTCTGATTTGATATCGAGATCTAGAAAATATTGTCTGAAGTTTGTAGATTCTGTGGTAACTTTGCAATAAGCCGCCGCTTTTTTAATAGGCACAGATTTTGAAAAGTACACTACTTTTAAACTTAGTTACTACAAAAAACATCGGTTTCAGTCGAGACCGGTGGAAAAATATGCATTTAAATTTACATTTCATTAAAAAAAACTGTACATAATTCCTTGTTACTTTTTTGACATTTGACATTTCGTATTACATTATTTTGCATAGAACAATGCTGAACAATTTCCAGGGTACCAATCGATAAATATTTAAAAAAAGATTACTCTATGGCAAGAAATCACTCGAGGAAGGTACTAACTAAAGATTGGGTTGCACCATACAAATTTTAATTTTCTGAATAAATAATTAATTAAGTATATTTAGGACGAATTAAAATCAAGTTAGTTAGGTGTGGTTAGGTTAAGTAATAATTATTGGATATAGATGGAAACACTTTTTTTAAATAAACTCTTTTGATTCACCTTAATTACATTAGCTTCGTCTTGTGAAATTTTGCCCATATTTGTAATCACTGTCACTTTGGTATGTTAGTAGTCCTGATAATTTTTTTTATATATAACGACCGGCTAGAAGATTTTGAAGATATCACGAAATCTGGGCGTATTAGATAAACACTAATTTAAGTACCGAAGTTTTGAAAATAAAATGACGTAAAAAAACATGCTTTTTTTGTAGTAATTATTATTTTTTTAAATAATACACTCACTTTTGTATCACAAACCATGTTGCACAAACCTAGCGTAGCCGCCAAACTACTTGAAAACTGGGATGTTTTTCTTGCCTTGACGTGAGCAGGCGCTATAAAGGGGGCCCTTTCTCTTGTATCACAAACCATGTTACACAAACCTAGCGTAGCCGCCAAACTACTTGAAAACTGGGATGTTTTTCTTGCCTTGACGTGAGCAGGCGCTATAAAGGGGGCACTTTCTCTTGTATCACAAACCATGTTACACAAACCATGTTACACAAACCTAGCGTAGCCGCCAAAATACTTGAAAACTGGGATGTTTTTCTTGCCTTGACGTGAGCAGGTGCTATAAAGGGGGCACTTTCTCTTGTATCACAAACCATGTTACACAAACCATGTTACACAAACCTAGCGTAGCCGCCAAACTACTTGAAAACTGGGATGTTTTTCTTGCCTTGACGTGAGCAGGCGCTATAAAGGGGGCACTTTCACTTGTATCACAAACCATGTTACACAAACCTAGCGTAGCCGCTAAACTACTTGAAAACTGGGATGTTTTTCTAGCCTTGACGTGAGCAGGCGCAATAAAGGGGGCACTTTCTTTTGCATCACAAACCATGTTACACAAACCTAGCGTAGCCGCTAAACTACTTGAAAACTGGGATGTTTTTCTTGCCTTGCCGTGAGCAGGCGCTATAAAGGGGCACTTTTTTGTAACATAAACCTAGCGTAGCCGCTAAACTACTTAAAACGCGTGCGTATCTTTTTTTTTTCGTTCTAGGTATTCAAATAATTACACAAACCCGTTAGACAAACCCTGCTTGCCCTACAAACCATTCAAAACCTGGAATGTATATCTTGCTTAAACTTGCGTGCGTGTTCCTTTATTACTTTCGTTCTTAGTTTAGGTTTGGTTAGGTATATTAAATAAGACGTTCTCCGACGACATTCAAAAATTAATAATTGAGAATTTTGAAGCTGTTTTTATAATAAAATGTATTAGAACACATATCAAGACAAGCACTGCTCTCTGTACAAAACGAAAAAGTAGAACGATTTTTCTTTTGTTTATGGTTCGTTATTTTCGAAAAAAATTTCCTATGTGGTTTCTATGGACAAGATCAGACAAGATTTAATATGGCGTCCGCGTCAAAACGGAGAATTAAAGAAATATTTCGTGTATAAAAGTTTTTACGAATATAAATTTAAATGCATATTTTTCCGCCTTTTTCGACTGAAACTGAAAGTTCTTGTGGTAGTCAAGTTTATTTGTAGTTTAGTTTTTAATATAAATGCCTACTAAGAGCGTAGCGGCATGCGGCGGCTTATCGCCAATTTACCGATTCTGTTCATGTTCATCCAGTCTCTATTACTGATCACTTTATTATAATTATTTGAAAGAATTAAGATGAAATGTTCCATAAGTCGCTACACTTTTAGGCACAGATAATGGAAATTACACTTCATTTGAACAATTACTAAAAGAACAACTATTTACATGCACAAAATAGGTTATTACTAAGTAATTCATGCGTATTTAGATTTAAATAAAACTTCCATAAAATAATGTCAAACTATACAAAAAAAAAAAAAAGTCAGCAAAGGAAAAGTTTTATAAGGGAAATTTTGAACTAGGATTGAATAATAATTGAATTTTATTGCATATTTTACCATCTATCCAAACTTTTTGGTTGTTTCTTGAAGTAATTAAATTGAAGCGTTATCGCTGGCATCGGTTAATACGCACTTTTAAAAAAATAAATCTTTTGATTCACCTTAATTACATTAAACGACAACTATTTGCATTGGGGGAAGTGTAGTATCTAGTATCAAGAATACCAACATAACAAAATGACATTTGACAAAAAATTTTGAAAATGTTGGTCTTGTTTTGCAGAATAAACGCTAATTTTAATTTTACGTAATTGAAATATTTTCTACTTCCCCCAATGCAAATAGTTGTATTTTTATGTAATTAAGATGAATCAAAAGATTTAAAAATGCATATTAACCGATGCCACCAATATCCAATAATTACCGTGGAACATTTACCGAATTCAGTAATTGTATCCCTGTGATGATTGTGGATGTATATATTATACGAAGATTTTTCAATGTGGATCAGTGTTTCAGGCTGATAATTATTGCTTAAAATAATTGTTATATATTATACATCGCACATAGTGATGAATATATTGAATTCTTTCAGAAGGTAGTGCCACAAGATATCCAGATTAAATTATCAATCAATTCATTTACGGTGGTGGCCTATTTTAATATTCTTTTGACCTTTTCTACTAAATGTTTTTTTCAATCTACCTCTAATCGGACAACATTGTAATTTTTTAAGTGGGAACGAAAGGATCAAAATCTCTGTCATGACGGAAGAATTTAAGCTATTTTACCTAATGACCATTTATTCAACGCATTCTGCACATCGTTGTACATGTCCAAAACTGGGTGATTATACTGCATCCTAATGGCATAAGCTAAAAGAAGCCTAGAATAATGCTTATCACCAACTATTCCGCCTACGGAGATACTGCATCGCTACGGAAATGTTCCTGGAGGGACTTGTGCACACTTTCAGAGCACTTCTCCGCAACCGCATGGGAAGCTTATGACGCAGATTGCGCCAATCGCAGAATACAATTACTTTTTTTTTACAATAACTCCAAACAGGAGGCCTTCAGGAAAATAATTTCCCTATGTCATCTTTGAAGATGCTGTGTGGAGGGTCTTTTTGAGGAGAGGAAGGAGTGAACTTGGGTCTTGAAGAGACCCATGTTGTAGGAAGGAGGAAACACAGAGGCCTGCAAATCGTTCCACAGCCGAGCTGCCATGATTGCCTGGATGGAGCCCCCTGATAGCCCTCTGAAGACGGGAGATGGTCAAACATCCTCCATAAATGTCTTCTTGCATTAATTTTTTAATTTATTTATTTTTAAAATTTTTTTCATATTTTTTGCTTATTCATTACTTACTTTTTACTTCTACGTATTTGTCTAAAAAGATTGGCGAATAAATGTATCAAAATTGTTGCAGGGTTGAGTTCACGGTAGGCGGACGCCCGGTGAATCACTTCCGCATGATAGAGCGCCACTTCTTCCGTGACACGCTGCTGAAGACCTTTGATTTTGAGTTTGGCTTCTGCATCCCGTACTCACGCAACACCTGCGAACACATTTACGAATTCCCTACGCTGCCGCCTGATCTGGGTAAGTAACTATTTCATCTTCTTCCCCTCGTCCTAATCGGGTCGGGGATCCATCACCATGACTACTTTAACTGCCTCCATCCATTGCAGGTAAAACCTCAAAACAACTCAGTTTTCCCAACATGGTTTGGGCCACAAACTGGATGTCTTATTTTCTGATCAAAATTATTAAAATTTTTGAGTGTAATGGCTGGTTTACATTATTCCAGTCCAGCAATCGAATCCAACGCTGGATTATTACTGGAATGATGTAAACTGGGACTGGAATGCACTGGATCCAGTGAGCAATCCAGTGCAGAAACCGGATTGGCGGTCTACTTTTGAATCCAGCATGGCCATTCTAGCACCACTGGAATCATGTAGACGGCCAATCCAGTGCCATTCCAGTGCTGACAGAACAATTGTACGGGAAACACGTGTTGTTTGTTTTTGCGGATTTTTACCTGGATTGCGAAGAAAGGATTAACAATGAAATAGTTAACTGATGACCAAACTTTACAGTTTATTAGTTTTCCTTTCCTTTTTCATTAATAACTTCTTGTAACACTAACTTTTGTGTATGTTTTAATAAAAGTCTCAACCGCTTTCTCGAACTCATTGTCACTGTAGTCTTGATAATTCAACAGCTTTTAAATGACTGGAATCATGTAGACGATATCGCCAGCCCGGTCCATTCCAGTCCAGTGCTACTCGGTTACTGGACTGGAATAATATAAACTGGCCATAAGTCTTAAAGTAAACATTTGGTCGAAATGCACTACAAAAGCAACACGTTACGATATTTGGACTACTTATACTATCCATACATTTTCTATGGAAATAGATGCTTCAGAATCACTCTTTTCACACACATCGTAAACCCATTTCGACGCCGATCTGGGTGATATTTGAAAATGTTTTATCTATTTCAAAACAGATTTTAAGTGTACAAAAATTGAGTCTGCTTCGGGCAAACGGATAGCGCTTACAACAAACTTCTAACATCATTGTTAACTTTTATGCTAAAGTTGCTAATATTTTTAATATGCCTCTACTGAAGTATAAAGCTTTACTGATTAAAGACTTTCGCAATTTTCAATTTGGGAGGCAGGTATGGGTAACGCCACCCCGGGAACCAATTATTGGATAACCAATGGGTTCATAGGGTAAAGTTTGTCTAGGTCTCGGCGGCACATGTGTTTGCCCGCGTGGTGGGCCGGAACGTGAGAAACTGGTTGAAAGAGACCTTTTTACCTATTCAGCCGGACTCTCTCGACCCATAATCTTGTACCTCAGTAGGAGGGATGAATTAATTCTTCCGACACACCTGGACACATTGACCCCCAGATTCCTACCCACCCTTCATACCTTTTTCCTTCCCAAAACTTTCTTTCTCTAAAAAGACCACACAGCATCCCCAAAGACGACATAGGCCCCGAGGGAATTTTTTTTCCTCAGTCACTGCATAATAGATGTTTTTGTTTCTTCTTCACTGCTTTCATTAACTTCATACTAATGTATATTCCTTTTCTTTTGTTTTTTGTACTTATGTAATCTTAACATTTTTCTTTTCTTTCTTCTTTCTATATTTATCTATTAAAAGAATTTTATACATAGTGTAGATATTGCATTATTTCGTCCCCCATGCTAGGGATGTCCCTGTGTTATGGCCGGTGAATTTTGCAGATTATATAATTTAGAAATGAAGTACGTTTACTGATAATATAATAATTAGTGATAATGAGGTTTGCAGTTAATGCAGCTATGAATTTATGATAATGAAATTTACATATAATATAGTAATTGATGATAATGATGTTTACAGGTAATACAACAAGGAATTTATGACAATGAAGTTTACAGATAAAAATAATTTATACTTGACTGTTTAAAAAATAATAATAAACATGTATGTAAATAATACTTGTGCCATTAATTCTAAATAAATCATTCAATCAGTGTATGCTACACAGTGGTTGATATTTGTCACATGAGAACGGGTCGCTTCTACGACTCGTTTTTGAGTTCAATAGCTCGGCTGTGGAACGATTTGCCGGCCTCTGTCTTTCCTCCTTCCTACAACATGGGTCTCTTCAAGACCCATGTTCACTCCTTCCTCTCCTCAAAAAGACCCTCCACACAGCATCTTCAAAGATGACATAGGCCCCGAACGAAATTGTTTTCCTCAAAGCCTCCTGTGTGGAATAATGTAAATGTAAAAAAAAAATACCAATATGCAAAAAAAAAAATTTTAACTACTTTCGCAAACAATCTTTAATTCAGCGTTTTGACTGCAGTAATTCGGTCTCAATCCCTGACCACATTTCTTTTCTGAATTATTGATAAAGAAGGCTACATTTTTTATTTATTTAATATGAATTTGACGACATGTTGTTTGGTCGTATGGAATTAAGCCATTGCATGTCCCTGGCATGTTAGAAGTATTGATGTGGGTGGATTAATGGTTCCAAGGGGTAATAAATTTAATGACTGGTCAAATAGTAAACATTTTAAATGGGATTATTTCAATCACAATAAGAAAGCAAATGTATTTAGTGGGTCTGACATGCAATAGTTTGCCAGCAATACCAATAAATTTGTTAATTTTATTTTTATCAATGTTGTGTTTTTGTTAGTTTGAATTCAGAATTTTTAAGCCATAGATAATGTATTTATAAAGATTACGAATTATCTGAGATCTTATACATGGCAATTTATTTATGAACACAGGACTTTTTTTCGAGGGCAGTAAGGCGCTCCGCCCACTCAGGCAACTGAAAACTCTCAACTGCCAACTGTCTTTGTATGACAATGTGATGGCCCGCACACTACACAATCACACAAAACCCCGTTGTCAATGGTAACGCAAGCGGTGACTTGCGACCATCTTGCGACTGTCACGGCTGATTGCCCTGGGCGGCCGTTTCTAGTTGCGAGCTGTCAGCTGATTGTTCTTCATCTATGGTTAAACAAGCTTTTTGACCAATCAAGACAGAGAAAAAGTTGGTTCTCAGTTGCCTCAGTGGGCGGAGCGCCTAACTCTTCCCAATACTGGCATCCATTGGAATTCGGAAAACGCTTGGAAACCGATTTAAAAAAATTTATTATTTTGTGTGATTACCGCACAACTTCCGGAGCCAGTGAGACAGCGGCGTCCCCAATCGGGGTATCTTGTGTATCTTGAGGCTGAATGAAGTGGGGAGGGGAAGAGAAAGGTGGGGAAGTACTAACCATACAGATCTGATCACTAAACATGGCTAAGCCATTTCAAGTAACGTTTCAATTTTGAATGGTGGTTTTCAATAAGGGCGATACTAAGAGTATCTAAAACTCTGGAAACAAATAATAATAAGTAATCAATTTTTTTTTAATCCAAGTTGTTTTTGGCATCCTTTAAAATAAGTTTATTATCCTTATCTAAATTTAACTGCAAAATAGGCTACTGTTCAATGCCATCCTTTTGAAATTGAATTATTTTCGTCAATTTACATAAGATATTTTGACTCCTTAGACTTGCGTAGACTGGAGACGATCAATACCTACTGATGATGATGTATAGATAGACGATCAATACCACTGGAGCTGTACTCGCAAAGATGCGAATCTTGAGGAATGGACTGTATCAAAATAAATATGAGGTGGCGTGACACAACTATTGGGATGGTATTTCGGATGCTGGAAGGAATTCTGGCTTACCCTGCTTTCCTAGTCTTTGTTCTTGATAATGATATCACTGGTTATCACTTGCACTAGTGTCCGGTTTAATGCATATTATAGCGCCGAGGGATGATTAATCACACACTGCACAGCACACATAATATCTCTTAAGAGTCGATGTTTAGTAAGGAGAGGTCCAAGCGACCATTGCACAATACAAAAGCATACTCATTGAAAACACATGTAGTTATTATTGCTCTCACATAGTATTGTCCACTGGTGGGTAGTCAGAAGGGATAGGTAGGTGGAAGGAAGGAAGGTAGGTATATACATGCATAGTTGCGCCAACATTCCGCCCGCCTAATTTTAGAATAAAATTAATAAACAAAAAAATAAGTATAACAACAAAAGTAGCTACGGTACTATGTTATCAATAAAAGAAAATAAAGAAATTATCCTATAATTATGTTACTAAATTATAAGATTATCATTGAACGCTAGCACACTGGCTGTCTCCTGTGTAATCATAAAAGAAATAAATAAAAATAAAAAAAAGGAATGAAAAGAAACAAAAACATAATATTGTAGAATACTCAGAGTAATAGGGCAACCTAGTATTGAAAGCTCTATGCTAAAAACATTGCTGAGTATGGAATTCAGACAAGTTATTCTATGGGCAAGGGACACAGCTTGACTGCTGGGCGAACAAAGGTGCCTTTGCTTGTCTTAATTGTTGCTATTCTAACAATATCATCTTGTCCTGGATGAATGGCGATAATTCGCCCTAAAGCCCATCGCATGGGGGGAAGCCGCTCATCCTTGACTAACACTAGTTGACCGATCTTTAAATTGGGTTGATTGCTCAACCATTTTGCTCGTTGTTGCAGAGTGTTAAGGTATTCTACATTCCAACGTCGCCAAAAGTGCTGAGACATCTTTTGTATATGTTGCCAACGACTTAATCGGTTTGAGTCAACATCGGACAAGTCATATTCGGGAAGTCCTAAGAGGAATCCTCCTATCAGAAAATGGCCGGGGGTAAGGGCATCGACGTTTTCTGGATCGACCGATAACGGGCATAGAGGGCGTGAATTTAGAATAGCTTCAATGGTAGTGAGAAGCGTGGCAAACTCCTCAAATGTTAGTGAAGTATCACCTACTACTCTTAATAAATGATGTTTGACTGATTTAATTCCAGATTCCCACAGTCCGCCAAAGTGAGGACTGGCTGGAGGATTAAAAGTCCACAAGATGCCCTTTTGGGAAAGATAGTCTGAAATTACTTCACGTTGAGGTGAAGTGTAGAAATATTTGAATACTCCAGTTAGGTATCGCTTCGCTCCAACAAAGTTTGTGCCGCAGTCACTGAAGACTTCAGAACACAAACCCCGTCGATTTGTGAGTCGGGTTAAGGATGCGATAAAGGCATCAGTGGAGAGATCTGACACGACCTCAAGGTGTAAGGCCTTGGTAGCCATAACATGCATACAAAAAGTACATGCAGACAAAAAGGCAAAGATAAGCCTTGGTGATTTTTGCTCCACGACGTTTATGATCCTTTAGCATAAAGGGTCCACCAAAATCGACCCCAACACGAGAGAAGGGACGACTGGTTTGGACACGAGAGGACGGTAAATCTGCCATCATCGGTGGATTTGCAGTGGCCTTAAACTTGTGACAGGTGACACATTTTGATAATTGAGATCGAATGATGGTACGACCTGATATAATCCAATATTTTCGTTGAATAAGAAATTGGAGAGTACGGGGTCCAACATGAAGATATGCACGGTGATAGTAATCAATTAACAACTTAGTCAAATGACTAGACTTGGGTAGTAATACGGGATGTTTACTTTGGGCTGGGAGTGAGGAATTTGTTAGCCTACCGCCCACCCTAAGAATACCATGGGAATCAATAAAAGGTTTTAACTTTTGAAGGCCAGAAGTACACATCTTGTTGGAAGTTAAAAGTATAAGATCGTTATGAAAATAAGCTTCCTGTTCGAGTTGGATCATCTTCATGAGCGCGTTGTCAAGTTCTTGAATAGTAAGTACCGCAAGACCTAGGCTCTGTTTTGTCATTTTGGGTACGTAAGACAGACAATTTGTTTTGAACTTAAGCGCATGTTATAGCCTTGGAACAATCCATTTTCTGTCAAAATGTCTTTATTTTTACATCGCTAGGTGGCAGTAACCGTCCCTTCTCACGTTTGTCCCTTCTCTACATTCGACATGTGTTATTGCACTGCCAGTGGAAATTGCCATTGGTTTGATTTTATAAACGTCGTTTGGAAACTCGTGCTTCACATTCAAAGTCGATTTAATGTTTTTTTTTTTTATTTCACTTCTAAATATTCAGCCTTTTATTGTCTTTTAAACTATATTTTCTAGAACTCATCATTATGATTACTACAGTAGAAGCTAGTTAATTCGAAATCCATGGGACATCGAAAATCAAATTTCGATTTAACAAATTCCCACGTAAATCAAAATTTTATGAAAAAAAAATCATAAAGTCGCCGAAAATCGAGTTCTTCGTCCGAAAATTCAAATTCGGGTACGTTCTTCGGAGTAAATTCGTAATAATACGACTTAGGCGCTCCGCTGACGAGGCAACTGAAACCAAACTAAAACCGGCTGGTTTCCATGTCTTGATTGGTCAAAAAGCTTGTTTAACCATAGACGAAGAACAATCAGCTGACGGCTGGCAACTAGCAATGGCCGGCCAAGGCAATCAGCAGTGCGAGTCATGAGTCACCGCTTGCGTTACCATTGACAACGAGTTTTTGAGTGATTGTGTAGTGTGCGGGCCTTCATATTGTCATACAAAGACGGTTGCCAGTTGACTGTTTTCAGTTGCCTCAGTGAGCGGATGGCGTTATTCCCGTGAAAATCGAATTTTCGCAGCCGCTTACTGCAACGGTCGGCCGTATATTTGAAAAAATACTTCCCAATACGTAATTTTTCCGCGTAAATAAAATCTTCGCTGCCGATTTCCGGCCCTTCATATTCAGATATTCGAAATAAATTCGCAAAAATACGATATTTTTCCGCATAAATCGAAATTTTGCGGTCGAAATCTTCGCAGCCAGCCTTTCAAATTGATATATTAGAAGAATATTGGTATTCATGTTATATTTCATAGCCTAAATCGAAATTTGGCGACCGATTTCCGTCTCAGCCGTCCTTCCAATTCAAACATTCGAAGTAAACTCGTAAAAATACCATATAATTATCGCAACATGTGATTATAGTGGTTTACACAAAATAATTTGTTTCATTTAACAATATTATTATTATATAAGTGAATTTGCAAAGATTGAAGAAATAAATGATTTACTACCAGACACCGCGTACACTTAATGAACTCTCGCTTGGGCGCTTTCAAGAAACATGAACTGAGTAACAGACTGTTCTGAACAGACGCATGCGTATTGCGTATTGTGACATTTGAAAAGATGCGAGTGAAATATTTATATGAAATAACATAATTTGTTATACTCATTGTTTTTGTAGCTTTTATAAATTATTCCAATGCTTTAAGTGAGTTGGTATCCTTCTTTTGGACCCATTTATAAAACGTTTTGACGGCATTTTCGAAGTATATGTGCTGTCAAAGACGGAGCCCGTAACCTCACTCTCGACCTCGGGAGGTTCCAGCCCGTAATGAACAAAAACCCTCAAGTATGAGATAATGTGATCCAAAATGAAGTATTTATTTAATTTTTAACATCAACAGATATCATAACGACAATATGAACCTGTACTTCGACAGATATGTGTATTACGTACATATTTTAAATTAAAGATATTGTGTAAAATCATTATTTATAGGGATAGTCATAAATCGAAGTTTGAAAAGTGGGTTGTATGGTGTATCAATGATTTTATTTTTTATGGTCGAATGCTTACATCAATTACAAAAAAAATTCAGCAGTTTAAAAAATAATAGTCCATTATTTGTTACCAAAAAATATCAAGTCTGACAATGACATACGAAAGGTAGTAATTCAGCTGTTTTAGAGGGCCGTTTTGCAGCAAATCACCTGTTTGCCCTATAACCTACTCTTAAGGATCCAAGCCATGATTTTCTTCAATTTTGACAATGAAGAATACTTTGCTATAATGAAAGAGGATTTTATTTCCACACTAAAAACTGTAGGTTTGGGGGGTTGAATTTCTGGTAATTCACTGATTGGAAAAGTCGGTGGCCTCGCCGAAGGCCAATTCTCGACGGGATTACGGAGCCATGGCGGACCCGAAAGCCATGATGGATGTTTTATAAAATGAGCGGGAAGGGTACCTCGGGACCCGTAGTCAGCAATGTTATCCTCTGAAGTAACGTGGTTCCAAATTGCTCGTGGCGTGTTCTCAAGGATCTGAACAACACGGTTAGCAACAAAGGTTTTTAATAAATGTGGTGGCGTTTGAAGCCAGGCTAATACAATTGTCGAGTCAGTAAAGAGAACAACTCTTTCAATTTGTGTGGCAAAATGTACTGATGACAATATATATTGGACAAGTTTTGATAACAGCACAGCTGCACACAATTCTAACCTGGGGATTGTTAATGACTTTAAAGGTGCGACCTTAGATTTGGCCATCAACAATTGGCTCGAGTTATTGTTTTGAACGATTAAATATGTCACGGCTGCATAACCTATTTGAGATGCATCACAAAATCCCACGAGAATACAATGACTATCTGGGTTCGTATGGTAATAGCGTGGAATTCGTAAGTGTTGCAGCAATGGAAGCTGTTCCACAAAGCAGTTCCAAGTGGAAAGAATGTGTCGTGGAACTTCAGTGTCCCAATCCATGTTCAATTTCCAAAGTTCCTGAATAATCCTTTTTGCAGTAAAGATCACAGGAGATAACCATCCTAACGGATCGTATATCCGAGCAAGGGTTGACAATATATTCCGCTTTGAATGTACTGCCGAATTTGGTATCGAAATATGATAAGAAAAATAATCCACTTCGGGATTCCAATACATGCCTAATATCCTAACATTCGATTGTGTTTTGTTGAAATCCAATATTTGTTGATGATATTCAGAATCATGCTCAAATAATTCTAAACAATTGCTAGCCCATTTGCTGAGCTCCAATTTGGCCGATTTTAATATGGCCACAATTTCTTCCTTGAGTTGTCTAGCAGATTCGATGGTATCTGCCCCAGTCGCCAAGTCATCAACATAAAAATTCTCTAACAGAGCCTTTGATGCGGCAGGATAATTTTCCCTCTCGTCCCTGGCCAATTGACGTAAAGTTGAAATGGCCAAAAACGGGGAGGACCTTAAACCGTATGTAATGGTTTGCAGTTCGTAATCTTTCATCGGTTCACGCGTGGAATCACGCCAAAGGATATGCTGATATTTACGATGATCGGGAAGAATCAAAATTTGCCGGTACATTTTACAAATGTCGGCAGTAAATACAATTTTATGAAATCTAAAATTTAAAATCATGTACGGTATTTCTGTTTGTAGTTTCGGGCCGCTGTATAGCATGTCATTTAATGATATATTGGAGGTTTTCGCAGACCCGTCAAAAACAACACGAATTTTACCTTTTCCATTGATGACCGCGTGATGGGGTAGATAATTTGCCTCAGAGTATGGTGCCACACATTTCATGTGACCCAGACTTTCATATTCACGAAGAAATTCCCCATAACTTGACGCCAAAGTCGCATCCTTGTAAAAACGCTTTTCCAACTTGCGCATTCGCGATTCAGCTAAGCTGTAGGTATTTTGAGGTGAAGGACAGTTCGATTTTAAAAGGATCGGAACCACATACCTCCCATCTGTCTGTCTGTAATGCTCCTGTTGAAACATTTCTTCCGCTTTGATATTATCAGGATTCAAATCAGAAACGACTGGAGCTTCTTCAATTTCCCAAAATTTTTTCATTGTATCATTTAATGACATGTCGGTCAATGTGAAAAGTGACGTTGGCGATGAATCAGTCGATTGACATCCAACCTTCCCGATAATAATATATCCGAAAACTGTGTTTAAAGCGCAAGGGTTACCACGAACAATGTGTGATTGCTGATCCAAAATGTCGGCATACAAATCGGCACCTAGTAAAAAGTCTATTTGACCCGGCTGGTCAAAATTTGGATCTGCCAACGATAAATTGCGAAATCGTGATTTCACGTCTTTGTCCAGTGCTACGTATGGCATCCATGATGTAATTTCCTGAATTACTATGGGCATCGTAGATAACATAGGTGCTCGCTGTTTTACAGGTTTTATAACACATGAAGTTATACCTGTGCATGAGTTGACAGCGGTGTGTCCTAATCCATTTAACGGAATATTATATTTTCTTATAGATAAGCCCAGCCTTTTGGCACAGCCCTGCGTGATGAGAGAGACTTGGCTCCCATTATCTATTATAATTCGTATAGGTACATATGCACCATATTTATTCTGCATATGAACAATAGCAGTACCCAAAAGTATAGTGCACGCTTTGTTCACAGCTCCATTTGAATTTAAAGTGACCGCAGTCAATGACGTATTAGGTGCTGTTTCAACCATTGAGGGCGCTTCAAAATGTAACAGAGAATGGTGTCGCTTATTACAGTTTTTACAAGTAGACAGTGATTGACATTCACCAAATCTATGTAATTTTAAACAATTGAAACAACGATTCAATTGTTTTATCCGGTTTTTTCTTTCAATAGGAGAAATAGCTAGAAATTTTGAACACTTGAATATTGGGTGATTTTCATTACATATAGCACACAAATCTGAAGTGGGATTTGTAGCCAACAAGGATTTTCGCGAAACCGATGCCTTCTGTTTATGTAAGTTTGTAGCAACTGAGTTTGACGCTTCTAGAATTCTGATTTGATTGTGGAGAAATTCAAATAATTCAGATGTTTCGGGTAATTGGGTTCTGGTAAGTGAAGTTTCGAAATGTCGCCTAGTGTCTTGATCTAGACAACGCAATATTACATGGGCAAGAAATTTACTAAATAAATTTTCATGCTTCATTGCATTCAAAGCAGATAAATTTTCTTGAAAAGTATTTAATAGTTGTGTTAATCCATGTATTGATTCATTATGTAGTGGTTTAAAATTCATCATTTCGTCTACATAAAACGTAAATAACAGTCTACTGTCTTCATACTTTTGAAGTAGAATGTTCCAAGCAATCAAATAATTTTCAGAAATTAGGGGTAATGTCTTCACCAGATTTAAGGCAGTTCCTTTTAATAATGATATTAAGTGATGAAATTTCTCAATGTTTGTATAATTTACGTTATTATGTATTAGACTTGTGAATAATGAATGAAAAGTGTGCCAATTCTTGATATTTGAATCGAATGGCGTAATCTGAATCGCAGGTAGTTTTAAATTGTGAATATTATTCACTGAACTTGCCTCTGCTTTCATGTTCAAATTCTCATGTTTTTGAGCAGCCATAATTTCAAAATATAAAATATCTATTTCTTCAGACGAAGTGACAATCCCTGAACATTCACCGACCTTACCTGAATCAATTAAAAGGCTTTCAATATCATTATGTAAAGTTTCTATTTCTTTAAGCCATTCACTTATTTTTGCACAACGGTTAAGAAAGGTTTCCCTTTTTTTTTCATCTGAATTTAAGAATGGAATTAATTGATGCGTTATTTGTACTCTTGCCAAAAAACGATCGCGGCGAGCTTTCAATACAGCTACCTTTCTATCTTCCATCTTGCTAAATTTTAATGTTTTTGTTTTAGAATATAATAATTATTTCATACAATATTATTATTTCGCAAGTACAATATTACTTCGTATAATATTATCACACAGAAAACAACCTATGCAGAAGGCTTCAACCATAAGTTTATATAAATTTATATCAAATTTAATGAATTTAAAAATGAATTTAAATGCTAGTCTCATCCGGCTACGATTGGACCAAAATGTACTCGCAAAGATGCGAATCTTGAGGAATGGACTGTATCAAAATAAATATGAGGTGGCGTGACACAACTATTGGGATGGTATTTCGGATGCTGGAAGGAATTCTGGCTTACCCTGCTTTCCTAGTCTTTGTTCTTGATAATGATATCACTGGTTATCACTTGCACTAGTGTCCGGTTTAATGCATATTATAGCGCCGAGGGATGATTAATCACACACTGCACAGCACACATAATATCTCTTAAGAGTCGATGTTTAGTAAGGAGAGGTCCAAGCGACCATTGCACAATACAAAAGCATACTCATTGAAAACACATGTAGTTATTATTGCTCTCACATAGTATTGTCCACTGGTGGGTAGTCAGAAGGGATAGGTAGGTGGAAGGAAGGAAGGTAGGTATATACATGCATAGTTGCGCCAACAGGAGCAATTTCTGCCTTATTATATGGGCCATTTTAGATTGCTTTTCGGTTTATTATCTCTTGATTCGGCAAAAATAAAAAAAATTATAGATCCCACGTTTGTTATTTTGGTCTTAAAACGAAGCTATTTAAATGATTTATCTATTATAACCATAGATGTTGCAATTCCGAAGTTTGTAGATTATTTTAGAACGATGTTAAAAATAATTTTTTTAAATATTTTTTTCGCGCAGAATTTCTGATTAGCTGTTTACGGTTAAAATTAAGTCATTTTTCCAAAGATATGTACCTTTCATTATCAAGTACACCACAGACAACATACAGAAATCGAAAATATTCTATGTTGACTCGAATAAATACCTCTGATGGCAGATTCAAAGTACCAAACACGCAGGAACCGCGCGGTTATAAACGTTATGAATTTTTTATATTTTTTTTATAAATCCTAAAAATATGAGATAAACTGTATAATAGAGGTTAATTCATTGGCTATATAGAAGTTTTTATGTCTCCATGTTTTCGAATGTATGATTTTTTTGATGTTGGCAAAATATTTAAAAAATGATCCTCTGGAAATCTCGAGCAATCAAGGTAAATTTATTTATTTCGCGTGTTCGCTCCAGTGTCAGTGTTGATGAAATTGACAATATTATATATTAATGCTCGTAATCACCAGATTTTAAGACAATCGCAGTCTTGCGAAAAACGACCACTCTGCCCCTCAAGTTTAACCGACCTCAAAGCTGATTTTCGCGAGAAAGCGACCGTGGATGAAAATACATACGATTTTTTCAGACCTGATTTGTATGGGAAAAATTCAGCCAGAATTTTACCAATTGCAAATTTTCATATAAAAAAACTGATGCAAAAAAAATAAACTGCTAAAAAAACTGATGTATTAAAACCTAGCGGCGAAAACTAGAAGCGCTCATTATTCGACGATGAAATTCAAAGTTATATTGCCAGCAGCCAGGTTCGCCCCTCAAAAAAGGAATAATTTATCGTCAGACCTTCACGAAAAATTTCTGAAAGAGCCTCAGTACTAAAATCGTAAAGTGTATATTTTTTAAATATATGGCGTCTCACCTCAAAATTTTACATTTCGACGAGCCTCGAGGTAAATCAAAATTGCGACTTAAAAAAGATACCTGGCTTAGATGTTTTTGTATTATTTCGACTACGACAGGTTTCGGAACATTAAAAATATATTATATTTATGACTTTTCATGGAAATTTTGTCAGGATTCGTTTTCAAACGTCGGTAATTTCTGACGTTTACGAAAAAAATTCCGAGTTAAAAACTGTTAAAATGTTCGTAGCCAGTAAAAAAAATGCTTTATTACGTATAAAATAAGTTTCACTTGCCAAATAATTCGAGTTCATTTGTTTTTTCTAGGTTGTGTAATGTCATTTATTGATTTTGTCGACACCCAGCTCGAAAATACGAAATGGCTTTAAAAATATCGATCTGGGCTTTCAAAATTTAGTAAAACCTTTTCGACAAGAGTTTTACGAATGTAAATCGACAGTCATATTGACAATGTTTCTTGAAAAAACGTCCGTTATTTTAATTTCCAATCTGACATTTGAAAAAAAAAACATCTCAAAGGCGCATTCGGAAACCGGTATAAAATAATGGTTGACACGATTTACCTGCTCCACTGGCGGCAAGATTTAGTACCACTCTAATTTGCTAAGAAACATTTCAACATCGGTCGAAATTCAAATTATTCCCAAAGAAACTGGAGTGTTGAAAATGTTACTACATTTTAATCATAGCTTCAAATATCGAATGTCGAATGCATTGCGGTGAAAAATTTCCTTTCTGATAAATATGAATTATTTTTTTAATTATTATTAACGATTTTTTTTCTTATTTTTTTTTTTAAAGAAAAAAGAGTCGTTCGGTCGCGACTAACGCTGGTGTGTCATAGAAATATTTCTCCAATTAAGGTTCTTAGATTTTTTTATTTTTCAGTACAATTATCGTTATGAATAATTATTTATTACTAAAATAGTATGTTTGTTGATGAATTCAAAAACTGGACACTCGAGCGATGTCATTTCCAGAAAAATATTTTAAGAAAAACAAAAACAAAAAAATTCTTCTGAAAATGCACAATTTTTAAATCAATTTATTTGGATTGAAAATCGGGAAAGAAATTATTCTGGATCATGTACTATCAGGGAATTCAGTAGAGATGGCCTATTTTGTTGTGTTCAAATAGTGATGTTAAACTGCATAAGTACTTACCCGCTAACTTGAAATATTTTCTATGCAATTTTTAGGCGATAACGAGTAGGTACCTATCCAGACAATAAATTATTGGTTTGATGTGATTATTTTTGATTTAAAATTTTCAAATAAATAATATTGGGCCATTTCTGTGCAAAAACTTAAGTAAAAAAATTATCAAAGATGGTGGCAAATATTTGCCAAAATTCGTATTGTTAGTTTGTTTTTAAATAAATAATTTTTTTTTAACAGGTTTGTGAAAGATTTTTTCTGAAATTTTTTTATTGCAATTAAGTTTAGTTTCATATAATATTTTTTTACCAAGTAGTAAAAATTTGTAAAGCGCCGTTTTTGTATTTTGCGTGTTTATAGTAACTTTCAAGGTGAGTTGTGTGCATTGGTACCGCCGCCCCGGGAATAATTTAATGGATGACTTAATTAATGGGGTACTTAACTCGAGTATTTTTATAAAATGTTCGGAAAATCTACCGGGAGTAGAGAACATTTTTTTTTACAATCGCTTCATACAGGAGGCCCGAATAGTATTAATAATTCCTCTTAGGGCCTATGTCATTTTTGGGAATGCTGTGTGGAGGATTTCTTTTTGTAAAACGCCGTTTCTGTATGTTGCATGTTTATATTATCATTCAATGTGAGTGGTGTGCATTGGTACCGCCGCCCCGGGAATTATTTAATGGATTACATTCTAAACGGGGTACTTAACTCGAGTATTTTTGTACAATATTCGGAAAAATCTACAGGGAGTAGTTTTTACAATAGCGCGATACTGGAGGCCCGGAAGAAAATAATTCCCCTCGGGGCCTACGTCGTCTTTGGGAATGCTGTGTGGAGGGCTATTTTTAGGAAAGGAAGGAGAGGATATTCTGAGAAGGAAAAAGGTATGAGGGGTGGGTAGGAATCTGGGGATCAGTGTATGGAGTGACGGACGAATGGTTGTATCCCTCCCACTGCGGTGCAAGGTGATGTTCCGAGAGAGCTCTGCTGGAGAAGCCAAAAAGTCTCCCTAAACCAGTCTCTTCCGATCTGGTCTGCCACGCAATTGGTGGGCTTTAGCCTTTAAAAAGTTGAGCTTTGTGCGTATTTGAGAATCCTTCATTTGGATTGCCTCGAAATGACGGCCTCTGGCGTAGATGTTTTTTGATATATTCAATGGCAAAAGGTTTCGAAAACTTATTCAATCGTGTTTTTAGTGGCATTCCATTGAAAATATTCCACAATATCCTGATAAAAATTTGACATTTAACAAAAAAATCCAAGAAAAATCCGCTAACAAATTCCACAAGTTTTAAAATATTACTGACCAGGTGAATTCGTATTAAATAAATAACTGGGTAGGTACCTACTTTGCTCCATCGAATTACAAATAAATGGTTTGAAATTAAAATAAGTCACCAAAGATGGTAAGGTACTGTTTCTCCTGAAAAATATGCCGATTGCAGTTTGTCGGTCTTATAATTCAAATGCAGAAACAGGGCGGTAAAAAAAAAAATCAGCTTGAAATATACGGATTAATTTTTTTATTAAAACTCATGATTTTTTTCTTAATTTTCTTTTGTTCAGAAAATATTGTCGGGCGTTTGCGACCAACGTTTTGCGGTGCATTAAAATTTATCTAAATAAGAAGCAAAGTTTTTTTTTTTAATTTTCTATACATTCATCGTTATTAATAATTATTTATTACGAAAAGAGTTATGGCGTACGTGAAATCAAAAGGTGGACACTTGAGAGATGTCATTTCCATAAAAAAATATTAAAGAGTCGATTGAAAAAAAAAAGAGTATTTTTTTTAATCGATTGGTTTTTGTAATAATGAGTGAGGAAATTTTGCCGGACCCTGTCGTTCATTTTGACTGACCAATCAGGGAGGCACTACACATGGTATTCCATTGAATTCAAATATCGATTTTTACTGTAAGTAAGAACTTCTTTCCTTTTAATCACAAAAAATTTATGATGTAAAATTAAAAAAGTTACCAAAGATGGATATTTGCAAAAATATGTAGGTAAAAACGGGGGTAGGTAGATATGCAGGTAGGTAGGAACTAAGTACTAAACAGGTACTTTGGGTAGGTAGGTATGTAGGAAGCTACTTTTTATAAATTAGGTGGGTTCAATTTGGTTCAATGCAGTACTACAGATTGTTCGTATGCATATAAATCGAAAAAAAAATAGGTCAGGATTCGTTCGTTTACTTAGGACATTATTAAATTTAAAAATAAAAATAATTATACATGTGCACGGGTACCCGCATATTGTGAAAGAATTTCTTTGTGTAATTTTTTTCTGCAGTTAAATTGAGTATGATAATATTGTTTTTTTGGTAAATAATAAAATTAAAACGTTTTTGTTTTCTTAGAAATTACGTAATTAAATGAACAAATATTATTTGTTTGAGTGAGGGTTACGTAGGTTTTACATTATGTTTTTTATACAAAAAGATTAATGAAATACCAATGTGTTTGATGGAATAATTTTTATTTTAAATAGTTTATATTTTTTATAGCGCCAAAATTTCTCAAGAAATTCCAAATTAAAAAAATATTAAAATTAAAAAAATTATATTATTTTGTATTAATTATATTATCTTGTATTGTTTTGTATTAATTATACTTATATAATACACTTGCATAACGTGGATTTACTAGATGATCATTTATATGGAAAAGTGTATGAAAGGGTTTAGTTTTTCCTATGGGAAAAACTAAACCCCTTTCCTGTAAATCTGGTGAATAAAAATAAAAAAAGATTTTAAGGGTATCCCAAATGGTCCGCTACCCGAGGATTATAAAATATATATAAAGGACCAAAGAGCATTAAATTTACATAGCGCAGTTTTTGTATTTTGCAAGTTAATAATATCATTCAACGTGATTGGTGTGCATTAGTACCGCCGCCCCGGGAATCTTTTATTGGATGACCAAATCCTATACAACGGTTTAACCTGAGTCAATAATCATTGATTTTAGAATCTCTAGAAGTGTGATATATACAGATTGGCAAAAATATTTTTCCCAGTAACGTTTTACATCAACCGATATATGCACCAATCCTAATAGCGTGTTTTTCCGTGTGAATGTTGATGCATTTTTTATAGTCAAACTATAGGGGTACTTACTCGACAATTTAAATACAATATTCGGAAAATTTACCGGGAATGGAGAAGTTTTTTAATTTTTTTATAATAGCTCCACACAGGAGGCCCTGAAGAAAATAATTCCCCTCAGGGCCTACGTCATCTCTGGGGACGCTGTGTGAAGGGTTCTTTTTAGGAAAGGAAGGAGATGATATTCTGGGAAGGAAAAGGGTATAAGGGGTGGGTAGGAATCTAAGGATCAGTGTGTGGAGTGACGGACGAATGGATTTATCCCTACCACTGCGGTGCAAGGTGATGTTCACAGAGAGCCTTGCTGGAGAAGCCAAAAAGTATCCCTAAACCAGTCTCTCCCGATCTGGTCTGCCACGCAATTGGTAGGCAGACGCATCCACCGCCAAGACCGGGAAAAATCTCACCCTATGAACCCGGGCATCCCTGCTAAATCACCAAACATAGCGAACCACTTGAAATGACCTATTGCAGGTGTGTTGGTTCCCGAGGCGGCGGTACCCATACCCACCTACCAAATTTAGGTTTTTTGCATTTCTTGCTTCATCCACATTCAAAAATCTTATTTGTATTAAAGAATTTTTTAAGTGTCATATCATGTGACATATCGTTTTTCGCAAAAAAAGGAAGGGATTTCATTTTAGTCAACATTTTGGTAGCCGTTTTGTTTTTTAAGACTTTTCTAAGGTTAGTCATGTGACATATCGTTTTTCTAAAAAAAGGTGGGGGATTTCATATTAGTCAACATTTTGGTAGCCATTTTGTTTTTTAAGACTTTTCTAAGGTTAGTCATGTGACATATCTTCATTTTGGTGGTCATTTTGTTTTTTAAGACTTTTCTACGGTTTGTCATGTGACATATCGTTTTTCGCAAAAAAAGGTGGGGATTTCATATTAGTCAACATTTGGTTTTTTAAGACTTTTCTACGGTTAGTCAGTCATGTGACATATCGTTTTTCGCAAAAAAAGGTGGGGATTTCATATTAGGTAAATTCAGATCGCTATTTTGTTTTTTAAGACTTTTCTAAGGTTAGTCATGTGACATATCGTTTTTCGCAAAAAAAGATGGGGATTTCATATTAGGTAAATTCAGATCGCTACTTTGTTTTTTAAGACTTTTCTAAGGTTAGTCATGTGAGATATCGTTTTTCGCAAAAAAAGGTGGGGGATTTCATATTATTCAAAAGTTTGGTCGCCAGCAGGTTTACAAAATTGAGCGATTAACTCACAGGACCCTTTGAGAAATTCTCACAATCCTTGCTTCATCCACTTTCAAACATCTTTTTTTTCTTTAAATATTTTTTTTTTTTTTAAATGTAGACACACACTTCTTGCATCATCCACGTTCAAACGTCAAATCGCTTAGTGCTTTAACTAATTAGTTGCGTTGCAACGGGCAAAAGCTAGTTGCTAATTAATTGTTTATTGAGGTATACTAATAAAATAATGACAGTTGTAAACGAGATATTCCCAGGAAAAGTGATATTCCATGGCCTCCCAGCAGGAGTCCAGACTTACCTCCCCCCTTAACTTCATTTTATGGGGATACTTAAAAAGTCGGGCTATACTTAAGAAATGGCTGCCATTCCACGCGCAATGCGCGAGGGAGTTGATGCAAATTTGCACTCCAGGGTCGACGAGTGTTTGCGTCCAGATGGGTCGCACCTTAATGATGTAATTTTTACAATTTTTTGTGACTTTTTCAAATTTGCAATCCTTATGCCTCACCCTGTACTAAGTTATATTACACTTATAATATCTATTTACTTCCTAATATGTAACCTTAACAAAATTGGTTGTAAATAAAAAATTGAACTTAACTGGTTTATTTTATTTTCACCATTAAATTTAAAATTAATTTATTATATGTAAGAATAAATTAATTTCAATTTAACGGTGAAAATAAAATAAACCAGTTAAGTTCAATTAAATTAAGTTCAATTTTTTATTTACAACCAATTTTGTTAAGGTTACATATTAGGTATAACTATATTTTACCTAAATAAACTTAAAATTATTATGACCAAACATGGCAAAATAGCTATTAAAATGCATTATTTTCCATTGATTGGTTTCGCATTGTTATCTATTAAAAAGTGTTTTTAATATAATAAAATACTATTAATCGTGTCCCTTGTATCTGCATATTTACCTTTCGATCAATCCACCTGAAGTAAAGAAAAATTGACCTTATTTCGAACACACCAGACACACCAACAATACACTTCTATTGGTTTATCTCTTCTATGGTTAATATGATTATATGTTTAACTTCCAGTGGAAGAGATGATCACAGCACCGTTTGAGACCTGCTCCGACAGCTTCTACTTTGTGGAGAACCGGCTGGTGATGCACAACAAGGCCGACTATGCGTACAACGGCGGAGTTAACATATAAACACCCCCCTCTCCCCCTTTCTGTAATACCCTAATTATACACTTCTTTATACACCATCGCCACAGTTAAGTCATACAACTGTTGTGATCACAGACCATAAAGGTATTAATCATTTTGGCAATTTTTATAATTATTTATTATCTATAGTCCTTTTGAAAGTGTAGAAATTTAATAATGGAACAAAAATTTTTCATTACTCTGGCAACACCTAGTAATCTTGGAAATTTTTTTAGTACATTCGAATTTGAAATCATTATTGACTTTTCGATATTGAAAGTTTTACATTTACAGGAAAAACGACATAACTCTTTTTACTGCTTCTATTTTAAAACTAGCGTATACCCATGAAAAATCAAAGGATTCTATGTTCCACTATTATCACTTGAGTAGTACGTTGAACCAGAGTTACAGACAGAGGGACAACCTAAATAATTAGTTTTTTTTTTTTAATATCTTTGCTTAGAATTCATGTTACTTCACTGGCTCTGGGCAGTTTACTTTTTTTTTAAAGAAAGACAAACATTTGCGCGTTACGAAAACATTACATGGCAATATTTGAAAAATGTCTACTTTTATCATTATAATGAGAATATGTTGTTTGTGCAATGACGAAGGACTTAACTAGCAGAAAAATTGATATGAAGCAATGTATCAATGTTGCAATGCAATTAAAAAACATTGTTCAGTATTCAAACGATTTAAGTTCTGTCTTTCTCTAGAGCTTTGGCAAATGAAAATACTTCTATGGTTTTGATTCTCAACAGAAACGCTTATTTATTCACAAAAAATGGATAATAGGTTAAAAAGCAATTCATTCATTTGCAATTAAAATTCACGTTTTTGTGTAATTTTTGTAACATGCATAAGAATTTTGAAAAAAATATCATTTGATATTATTACCTTTATTTTAGCAAATTGACTCTGGTTTAATACTTTTCAATGATAAATAAAGCCATCTGTGCTATATTCACCGAGAAGAAGTCATTATCAAAAATATATATTTATGAGCGTATTTCACTTTATGTATTAAATTGCCCATGCGGGCTATTATCATACTAACTTACCAGACACTTCAAAATAAAAACCTTATTCCTACGCGTGTCACATTTCGTTACATCCTTTTATGAATTTTTGTTATTTGATTGATTCCTTCTCGTTGAACAGAGTATAGCTGATTTCTGTAATAAAAGGTTTTTGTTTTTGGTATGTAACATTGTTCAAAGAACTATTTACGATTAAGTTACATTCCGTGCTGCCAGGATTGCTGTATTCATGTTTTGAGACAGATTTTCCTGGGTTGTTCTTTTTTTTCTCCGCTAACTGGTGGAGACAACTTTATGTAGGTTAAAAAGAAGAACAACCCTTCTGCGTTAATTTGACATGTTATTATATTATCTGGTACATATTTAAAGTAAAGGCTCTGGTAAACCAGCAAGTTTTTACGACAAGAAATTATTTGTTTACGAGAGCCTTAAGCACCTGTAAACGGTATACATTCCGAAATCAAACCTGAATTTAATTTTTGTAGAAAATAACAGATTTGATTTAGAACACTTTTAAAAATAAAATATTTTTATTTTACATTCCAATTTATTTTTGCAGGCATTCCATTTTAATCTTTAAATTTCAAATAATTACACTAACCTTTCAAACAAATTAATTATTAATTTATTTCATACACTGGTTTTCAAAATGTTACCATTAGTTATCTAAAATAAAAAATACCACCAAAGATTCCATAAAACTCACTATAATGTGCAAGTAATTAAAAAAATATATTATAAAAAGCAAAAATATGCATTGTATAGCCATTAATTCACTATTTTGCAATATTTTCTACAAATATGATAGTATGTATGCATCTCATTTAATTTTAAACACTCTGTCGTTGTGTTTTAGCAAAACCTCTCTTAAATAATTAACGAGACACTGTCATTGCCCCTGCTTGTTCAAACATTATTTCTTACACGGTTGATATGTATTTATTTATTCTAGATCTTATCCCAATAACATAACCACCATTTAAAAAAATACAAAATAAAATCAAATGTGTAAAATAATAAATTATATTATATTCTAATAAATTTCCTCATCTGCTCCTAGAGTCGCTGCAGTGTCCGTAATTTATTGTAGAAAGGTTTTGATTTGTGACAGAAATGTAATTCATTGCTTTTTGTGTGTGAAGTTTTTTTTTGTTTGTGTTGAAATGAATTTGTTTAGTCAATTAATAATTTATTATTTCTGTGTGTCTCAATATTATGTGTGTGTATCATTGAAATACATACTAATTTTACTTTTAAATGCAAATTGGAATTATCTATATATACTATTAAGTAGAAAGATTGAAAATTGCAGTTTATTATTAATAATTCACAGTATGATTTGTCATTATTAACCTAAAAGGTATAAGGTAAGAATGTATAACGTGTAGTAAAAGAGCTTAACGAAATGAGATATTTCATATTTTGGAAAGAGAATAATTATTATGAGGAGGATGTAATAACTTTATATTTTACCAGTAGGTACCTACTGTATTGATTGCTCATCTGGCGATATTTAACTGTGTGTCTTTTTTTGCTTGCTTCTGTGGAATTTCGCAAGGTTTATTTTTTATCTTAATGAGCAATAGTCTATAGAATTTATTTTACGATATAAAAGTACATTCCTACGTAATAGGTAAGTGACAAAGGTATTGATTTCTCTGTAATGTTATTCTTAAATGTAATATTTATTTATATGCAAAATAAAACTCTTTAGGCCACATTAAGAATTCTTCAGTAAAAATAATAAATTGTAGTATGTTAGTCACATCTCAAAATCAAGTGAAATATTTAGATTTCTTCTCTTAATCTATCATAAGTGATTTTTCAAAGTCTCAATAACATTAGGATTCAATTTTTATGTTTTTCTTCTAGACTACCGTACGAATACCGTATGTATCATGAAAGAACTTAATTAATACAATTCATTGAAAAAAATAATTGGACAGTGTTTCAAGATAATTTCTAGTTATCGGTTGTGATTAATGTTCTATTGCATCCCTTCAATAAATCATTATGCCACTTTTTACTTTATGCATTAAACTTCTAATTTTATTATTTTTAGGCATTCCTTCTACAATAATTATTATTGTTATTGAGATATAATTTAACACTATGCATTTGATCTTGACATTATCAAAAAAACCAAACATCTATTTATAACAACATTATTATTTATATTTAAATGTAATCTTTAGCGGTAAGGTGCGAGTTAAAATTAAGTTATTTATTTAAAATAATATCTTTTCAATTGCAAAAAGTTATAAATAGTATTTAGCAAGGACTTTTATGTTCTCGAGTTCTGTCAAAACCACATTAAAAAAAACTTCTAGTCATCGCAAAGTACAAGTACCTATTTAATAGAATATATGTGGTTTTTTTTTGTTTGAAATAATTTAATTATTACTTTAATAATCCAGTACATTCAATGTATTATCAATACTATTATATTTAACCCTCCCTACCCCTTTTTACCCCTTTAAAGGCATGTGGCTGTGCATATCTTAAGCAAAATCGTCTTTTATGTATTTATACCATTTACATAAGAAGGTTAACCACTAAAAACTGGCCTAGTAGTAAGAAAAAAATCTTTCTTTGTCAAACATTCTTTTTGATGGCAACATTTTTGTAATGTTTTTTTAATGCTAGGCCAGTTGAGCTGGTAACCTTAAAATAGAAATTTGTTTTCATGTTACAATAATGAATCAAGTCTGATAAAATATTCAGTCATGTTAATAATATCTCAACTTCCACCATAATATGCCTTATTTCATGGTGTTCTTGATGAAAATCAATCTTAAAATATTCTACAAAAAATGTGTATACTAAACAAGAGATTCGAATTTTTAAATATGACATTGATTAAAAAAAAATCTGTGGTAACAAATATTTGCTTTTATCTGTGGAATTTAATTAAATTATTTGCAAGTACCTACCTAGAATTTTAGGAGTAGGTTCATATTTATTTAAATAACAAATAACTATATTGTTTTAGTTAAAAGTGTTTTGAGTAAATAGGGTAAGTTTGTGTATTCATTGTCATCGAATAGAAGAGAGGAATGATTCATTTTGGATTTTGCTATTTGTTGTGTCTTTAGTGGCAAATAATTATGTTCCTATTGAAATTATTCCCCAATTTCATTACTGTGATAATATTGCTTAGCTAATTTCAGGCGTACATACTCTCAGTATCGCCCTGATGAAAGACCACCATGCTTGAAATGGTCTTAGCCGTGTTTAGTAACCAGATCTGATAGCAAAAGTATTTCCCAACTTTCCTCTTACCCATTTCCTCCTTCCTATTCCTTTCACAAGATACCGTAATTGGGGACGCCATGGTCACAATGGTCTGGACAGCTGGGAGCAGTTGAGACTCTTGTGCACACTAAAAAACGACTCATGTACACATTAAAAAAGCTTAATTGATTATATTATAATTTGAATATGTACTATTCTTGTATTTACAAACTCTAAAAATGTTTATCAAACTAGAAGTTATTTACTTTATACTTACTTCATTTTGAAAAGAAAAACAGAATTGTGTAAATACCACCCCCATTACTAATAAACGTGTTTTAAATTTTACATAACTGATAAACAACCAATGGATGCTTCTATAATTCCCGTGGAAAAGGTACAGCAACGGTAATGGCTCCCGCCATCTCATTTATTTAATATGAGTGAGGGAGATGCAAAAAAGTTATCATTTTAAATAAATGAGATGCTGAGAGCCGTTACCATCGGCGTGCCGTAACCGTGAGAATTATAAAAGTGCATATTTAACCTACATTAAGTCTTAGTAGGTTGATTAGTATACTTGTCTTTGTCTATGAAATTTCGAAATTGGCACTATTAAAAGTTAACGGTTGTTTAACAGTTGTATAAAATTTAAAAGACTTGGATGCGGTTGTCTGAAACCGGTCCAATCAGAAAAACTAAACAAATGAAATGCTTAAAGTTGGTTAAATTATTCTCATGACTGTAAAAGATTTTACTTTGCTACCCTTTTGAAGTAAAAAAAAATATTGAAATAAGTACCTACCTACTTGCTGAATAAAAAAATTTAGTTTATGTTAATGGCGAGACGCGAGACACAATATTGTGGCAAAAATCAAAATGAATAGGTTTGATGGCTGTAATTCGGTGTTGAAATATTATATTTATTTATTGTGACTTTGAGGATTTGATCAGATAAAAAGAGTAGACGCATTTAACTTGCATAGTTAGCAATGCTTGTATAGAAAATAATGTAGTTTTTTGTTTTGAAAATAAATAATTTATTGTCAATAAAAAATAAAAACCTAGTTGGGTCATCCGGCGATAAAGGATGTCGGACATTATAAGTGAGCCCATTTTATAGGTCGAGCAATTAGAGTTGATGCGAACTTATGTGTATTGGTGCATATTATGTATATGCACTATCGATGATGGTGTCCTTGAAATTCATCACAAACAAACCTTTTTTCTTGTTTACACCTACTTATTCATTCTAGTGAAAAGGGGACAGAAGTTTTACAGTGTTGTTCTTCATATTTGATTAAAAATTAACTTTTTTTTTCAATTTTACCAGAATTTTATTTTCTGTTAAGTCGAATAACAATTTTGAAAATGTTGTTTGCATCTGTGATCTCATCAAACAATGCGTCTGTGTTCGCATCACCATTTATTGGGATATTTGTAACAATGGGCTTACCTTTAAAACTAACTACAAATTTAATGTCTAAATTTGTTGTGAAATTAATATTTTACATCCATCCAATGAGATACGTAATAAATTATACATTTTTTTGATTGTGTGAAATTATTAGATTATAAATAAATATTATAAGTGACATTAAATTTGGGTTTATCCGTTTTGGGACTATAATAATAAAAATATAAGCAGGGTGTTTTTAATAAACATTATTTTCCCAAATTTGTGGAAAATTATGTGAATTTTTTACAGTGCTTTTTTTCCGACAACTCTTTACTACGGCTGAAGTGTTTCAATGAAATTCGAATGGAACATTGTCAGCAAATGGTTGATAGGCGTCATTTTGTTTTTATTTTTTTTTTGACATTTGATAGGTCCTTGTTAAACGCCAATTCTAGGTCTGTTCCAGCTTTCTATAAAATTGTAGATCGCAACATGGCAGTTGTGCTTTTCTACCGATCAAAAATTGTTCAAGAGCTGAAACGGACCGATAATCAGTGTTTAACTGAGACCTTTCAAATGTCATAAATTAAAAATGGTACTGATCATCAATTTTTATGATCGTTAAGGCCCAGTTGTTTGCAGAATTTCAAATGTAACATTGACATAAGCTGTAATAAGCTAACAAGCTTAACAACATGATAGTTACCCTCTTCTGCTTTATTTGTTCAAAAGCTGAAACGTACAAAGAATAGAATGGGGACCTTTCAAATGTCAAAAAAACAAAATGGCGCTGAATGGCCATTTCATGATTTTGTCACATGTGAATTTCTGCGAAACAACTGTGCCTAAATGTAATGAAGTTTGTAATACCTCTACCTAAGCATTCCTTATTATTTATATTTATAACTTTCCGTTGCATAAACTATAAACCAACAGTAAATAGCTGGATAATTTTCACAGCACTGTTTAGTTATAAATACATGATAAATTTAATAAATATAATGCGTTCATATTTATATCGTAATGCAATACATATTGAATTTGTGCAAATTTCAACTGAATCACCCTACTTATAGAAAAAAAAAACATTGATTACTTCTATATCTTAAAAATGTCACTAATAATAAACATGATTTGGTTCCTTATTTGTTTGTTTATTTAAAACCTTTATTTACAGTAAAACCTCTACTATCGTTTTTGAAGGGTCCTGTAATAAACTTGAAATAAACTATGGATGCAGGAATATAGAAAAAAAAATTAAAACTTAATTTTTGAGGTGAGTACGGGTACCGCCGTCCTGGGAATCCATTATTGGATAAGCAACAGCTCTGCCATTCCTCTGGTCATCCCAAGTAGTTCGCTACTTTTGATGATATGGGGTGAGGTTTGGTGGTGGCTTGTCTGCCGACTAACTTTTTGGCAGGCCAGATGGGAAGAGACTGGTTGAGGGAGACCTTTTGACCTCTCCAGCTGGACTCTCTTGGAACATTGCCTTGCACCACAGTGGGAATGATGGATTCATATATCCTGGACACACTGACCCCCAGATTCCTACCCTTCCTTCTCAGAATTTCCCCTCCTCCCCTTACCCAATAAACCCCTCTACACAGCATCCCCAAAGATGACGTAGGCCTCAAGAATTTTTTTTTCTCAGGGCCCATTTGTGGAACTGATGTAAAAAATTTGCTAAATGCTGGCTCAATTCATCAAAAGTAAGGAAAAATTAAGCTTACTTCGAACACACAGACACGCCTAAAATATGCAGCTTCTATCGGTATATTTCTTTAGTGATTATCCTAGATACTTGAATACAATATTTTTTCTCAACACTATCAAATTCATAATTAAAACACAATATTTATTTATTTGAAGAATATTTATTATCATTGCATATAAAAAATTGCACTTGCTTCGTTAACAAAAATCGTCGTATCGATAAAAGCTTTTAATCCAAAAATTAAATAACAATATGTTAACATAAAATAATATCTCGGACAAGTAGCAGTAGGTACCCGTAGCTGTAAGTAAAATTCGTGGGTCGGCCATTTTAAATCAACAATATCTATGGTTTTATCTAAAAAGAGCAAGATGAAATAATAATCTCTGGTTTTATTTTTATCTTGTCTATGATATTATACTAGTACACAAGGTGGAGTTCCGAACACAGCAAGAGTAGAGTCAGTTTTTCTGCATTATAATTGATTTGGTGGTGTTTATGAGTAATCCGAGTATTGTACCAGATAGATGGTACACTTTTACATAATAACTAATTCTTAACTGAAGTTTCGGATATGTCTGCCTAATCAACTGGATTGATGTATGCACTTCCAACAGTGATATCCTATAAATATCAGTGATATGCGAAATGTCACAGAGAAACTGCATTTTTCAGTTGTAGGGGACAACAATTATTATTAGTTTTGATTGAATTTGAACATTCAAAAAGTTTTACAGGGTGTTAATTTTATTACCTACATATATACTTCAGTTAATTTTTATCCAACAGACCAAAATGTAAATCGGGAGAAATGGCACTTTAAAGTTTTTTTTTATGATAAAAGCACATACATTTTGGAGGACATAAGACAGAGTGCGTTTTGAAAACCCCTTAAATAATTGTTTATAATTTTTTTTTTAACGAGTATCGCATAAATAAAGGTTTTTTTTAGAACAAGTGCATACTTAACTCAATTTCACAAAAAATGGTCTGTTGGACAAAACCGAACTAGAGCGACGATAAAATGACCTTTTCAATTACACCGGATTTTTGTTTCCTGAAATCGAATAACAAGCTTAAAACATGCTATACGCAAGCACTCCATCTGTGTTACTATATTAGCATCAAAATTCGCTGCAATATGTATATACACTAGGTACTACCCACCTGTGTGAATTATTTCACGTCACACAAAATATATACATTTTTTAAATTGATTAAAATATTTTCATTGGAAGCAGACTTACAGACATGAAACAGACCCAACCCACGATTTGGTCTTAAAATATAATGTTAAATATATGAAATATGGCAAATTATATTTAAAAATATTAAAAAAAACATAGGGCCGGTATATCAGTTGGTCTAAAGCTCGGCTTTGATGGAATGTGGAGCTCAGCATGGCTTAGCACACAATCCGTATATCAGTCGTAATCCTAGAGTTGACCAGTTTTAAACGTTTAGTCTATGATAATTTTAGTCATTTCTATGCAATCTATTTATCTAAGTATCTATGGACTCTATAGTTATTATTAAACAACCAAACGTTAAACGATGTCTAAATCGTCATCACTCGAAGAAAGTTCGAATCCCATGTTGATAGGTAAACTTATTCCTCCAATATAATTTATTGCGTCCGTACGTAGCAGATCGAAACCGAAGCAATGTGAAATCTGACAGATGACAGATGTGTTTTTGCCAATAGCGCCACAGCGTCTAGTAAAGGAACTATTCTGCGGCTTACCACGGCTTAAGCGGCCGATTTCGGCGGTTTAAGTTGAGCGAGGAGTGTGCTCCTTAGCAAAGACTGATATACCGGCCCATAATCATTCCAGTAAAATACAAACCATAAAAGGTTTTACAGAAAGAATTATAAAAGGTTATGGTTTTACAGGAATCACAGAAGGACACAGAGAAGAAAAGAAGAAATTTGCACCAATAGCCTAATATGAAGCAAAATGCGACAAAGGTTCTGCCTGTTCTCACAGGGACTGAGAATATTCTATACAGTAATTGAATGGTGTAGGAAGCAATGGGGTATCAAACCATTTTATTTGAATAAGATTATTTTCTTATTTCGATAAGATTAAAATTGAAGTTCGTTGTAATATCATTTTATTACGCTTGAAAAATGAATGTTAGGGTAGATTCAGACTGGGTCGACGTACGTACGCATCTCTACGCCAAATAATGCTTAGCAACCATACATTTTCTATGAAAATGGCCACAGACATCGCACGTCGCGATGCGTGTGGCCAATGTGATTCTAAAACATAAATTTTCATTGAAAATCTATGGTTGCTAAGTAGCCCAGATATTGTTAGGAGTAGCGATGCATACGTACGTCGACCCAGTCTGAATCTACCATTAATTTTATATAATGATGTGACATTATATATTATGTACCTAATTTAAAATAAACAATGACTTTATTCATCACTTTACTTTAATACTATAAAATGATGCCAAATTAAGTTATTGTTTTATTTAAATTAAAATAATGTTTTATTTTGGTTGAAACCTCGAATTTAATGCTTTATTTTACTTGAACACGCCAACTTCTTTATTTTGCTTCAAAATACAATAAACTTCAATGTGAAATTGAGGACACAGATGGAAGAACAACCGAAACCACAACAGTGAGTTTTGATATATTGTTTTTAATTTTTAAAGTGTCTTCTACATACGAGGGTAATTCGTAAAGTATACTGTCAATAAAGATAGCGGCATTCTGGGAGAAATCTGGCAACACTGTATCTGTAAAATAGTATTATACATCTGTAAAACCCAGTATAAATAAAATCAAACACTGGCTGACTCATCAACTCCCCCACTCTCTATTCCTGCCGCTCCCGCCACGCTACACCGCCACAAGCTTCCTATCCCTGTTTCCGCCAGACGCGAAATTCGCGCTGTGATACATTTTTTACACACAAAAGGAGTTCCGCCTATTGACATTCATGGTCAGTTAATCGAAATGTGCTGTTGATCGACTTTTTGCCTCATGGAACAACAATAAACTCAGATATTGCGACAAATTAAAAAAAACTGAGGCTTCTTGATGACAATGCTCGACCTCATGTCTCAAATCAAACTCAAGAACTGCTGACAGATTTTGGCTGGACTGTTTTGCCCCACCCACCCTACAGTCCGGACCTAGCCCCTAGTGATTACCACTTATTCCCAAAATGAAAGGAACACTTGGGTGGAATGCGCTTCCATACTGATGTTGAAGTCAAGGAAGATGTTATTCGATTTCTCAGAGGAATGGCGGCAGAATTTTATGACTTGGGGATAGAAAAGTTGGAGTATCGTCTGCAAAAGTGTTTAGACAGAAATGGCGATTATGTAGAAAAATAGAGTAAGTTTTAAGCTTTAAAATGATGTGTAATGCTAAGGAAAACAATAAAGCTGTATATTTTAAAAAAATATGGGAACTTTATTTTATGAATGACCCTCATACATAAGTTTTGATTTTTTATTAATTATTTCGTTATCTTTAAATGTTTTGTTTGCTACTCATCTATTAAAAATTATGTTTAAAAAAGTTATTTGCGTATGGTCTTATTAACACACAGCCTTTTGAATGAGTCAATTGTCCTAAGACGTTGTTCCATCCAAAGACTAAAAATGAGCTTAAAGTACCTTAAGAGGCTAGACTTTGAACCACACGCGGAACACCCGCGTCTGTCATTTTGTCCCGCTCACAATAAGCTCACGCACACTTACAATACATGCGAATGCGAAATGTGCGAATGAGACAATGCTCAAATTTACCTACAGAAATCGCTCGAAAAGGGGTTTATGGAGAATACACTTTTCTACACCAAAACTTTCACGAAATTGAAATTTAAAAAAATTTATATTTTTTAGAAAGAAGAAGCTACGTCGGTAGCTTTTTATAATTCTTTATGAGAGTTGAGTTAGCAGCACTTTTTCCTTAAATAATATTTTTTGATAAATCGTACATGTTTGACAGTGAATGTTTACGTTAATACGAAACGCATCGAAAATTCGAAAACATACCGACATAGTTTTCATCCTCTAGAAGGCAGTGTAAAAAAATATATTCACTTTGTGCAATTTTCGATGTAGAAAAGTGTTTTTTCCCGGGAGTCCTTTTTGTATGGGCCGAAAAGCGAAGTCTATCATCTTGCACCTGCTTCCTCAATGTTGAGTATGTTATGTGAAAAACAAATTTTTAAATTTCATTAAAGTGTTATATTTATGTCTTTGCATAACAATAATTTATTACTTAGGAACAATATAAACACATTATAGTAGTTCCAGAGAGAGATCGTACGTACATCTCACACATCTTGTATGAAAAATAAAAAGACAGAAGACACCGGAACGACGACGTCACGTACAACCTCTCTTTGGGACTACTTTATAATACTAATTCAAGCATATAACTGATGCTCACAACTGAAATTTTATAAATAGCACCAAATGCATAATGTATGACCCAAATACTTTGTTGTTCAAACAGTAAAATGTTACATTAAGGTGATGCACCACGTCATGTAAAATTCGAAATCTAACAATAAAAAGTAATCCTTACATAGATGACGATAAGGTTTAAATTCCCGCTTAATACAAGTCGTCTGTTTTGATTTACGTATGAAAAAAAATTGTCAAAAAGTGTTTTATTTTATTTTGCAAAATTCATGTACAAATAGAAAGTTTAAGATTATTTTCTAAAGCACCTAATTTTTCACATTATCCACTTGAGCGCTTTTTGCCACATTATGGCACTATTTACAAAACCTCGGATTGCTTTGTTGCCAAAATGTGGCAAATTAAAATTTTTTTTTTTTTTATTAAAATGACAATATTATTGTACATTCAAAATATAACAAAATAAATATTCTCTAGATTCTTTAAAATGTTTTAAGGTTAAAGATTTAATTATATTTTTTTTATAAATCCTACAAATATGTGATAATAGACAATACATATATAGGGGAATTCATTGGCTACATAGAACTATAATCAGTTTGTATGTCTCCATATTTAAATTCGGAGGTATGATTTTTTTAATGTATGTGTAAAAATTTCCTCTAGCAATCCGAGAAAAAATATTTTAATTGCTCTGTCGCTCCAGTGGACAATACAACCATAACCCAAAAGGGGTTTGTAAGTAGGAGATTTTGAACTTTAAAGCAGTTTTTATATTTTATTTTTTCTGGGCTTATAAAAAGACAAAAAAAATACTTGATTATTTCAAAGGCCAAGATGTGTTCTACTCGCAGTATTTAATTAAAGCATCTAACATCTAAGTGATCAAATTTTCAAACCAAAACGCAAATTATTTTACATTACTTTGTAGTGCTTCACCTTAATCTACATCAATGTAGACAACGGCTGTAATTTACGTTAACAATTTTTATGCAGTCAATGAGAGGATTTTACAACTAATATTTTACATATAGACTCTCACTCTTGACACAGAATATCTTGCAATATTGAGTTAGAAATTTAGGAATATAGTGATATAAAAAACATATTTCCCTTGTGAAAAGATTTCCAAAATTTGAAAACATGGTCCCACAACAAAATCATTATTCCTTAAATAAGTCGTACAGCACCAAAACTAACTGCATCATCTGATGCCGGCATCCTTTGATATTTTCTGATGTCTGATTATAATGACTAGTAAAATTGCCGCCAGTTTGTGTTCCGGTAATTCGGGTGTTTTATTAAATTTTATGGCTCTGAATAAAATCCTATCTGTGATTTGCAGAATAGCTAAAACAAGAACATTGGTTTATTTCTAAAGTGCCTTGCAGTGCAATTTATGCCTTGTACTGACCTGACAAGTAGTAAGTCGAGTGGCGAGTTACTCGCTAATAATTGTATCGCTGGCCCGCCGGCAGACCAGCGACAGATGAGAGGTTAAATGCTTAAATGCGATTTTAACCCTTATTAATAAAGAAACTGTACAAAAGGACAAGGTCAGAATCGCTTGAGCCAATATCATTCCAGACTTTGCTTTTAATTTCAAGTAGCTTCTCGGCTTTCTTTGTAATTCATTTTCCACGGCCATCATGTCATCCGATATTCAAGAGGTCAAGTCTCCAGTGACATTTTGTTTTTTCTTTCGCATATCGTCATTGGTAACTCAGCAGAGTAACTATCAGCACAGCAACTCCCCACCCCGACCCTAAGGCGATCCGCTCACTGAAGAGACTGAAACCAAACTAAAACTGGCTTGTTGCTATGGTTTCCAACCAAACTTCCTACTCAATTTTACGATTTCAATAATTATCTCAACTTGTTTAACCATAGACGAAGAACAATCAGCTGTCATGTCACGCAACTGGCATGTCAAATCGCGAGTCACTGCCTGCGTTGCCATGGACAACGGGTTTTTGAGAAGTTGTGTAGTGTGCGAACCATCATATTTACATACAGAGGATAGCGAGTTTAGTTGTAAACTGGTTTTTTTTCAGTTGCCTCATGAGCGGAGGCAGTAACTGTCCAATATTTACAGATTTATTTATGTTTAAGTTGAAAAAATAAGTCAGTTGCGTCTCTTAACTCCCTTTATATCTCAGACACTTTTCTTGGGGCAGAGGGGTTTGTGTCGAATCAAAATGGATTAATCACAACTTCAAAGATCACTCTAACCTCATACATACACTTTAGGCGGGAACACACTTTACACCGGTCCTACTTGGATGACTGGAAAGGCTTTGCTGTCTAATATTTGTATATAAATACTAGCTTCTGCCCGCGACTTCGTACTTCGAGTAATCTATTTTCTTTTCCTAGGTCCCATTTACATTTATACCAAAATTCTTAACCTATTTATTTAAAATATGTATAATTCTTGATTCGATTGAAAATGTTAGGCAAGTACTTCAAATAAATTCACTAATTTAAATATTTTCTAAAATAGAATTTTGATTTTACAATCATTGTTTCGCAAAATGTCATTCTCAAATTTTGACATTTTCTATTAAACAATAATTATTATTTTCAATATATTGAAAATAAATAGCTAGCTTTATAAATTATACCCTATATGTTATTCTGATGTATGAGCTACATTATTGTAAAGTTTCATTAAAATCCATTCTGTAAATTTTGCGTGAAAGAGTAACAAACATACATACATCCATACAAACTTTCGTGTTTATAATATTAGTAAGATTGTACCCCAAGAGGAGAATATCGTAAGAGTTCCAAATATATGTATACGCACAATACATAAAAATATTTAAGTACATATAAGTCTTCCCCACCTTCTTGTCTTTTGTGTTGAAGAATATTTTATCAAAAGGAAATTTACACTTTGCCACTGGAGACGTGCAAATTGTTTTTTTTTTTTTTTTGTAATGATTTGTACTAAAGTGAAAACCGATTTTTTGTAATATAATAAAATACATACATTCTTTATACATAAAACGTCAATAAATCACCCAAAACTGACTTTAATTTCTGTTTATGGAGTTCTATTACAAAGTAGGTTATAATTTTGGACAATACTTTTATAGTCGGGTTACTATATAACAAAAATTCATTCAAATGTACATATTATTTTCAAAGACATTGGTTTAAAACAAATTCCACTTTTTCAAACAGGTTCCTTGTTTTCGCACACCTAAAGTGTGTTAATTGGATTAAGGACTCCAAAATAAGTATTTTCTTAAATAAATAGAAATTTAAAATGAACCATAAACTAGAAAATTTAATTGAGCGTCATATTATACATCATAAGATTTTATAGGTCCCAAAGAGTGCGATCGGCCGGACGTGTTGAAAGAATACCAGATGACAGGACACCAAAGGTTATGACAGTGTTGGTGCCCCAATGGAAGTGGCTCACAGACAGACAGAGGAAAGGTGGATAGACTGGGTGGAAGAGGATTGGAGCAGCACAGGATACGGATGAGGAAGGACCGCAGGCTGATAATGACTCTAAATTAAGGGTGTTTGGGCTGGAAGGGGGTGTTTGACTTCTGGATACATTTCCAAGGGAGCCCTGAATTCCTCCACACTTAATATGAACTCCGGCGCCGGTTCGTCGCTGACCGGTTTGGTACAACCAGGAATTAAGTTAAGCTGCATGATTGTGGGGTTCGCTTTGTTCATCTCCTTTACGCAATCCAATATTTTGGGGGCAATCGGTTCGGGAGATTCACCTTTTTTGTTGCCTATCACCTGGTAGAAGAAAAAAGAGCATTAGAAAGGTTAGAGTTATATTATTAGATCACAACCCAATTTCAGTGACGTTTATCAAAAAATGCAAAACAATAAATTTAACATCTCCACCAAATAAATTACACAGAAAAAAAAGGTTTAACTTAATTTTTTATTATTATTTTGTTCTAATAGTTACTATCCAGATTCATCCGATAATCAACTCATATTCTTTTTCTTCTTAACAAACAATATGACAACTTTCCTTTTTTATAGTTAAATGTATTTTTTAAAGCTCCGTAGGTCATGATGAAATGCCAGTGAAAATAGTTGCATTAATTTAGCAAACGCTGGAAAGATTTTATTGCATAAACTGGAATAGAATAAACATAGAAAGGACCGAAATAAAAAAATAAAAAATATACACAAAATATGATATTATAGTTACCTGTACAGAAAGCTTCTTGAAATTCTTTTTGCTACCCGACATAGAGTGGTCATCGTACCATTGCTGTATCTCCTCAATGGTAATAGTCTTCAAACACTCAATCTGAAATCACAAAAACAATCAAAAAGGGTATAAAAATTAGGTTTCGAGTAGGTACCCACCCACGCGTTTAAAAAGCCTTGAAAGAAAGAAGAAAAGTAATGGTACCTACCCAACCAAAGCATTTTTTGTGATATTTGCGTTATTGTTCCAATTTCAAATTGATACATTTGAGTTTTCTTCTATGGCTGAAAACTGACATTTGAGAGGGAAACGAAATTTTTTATTTTATTTTGACAATATGTTCAGTAAATGGTTTTTGTAAATTAATTAAAATACTATAAGGTAACCTAATAAGCTCCAAATAAGTTTACGCTGTATAAGTTGTGTTACAAATGTTAGGTTAGGTGGAGTTAGTTGGGTAGTTAAAAATGTTAATTTAGGTTAGGTTCGATATAAGTTTAGTCTGTATTAGATATGTTGTAGGTTTGGTCTGTTACATTAGTTATGGCTTTAGGAAAATTCACCGCCCACAATTCTGGACAAAATAAAATGTCTGGTTGATGCTAAGAACTGTTTGTATTACATTAATAGTAAAAAGTTAATCTAACCTAACCTAACTTAAAACATAACAAAAACAGAACTGTTGTTTCCTTGACTATTACACTTGGCGGTGTATTTATTTATGTATTTATGCCATTGGATATGTCGATAGTCCAGTGGATTAGCCAGACATCTTATCAAGATAATGAGGAAAGTATGCTCGCCATAAATCAAATATTATTTACACATGTCTGTGTTTTACATATTAAAATTGCTATAAATTATCGCCGGGAGGCATAATGGTCTGGTACAATTAGTACGACATTTAAAATATCCTACTGGTGACCCAGACAACATCGAAATTTTGTTTAATTCACTACAAGTTTTTGTGCATTATATGTAATTGATTTGGTTCTGTGTCATCTTTGGGGATGCTGTGTGGTGGATATTTTTTAAGGAAAGGGAGGAGAGGACTGGGAAGGAAAAAGGTATGAAGGTTGGGTAGGAATCTGGGGTTCAGTGTGTCCAGATCATCCGCCGCCAATACCTTGAAAAACCTCAACCCATGAACCCGAGCACCCCTGCTAAGTCACCCAACGTAGCGAACCACTTGGGGTGATCTATGGCAGAGGTGTTGGTTATCCAATAAATGATTCCCGGGGCGTCAGTACCCATTCCCGCCTCCCAAATTGAAGATTTTGCTTTGTTGGTAATTTTAAGAGTAGTATTGTGTCAGATAGAGGGTACACTTTGACATATAACTGCATACTCAAATCAAATTTCGATTTTTCGGAGATGTCTGACTGATCTACTGAATGATGGAAGTGCTATAAATGCAAGGTTAGTCACCTCCTCTTGTAGCCTGTTGAAGCTGTACTCGGCCGAGCTAATCTCGCTCCAGTTGCGGCTGAACTCATCCTTCAGCTCCACATCCACGCACCGCTTCATCTTAATGAGGGCCCGTCGAGTCTGCTCGAAGGTCTTCAGCGGGAGCTTCTTTATGTCCTCACCAAAGGAGGCGAGGAAGCTCTCGATGCGCTCGTCTATGTGGTCGGCACTGACAAGGGAAATCATTACAGTGTCTCAACTAAATTTAATAAAATGGAACAAAATTTTTTAATTTCTGTGGCAACATCGATTTTAAGACTTCCGTTCTGAAGGGGGGTAAAACATCTTCCACCAAACGAGAGTTTTGTGCGATATCTAAAGGCGAGTTGTTAACAATTCATCAAAATTCAAAGTTAATTTTCAAGTTCTGTTATTATTTCAGATATGTGAAAAAATAAAGAACTCCAGTGAAAAATATTACAGCACTAAAAAAATATGTTCATATAGACCAATAAACGCTGATCCTGAATATGTAAGTTTTAGTAAATAATATTAAACGTAGAGATTTAAAAAAAATGATTAAAAAGTCAATTTTAAATTGTGTCATTAAAACACACTGACAAATCGGTGTTATTGAATTTTTAGTGCTGATGTCACTGCTCTCCATTCACCTGGTGATAGCATATTGAAGTTATAGTGAAATGATCAACATTTCATGTTATTGGTTTATTTACATACTGTTTATAGAGATTTAAACATATAATAGTTGTTGTGTTAATTGAAACATTATTTAGACTCTCAACAATTAAAATGATGACGGAAAAGGGATATATTTGCGGACAATCTGATAATTTGCCAGTATAATTTTAGTAATAATTTTTCAAATATAATGCGGATTATGTAAGTGCCGAATTTCGTGGAATAAAAGCTACTAACTAAGTAAATCATCATATTACTTGTTTTTGAAAGTTGTAGTTAGCTGTAAAAAAATATTTTTGATAATGTAAAGTAAGTTTGGCCTGTTTTAGGTTATAGTCGTGTCATATTTGACATTTTTTTTTGGTTTTGTATGAAGGTTTTGAATTGGTTTTAGTATCAAGGGCATCGTCATGATCAGTGTATTATAAATACCAGTGTTGCTGTATGTGTTATACATAATACAAAGTATTATTTTGCAGCCTTTTACAGATAATCTAAACATCTCACTTGTGATTAGTTGATATTTGCGATTTATAAGCATATTCTCTTTAAATAATATAAGCATTTTCTCTTTTTTAAATTTTCAGCTCGGCCAGAACATGTTAAGGTGACAGTGCTATTGGACAAATACAATTGAAACGAGAATTTGATTTGTGGGGATTTGTGATTTGTGCACGTTAGTGATTTGTGATTTGTGCACTGTTAGAGCAAAAGTCACGCCTGAACACAAACTTAGAACCTCGGCTTACAATGTCATTTGTATTTGCAATGAATATGTATTTGTATACAATTACAGTAGCGATGAGATATTGACATTTTACCTAATGTTTTAAAAGCAGTTAATCTTGAATAAAAAACGCCTCGACTTCTGACACCTCAAGTCATTCCTCCGTTGATTTTTCCATACAAAATGACAACACCTGTTGAAAGTGAATAAAACTTTTGGAGAGTGATGACGTCACACGATTCACCACAGATACGGTGGTTTTCAGGGGATCTTTAAAAATTAAAACTTTGACTATTAACACTAACTATAAAAATAAAAATGCAGTTATTTGAGTTAGAAGGTCATTTATTCATTAAAAAAAAAAAACAAAAAATTGGACTGGAGTTCCTTATTGGCAAATAATGATATAATTTAGGCTCTATAATTTATCGATCGGAACGTAACATACAAATCTACAGACAAACAAAATTCCAAATGGTTGAATTGTCTGAGTTAAGAGGACTTGGCTACGCTCTGTCAATAATTTTAAAAAATTACCTAAAATTAGAGAAAATTAAATATACCTGTATTTTATCGTGGTTTATTTTTGGGGTATTATGCCGTGTTACGCTAACTCCTTCTAAAAAGGCCAAACCAACGTTTTGGACAGTCTGAAATGGCGGTAAAAAGAAGGAGGTAGCACAACACGCATAAAAACAAATCACAATAATACTTTTGGAAAATGTCAAAACAATACCTGTATTTCTCCACCTGCGTATTGACCGTGACTGATAGTCCCAGGACTCCGAAGGTGCTCCTCAGCATGCAGAACACGTTGTAACCCAGCTGCTCCTTGGTACGGAGGGTGTCAAATAACGGCTCTTCCATCAACATCTGCAAATAGCAATTCAAATAAAAAAGGCGAGATATAATATTTTTTTAATTGTTACTAATTTAACCACATAACGACTAATGCGCGCATATAATGCTGTCTGAAGCCCTGTTCAGACACAGCTATAAACTATAAAAGATCCATAGCATGCCAAATATCACTCTCCATACAGTCCCTTCAGACCGTTCACATCTAAGCGCTTTATGAGCAGATCAACCATAGACAATGCACATCTTACGCCGTAACCACTCCTGAGGCGATATACGAACAGATAAGCGCCCCCCTCTCCCGCCGAAATTAGGAGAGGGAGTCATTTTAATATAATCTCTTCTGAGTAATAATGGATGTGTCGTCATCTGAGGATGAGCTATCCATCAGATCTAGTAGCAATGTGCGAGAAGTTTCATCCATTATCGACAAGTATAGAAAACGTGCAAATGTCAACTGTCAAATTTTCAGATCTAATACAAAATCTACAAAGAAATGGTGTCTTGTATCGAGCTATCTAAATTCATCTGACCCCCTCTCCTACCATAGGAAGAAATATTCGATAGCGTCGTGTGAACGGTACAAAATATAAGAGCCTGCGGTTCAACAAATATCTGCTCGCGGTTTATGGCTGTGTCTGAACAGGGCTTTAATCTAACAAATCCGACGATAGTGCTAGTTCTCCGTATCGACTCAGTTGCAAATGAGGGCTCGGAATAAAGAATAACGTAAGAAATACAATGTGGGCGTGTTTCGTGATTCTAAAGTCTGGCAAATCGGGTCTTAAATTTCCAATACAAAACTTAGTTTCGTCATCATTATTATTATGTGAAACGGAATGGCGATATACAACATTAGGCAAATGTAAGAGAAACAGAGGCACTTGCTAAATGGGCTAGAATCAAAAAGTATTAGGTCGGTGGCGACATTAATTGCCATTTAAAGGCATTTCTATAACTTATTATCTAATCAGTGGCTTCTAGGATGTGACCACGCTAGGGGAGTAAGTACCGCCACTTTCCATTAACACCGTAGTTAGTTAGTCAAGTAACTTTTTGAGATTTCGTTGAATTTTGTTTTGTATTTTTTTGACCCGTTATTAGGCCCAGTTTTTTCGCAGAAATTCATTTGTAACTAGGCAGTGATGAATTTATACTTTTCATAAGTATAGGCCACTTCATTTGTGCCGCCCCTTCCTCCTTCTTAGAAGTTGCCACCTGTCGTGATCACTTACTAAAGCGAGCGAGCGCCGCCCCCTGAAGTCTGCCGCCCCTATGCCGCGGCCTACACGGCCTGTTGACAAATCTGGGACTGTAACTAGGTCATCAAATAGCCATTCAGCTCCATTTTGTTTTTTTGATAGTTTAAAGGTTCCCATTTAATGTCAATTCTAAGGACCAGTTGTTTCACAGAATTTAGACAATTCATAAAATTTCAAAGTTAATATTTAAGTTCTATTCAAGTTCTGTAAAACAACTGGCCCGTAATGATATAATAATAGAACTTGTAAGTTCTAAGATAATAGAAAAATTATTGATTGTTGTTGTGTTTAATTCGTAGAACTTCATTTTTTTTTTTTTTTTAATTTAATGTAAATTAAATTTCATAAAAAAATTATAGAAACAGTAAAATATTTAGTTTTGATAACGTTAAGTGTAAGTGAGTTTTGATTAAGCCAATTTTGCAGGACACATGAGTTTCTGTTCGTTTCGTTCTGCCACATTTTTTGTTTAACCCTCCAAGCCTCGAGCTTATTTGACTATTATATCTCTTAATTACTCTGTCAAATGCCGGAGAATTCTCGAGTATTTCCGCATCACAATAAAATCAAAATAAATTGAATATTTCTAAACGTATCCAAAAACTAAAAACTGTTTTCGGAAGGCGATTAAATACGCTTTTAAATTTTATTATTACAAGTGAACAATTTATTTTAGAAATATTAAATTTTTTAATGTAAACATAAAAAAGTTTTTAAAATTGCTCACCTGACATACTTTTCTTTAAAAACGGAACGAAATTAACTAATAACGACCAAACAAGCACATTTTTTAATAGTCGAATGTATTATGAACATTATCATCACCTCACTTTTTTATCGTTTTATACGAAAATAATTAGTAAAAAATTCACAAAATCTTAAAAGTTTTTCTTGTTCGTGAGTGTTTGTATATTTTATTTAGAAAATTTCAACACACGATTTTTAATGATTTTATTACGCAATTACTGTGAAAATTGATATAAATCGATTCATTATGGTTTTATATGATCAAAGCACATAATTTATATGACAATTTAAGAAACCGTGAACCATATTTTCGTTAAAAACTGTCACATAACCTCAAACTATTGCTGCACGAGGCCTACAAGAATCACCTAGAAACACACGCTAAACCACTATATAACAATGTTTTATTTATGAAACACTATAATGCATACATAATTTTATGTGTATTCACTAAAAACCGGCGAGTTATCACAATATTCAATACTATTATAACAAATAGCAGCCGAATTGAGCGAATTTCGCGACCATTCTGCAATGTAAACATTCGCAAATGTATGGACTTCAGGGATTCCCAGTTAAAATGTCAATTCGCATTAGTGATGGGATCGCGAATTTACGATAATGATTCGAAGTACGTACTTATTACGAGTTTGTTATTTATCGTAAAAATATTGAGATTTAATTGAAATAAATATAAAATATTACGTGTTTATAATATAAGAATTAGAAAATAACATAAACTCAATTTTAAATTATATTTATTTACCTTTATAATAAATTATTCGAATTTTTTCGTAAAATATTCAATATGAGGTAAAGTGGGTGACACCATGGGTAATATACCGCACTTAGATGTTATCCTTCTAATTTCGATACCAATACAGAAATGGCTCCACGAGTCATTGCAACTTGTCAGTCGTCCATCATAGCAAGCGTGTTGTAGTTGTCATTGTGTAAATAGAAGGATTTATTGTAAAAAAATTAAAAAATACAAGGTATGTGCCGAAATAATTACTTTGAAATATTTCAGAAGCCCATCTTCAACTGTGTGTTAAACAAAACCCCCGCTTTGTAGCACGATTGCCATTATATTGTTCGATTACATAGTTCAAGCCGTCTCGATGTGCTTGCCGGCCAGCCGCCATTTCTGATTTATTTGTTCGGTCGGTGCATGTGCGAATTTATATGTGTTGTGGGGTAATATTCCTCACTGGAGCTGCATAAAATAGTGGCGCGAGCTTTTTTTAGGGGGTTTAGAAGTTTCGGTTGTAAATTCATATATTTTGTGCAAGGAAAATAAGATTAAAAAAAACAATGAAAACCCAATGGGTAATCTTCAATTTGTGGATAGGCTAATTATTCAGATGGTTGGAAATCATAGAGAAGGTGTAAAGACAAGAAAAGAAGACATTCGGTAGACCCAGAACAGCGGTTAAATCATGTCATAACGCCTAATGCGAAGAAAATGTATAGGGATTGCGTCGTTTGCGGTTCTGATAGAGAAGGAAGGCAAAGAAAACGAACAATGTATCACTCAAAAGTTGTGATAACAAACCGGCACTTCATGTGGGAGAATGCTTTGAAAAATATCATACTCTAAAAAAATATAAGTGATTATACGATACGTAAGTAAGACATACATTTTTAATAACATTGGACCGAATCGTCAGCTTATTTTATTGTGATAAAAATACTCAGAAAGTTACATTCATATGTACACAGTTTTGCACACCTTGTAAACGCCGTGTAGAATGTTATCGAAACTTATTATTTATTGCATGTCTTGTGGGCTGGTCTATCTTTTGTTTCCTGTATGAAGGTCGAAACTTAAAGTAAAGTGACCAATGCAAAATAAGATCCCGTTTACTGGCCATAAAACCTAAGCCAATCAATCGTTCACGAGTTCAGGTAGACACCCCCAGTGCGGTACAGGACAATTAGAAAGGAATGAATACCAGGATTTACATTAGTTTGTTTGTGTATTTCTCATATATTATACAAATTAATGCTACGCAGCAGAAGGAATTATGCAAATAAAACACATTAAAAGCACATATGTATGATTTAGCAAGTACTTTATGCAAAATATGTACCAAATGTATCAAACATCTTAATGGTCATACGAATTATCAGATAAGGTGCTCCGAAAATTATCGAAAGTATCGAAAATTTCATTTTTAAATAAAAATATTATCTTAAACAGTTAAAAAAATTTAAACCAGAGTAGCAAATTGGTTCTGTGAAAAAATGGTGATAGTGGAAAAGGTTTTAAGGAACCCAAAAATAAAATCCCATGATAGTTTTTATTTACTTATTTATTATAAAATAACAAAAAGTAAACAAAAATAAATGAATAATTTATACCTATTACAATAATATATTTTTAAACATTGGGTGCACGATTGTCACGCGGCGGCATAAGTTAAATATACCGCATTAGACCGCCACTCGCCAAAACTCTCCATATATAATCAAATGACAATGTTTCGATTTTCGGAAGCCGGAAGTCGAAACTCGGAAGTCGGAAGTACACATCTCTATTGTTCTAATTCGCACATCTTTTTGACTGATTACAAGAATTAGATAAAACGTAAAGAAATCACATTTTTTTTATGGAATTGCTACATGTTTTTACTGAATAGAGAATTAGAATGTATGTGTTAATGATTTTTCATTAAAACACATTCAAATTATACAATTTTGTGGGGCAAAATGTCTTTCTAAATTGACAATGACGCTCGATAGCACGACACTCGTATGTGAAATGTAAGATTTACGAGAGATAAACCATATAAACAAAGAAAAAATAATACAAATGAGTAGGCAATATGTTGTTTTACAATAATCAAATAGTTAGCTTTCCATTTTTTTCGAATTAACTCAGAAAACTTGATAATTTTCCGATGATACATTGCGGTCGTAAAGCGCATTACCAATAATGGCGCATCGATTTCGCGGCGCAAGTTTGGTTTCATAAAGTCGTACATTTAAATTTTTTCGTGATAAATTTGAATATGTAAATACGTAATGTCATCTTGTCTCTTTCTAACGCTGTTTAAATCAAATTTCTCATTACGAGAGTAAGGGAGATAAGATGGTTTTTATGAGACCATTCATATGGTACTCATGCTGGTCGATATATCGTACAAATTGACTTTATGTCAATTTTATTTCGGTACGATATATCATACAAATTAGCCTGACCGGTTAAAAAAATTCACAAAATTACATGACACCTTTAAACTAAAAAAATTGAAATTTGCAAAAGATCGATAGCGGTGTTTGTTTGTTTTTATGAAGCAACTGTTGTAATATTTTGTATGCATTAACTATGTATAATCAGCCGCTTTCACTAAATTGGACACTTACCCAGTTTTTGGAGTGGCGAATTAACGAGAGAGTACATGTCGTAATACAAATGCAATTTCAGCAAAAAGAATGACGATTCTTTGTACAAGTTTATTGGTAATGGATGATGGACAGAAGGCTTACCACAATAGTTTCGATGATGCAGGACTCCCTCAGGCTGTAGGCTCCGCTCTGGTAGTAGTTGGTGATATTGCTGTTACTGTTATCCTTATTGAGGCCAATAACACGGCAGAACTTGGAGCCAGCGGGGATTTGCAAGACACGGACCTGAAAATCAATTTAACACACGAGAGAGATTTGAAATAATCGTTGAAACAATGGAAAAGCTCACATACAATAACTGTAGTCCAGAAAAGAGGTGTAGCAAATTTAGTTTCCGATTGTTTCACACAAATTCAAATGGCTATTCAGTGCTGAAGCCCCAAAATACTTGGAGTAAGTATCTCATACCGGCGCATGTAGCGTTACTCCATAGAGCCCGAGTAAATCTGGTTTTTTTCAAAGAAATGTACGTCTTGCATTATAGAGCTAGCAGATACTTCAATAGTGACCAGCTGCTAACCTATTACAAATTTAATAGCCATCTCTAAAGGCTAGAACCTCAAAATACTTGATTCTGTGTCAAAAAGGCAGTCCGTCTGATTGACAATCCGTTGTTAAGAGACCGATTGCCATCTAAGTATATGGAACGAACTACTGGCATCTGTTTTCCCTCTTTCATGTAATCCGAGCCTCTTCAAGCCCCGTATTATTAAATCCCTTCCCTTCCTTAAATCAGTCTGGACCTGGTCCAATCGGCCACCATAACACGGGCATGTGCCTAGTATGGCGGCCATAAATTCCACAAATGTTATATTTACTATTCAAAGAATACAGAAACATTAAAAAAAAAAATTTAAAAAAGTCCTGTATTTACACCGCGTTTTGGAGGTAACCCATAAAAATTTTTTTTTTTTTTTTTTTTTTCTTTATTCATTTTATTTGTTAGAGGTTTGTTTTACATGGCTTTTCGACTACCAAGCTAGGCAAATGCCCGTATTAGCTCCACACAGCGGACGGCCGTCCGTGGTCGAGTGGTAAGACTCTTTACTCCCAATCGGAAGGTCGCGGGTTCGAACCCGGCGTGCGCAAATAAATGTTATTTGATTAATTTGTGTTATTTCACAATTATTTAATAAAAATAATATATATACTATATTTGCGGCACGTTCCAGAGTGGAAGACACTCTTAGTATCGCCCCGGTGTAAGACCACCATTCAGAATTGAAACGTTGCTTAATAATTGGGGATGCCATAGTCTCACTGGCTCCAGACGGGAGCAGTTGGGACTCTTGTGAGGTATTCTCTATAAAAAAAATATAAAAAAACACAGGAGGCCCAGAGAAAAATAATTCCCCTCAGGGCTTATGCCATCTAAGGAGTTGCTGTGAGGAGGGTATTTTTAGAAAAGGAAGTTCTAGGAAGGAAAAAGTTATGTGGGGTGGGTAGGAATCAGTGCATCCAGGATTGACGGACATATAAATCTACTCCTCCCACTGCGGTGTAAGGTGATGTTCCGAGAGAGTTCTGCTGGAGAGTTCAAGAGGTCTCCCTCAAGCAGTCTCTCCCGATCTGCCCTACCATGCAGTTGGTGGGCAGACACACCCGCCGCCAAGACCCGGACAGTGAACAAACCTCACTAAACGTAGCAAACCACTTGTGGTGACCTATGCTAGTGGTGTCGGTTATCCAATAAATGGTTCGCCTCCCAAATTGATAAGTGAAAGATACCACAACAGGCCCATGGCATTATCAATTATTAGCATTGAATTACGACGATTTTGACCTAATCTAATAAACCAGATTCTGTATCACGTACCTTGGGTTTTTCTTCTTCCTTGAGCAACTTCCAATCCAGGTTATTCCGCATGGTTTGCCCGAGGGCCAGGGCGTCTTCCTTCATCAGGTTCCCCTGTACCAACATCTGCACCAGCAGCTTCTCGAGGAAGCGTTCTCCGATGGCCTCCACGTCCTCATACTTGATCTCCTCCAGGGCCTCCAGCTTCTGCATGTTGGTCCAGTAGGTATCCAGCGTGAGGGCGAATCTGATATCTCTAATTACCCAATTGTTGAAGAGAATGACATTGTTACTAAGGATTATTTCACACAAATTCAAATGTAAAATTTCCATCAAATGGCCATTCAGCGCAATTTTGTTTTTTTTTTTGACATTTGAAAGGTCTCCCTTAACTTCGATTCGGTGCGTTTCAGATTTTCAGACTTTCTATAAGATTGTAATAAGCTGACAAGTTTAGCAACATGATAGACGGCCTCTTCTGCTTATAAAAAATTTATTCAAAAGCTGGCCCTAAAGAAATTTATTATATAAAAAATAAATAGCAGATTAATTGCGGTATAACACTACTCTACAATTTGAATCAATAATGAGAGAAATGTTTATTTTGTATTTTGTATGGACCAGGTCTAACTAATAACATTTTTAATGCTAGCTTTTTACCGCAATATGTTCCATGATGTGGCAATTTATGATTAAGATACAGTGTATGTTTTTTTTGTGAAACTCTGTGGATCACACATGAGACATCTGCCTGTGGGGATAGCCACCGATGGATCACATATGAGACATCTGCCTGTGGGGATAGCCACCGATGGATCACATATGAGACATCTGCCTGTGAGGTTAGCCACCGGTGGATCACATATGAGACATCTGCCTGTGGGGATAGCCACCGATGGATCACATATGAGACATCTGCCTGTGGGGATAGCCACCGATGGATCACATATGAGACATCTGCCTGTGGGGATAGCCACCGATGGATCACATATGAGACATCTGCCTGTGGGGATAGCCACCGATGGATCACATATGATACATCTGCCTGTGGGGATAGCCACCGATGGATCACATATGAGACATCTGCCTGTGGGGATAGCCACCGATGGATCACATATGAGATATCTGCCTGTGAGGATAGCCACCGATGGATCACATATGAGACATCTGCCTGTGAGGATAGCCACCGATGGATCACATATGAGACATCTGCCTGTGAGGATAGCCACCGATGGATCACATATGAGACATCTGCCTGTGGGGATAGCCACCGATGGATCACATATGAGACATCTGCCTGTGAGGATAGCCACCGATGGATCACATATGAGACATCTGCCTGTGAGGATAGCCACCGATGGATCACATATGAGACATCTGCCTGTGAGGATAGCCACCGATGGATCACATATGAGACATCTGCCTGTGGGGATAGCCACCGATGGATCACATATGAGACATCTGCCTGTGGGGATAGCCACCGATGGATCACATATGAGACATCTGCCTGTGGGGATAGCCACCGATGGATCACATATGAGACATCTGCCTGTGAGGATAGCCACCGATGGATCACATATGAGACATCTGCCTGTGGGGATAGCCACAGATGGATCACATATGAGACATCTGCCTGTGAGGATAGCCACCGATGGATCACATATAAGACAATCTACCTGTGAGGATGGCCACCGATGGATCACATATGCGATAGCCACACAAGATCAAGTTAAAGATTCACATTAAATGAACTCAGGGTTTGAAAATATACAATACAGTACATCAAAATTAGTGCAATTTATTTTATCAGGGGAAATTGATGTTAAAATCAATGGCGGTTTTCTCTAAAAAGCGGTGAACCCCCATTAAAAAGATGATAAAATAAAACAATCTTGTTGTATAGTATAATATAAGCGCATTACAGATAGCTCCACATTAAAATTCCGTCTTTAAAACTCGCGCCACCGAAAAATACGGTACCTATCTATTCCCATTTTGTGCGCGTTGCGATCCGCACACATTTGTCCATACGAAAAAATCATAGCCGATACGAATCGCTGTGATGGTGGAATGGACAAAACTAGGCAGAATTAACCCATCTTGGTGCGCTGCTCACGAGTCAAGATGTCACGTGACCTCAAAACTTTGATGAGTCTCGCCGAAACGAAGCCCGAGATTGTCGCAGAATGACCGGCTGACGGTCGACTTTTGCATCGACGGATGCAAGTTAAATGTTTTATATTATGATATTTAACTTTGTAGTCATTTTTGTACATTTTTTATTTTCTTGTTTCTGCATTTCTCCAACCGTTTACTAATGGCATTTGTAAATCTACTATTGAAGTGGACCGATTTTGACTTCTGTTTTTGTATTTTTTTATTATAGATAAGTCGTTATATATATTATACCTTAGTTACAAGTACATTTACTAAAGTTTCGGCAAACAACGTCGCTAGTTATGCAATTTTGTGTTGAGCTTTCCTAGTATTGTTTCGGCTTTCAAATTGAAAGTGGTTGCGTTTATCGGTTGTCGCGAATATTATGTCCTAATTTTTTCACACAATGACGGAATACAGTGTTATATACAAAAAATAACGCTAATGCTTATGAAAAAGTTTGGAAATTAAATATAATTATTTTTTGTATACGTGTATAATGGATTTTTTGTGTAAGTGAAAAAAGCTAATTTTATTTCGTGGCCACCTTTATTTGTGTTTCTTGTTTTTTTATATTTTAAAATATCAATTATATTATATTCTACATTCTACGCAATTTTTCTTATTGAAAAAAACAATAATAATTAGCAACGTACAATTAAGAGTTGTAAAAACCATTAAACAATTTAAATCCTCTAAAACCATTTTGGTTGTTTAACCTCTTGAATGCCAGGTGTTTTTGGAAAAAATCGCGCGAAATTATCTTCCCGGCTTTTGCTCAAATATCGTATAAAAACAAAGGAATTGTTTTTTTTTGTGATTGTTTTCTGTTTGCCAGATAATGTACCTTATTATTCATATATATTTCATGATAATATCGTTACAAGTTTTCCCAGAATAGCTATTTTTAACAAAAAAATGTGAAAATATTTCCCATTCGACAAAAAAATGTAAATAAAATATATTCATACGAAAATGATAATTTTTTTAATTTCTCTACAAACCTGAATAGACACCCTACATGAAAAAAACCATTTCAAAGGTGTTTTCAAAGAAGTAATGACATAAATACTTGTTTGAAAATGAAATGACATTCGTGACCGTTCGTAAAAGTGACGCCAAGTTGACCATAGATATTTATTATAAATTATTCAGATGGGTTGGCGCTATGCGGATTTTTGCTATGTCAAGACCGAGAACGGCGCAAGCGATTCTGACCTTGTTCTTCATACAACTTCTTTATACATAAGGAACAAAATCGCTTCAAATTTTTTTTTTTTTTTATTTCGACCCGCGGCCACCGGTGGGCGAACGGCAGTCGAGAGGTTAATAATTGTATCGAGGAGTGTCAAGTTATTTTTTTTTTTTTCTTCTCTTGAATTTCTGAACCCCCCGTTAAAAAGACCACGAACCGCCACTGGTTAAAATAATATCTCTCTAGAGTTGCTGTGTTGCTGAATGAAGAAGTTAATAATTGCTCTCAAAGGTTAACAAGATGATATTTTCTAATGGCCAATTGTTGTTACCAGTGGTCAGAGATTTGCAACACATTATTTTGAAAATGAGTTAAAAAAAAAACAATGAAACATAGCAATATCCCGTAAAAACAAAGACATACTAACTTTTAAAACATCATTGATATACACTATAAATATATAAATACAATATAATACATCAAGATATAAATCATGACATATTCTTGGAACCCCGCGTGACCTCGGTATATTTTAGTGAATTGTAGCACCAGATAATGACTTACTTGACAAGCTGTGAAGGTTTGTAGATAGAGTTGTGGTATCGCTTGGACTGGATATCCCTGATGGCGAGGTAAAGGGGCTCCGTTAGGACTTGCCGGTAGTCCCTCATTGTTTTAGTGATAACGTCAGCCAATATCTACAAACATTACAGGCAAATATTCAGGTTGGTGGGTGGTAATCGATTTAAAAGAAAACTGATGTCGCCAATATTAATAAACAATTTACTATTTATCTCACTGGTTAAGAAGCAAGTTAAATTTGTCAATTATTGCCCATTGCTGAAAAATTGTCCTGGTCGTCAATAGTCTTGCAGGGCAGGGTGTTGGCCGTCAATTAATATAATTATAAATTCACAACACAAAAACCAATCTCTTGCAAAAAAAAACTTACATAAAACTCCACCAAACCACTGGAGCGACCACGCGAAATAAATAAATGTGCTTCGATTGCTCGAGATTTCCAGACGATCATTTCTTAAATTTTTCACCCACATTAAAAAAAAATCATACATTCGAATTTTAACATGTAGACATAAAAACTTTTTTAAGTGCAATATGGCGGCCAATGAATTAACCTGTATTTGACCATTTATCTCATATTTGTAGGATTTATAAAAAAAATATAAAAAAATAGAAAAGTTTATAACCGCGCGGATCCTGTGTGTTTGATACTTTCAAACTACCATCAAAGGTACTAATTCTAGTCAAAATAGAAGATTTTCGATTTCTGTATGTTATCTGTGGTATACTTGATAATTAAGACCAAAATAACAAAAGTGGGAGCTACAAATATATATTTTCTTTTAAATTTTGCCGAATAAAGAGATAATTGGCTTTTTTGTCCGGAAAGCAATCGTTGACATTTAAAATGGCGCACATGTAAGCGAAAAATCGCTCCAGTGGTTATACATGAAAAAAATTACTTCTTAAGTGTCAAAAATATCCATCGGATATGAAAAATTTGTGTCTAGTGTGCGCCGATGTATCCAATTGGTAATGTGAAACAATACTTTCTGTTTGTGGAATTATTATCCTCAGCACACTACAGGTGTTATGTTAGTATTCGAAGGTTACTATCAACTAATATCAGCTAATACATTTACTCCTGATGATGTGAACAATGTTGACGAAACTTGTAGATTGTGTATATATAAATAAAGTGATACATATATAATTGATAAATATAGTGGCATCACAAAGTAAAAACCTTTCAGAAAAAGTTTTCTTAGAAAAAAAAAAAGAAATGTTAATGTTAATCGCATTCGAAATTAAGACAGTTTTGGTAGCGGGTAAATGGCGAACAGAGACGCACATATAAAAATAGATTTAGCCTAGAAATATTGTTGTGATATCGGCAGCCGAGCGAACTCACCGTAAAGATAGGGCAATACGTCGACGAGAGTAGTAATAATACACAGCAATCTTGCACAATCTTGACCGACAATATGGAAATCTTGACGGAAATACCTCGCCGGCAAGAAATTGTCGTAAAAAGTTTCGACTCCCAGGCCCCAGATATGTCAATGAAATTGATCATCTGTCAATAAAATCTGTTCAAGAAAGAATATAAATTTTAATTATTGTAACTTTTGGATTCAAATACAAAGCATTGTGTATTCTTTTTCTAACACCGTTTAGATTATATTTCTCACCATGACAGTAACCCTTCGTTCACGCAGCTACTTACAATTGAATAAATCGCCGCTACCTACTATATTATATTATATTCCTGTCATACGATTTTGCTAGTGCAGCGCCTAACGGCGTTTACAAACACTATATGGAAGGTACAGACGAACGGCGATCGCGTCGCTTGAAAGTAGCTCCATGAAAGAACAGCGTACGGGAAACAGAAAAATTTCTCCGATACCATGTGAACTGTTCCCAAAAGCGAACAAATTAGTCTGAGAGGTTAAATGTATTACATCTTCATCAAAACAAAAATTTTGGAGGTGTAAGATTCCGTAGGTCCTGTGAATCTGCTGGTAGGAAGGGAGGGAATGAGGACTGGAGGTGAATGGTGAAGGAACACAGCCATTGGAGACCAGACCACACCCCGGGATGATGAAGACATAATCAAATGTCCTGAGACTCACCGGCAGCTTCTGGCTGAACCCCCAGAGGCGGATGCTCAGTCCCTTCTCGTAGGGGTACATCTCGTGGTAGAGTCGCGCCATTCCGGCGGCGTACAGCTTCTCCGTCAGCATCTGCTTCAGGATCTGGCACCAGATGTCAAGCAGGGTGGAGCTGAATGTACATACACATATATGATGCCACCATTGTTGTAAAACAAAATCCAAAAAGGGGTAATTTAAATGAGGCGTGTTGAAACAAAGACGACAATCTCCACCATTGGTCTAAAATGAGTTAGATATGGCGGTGGATAGAGAAACAAAATACTATTGACAGCATAAATGACAGTAACCCTTTTTTTTACATTAGCTTCACACAGGAGGCCCAGAGAAAAAACATCCCTGAGGGCCTATGTCATCTTTAGGGATGCTGTGTGGAGCGTCTTATTATGGAAAGGAAGGAGAGGAGAAGTTCTGGGAAGGAAAACGGTAACCGGTCCCTCCAGATCCGGCCCGCCACGTAGTAGGTGGGCAAACGCATTCACCGCCAAGAATTAGACAAACCTCACACCATGAACCCAGGCACCTCTTCTAAGTCAACAACCATAGCGAACCACTTGGCAAGGGTATTGGTTATCCAATAAATGGTTCCCGGGGCGGCGATAACTTTATCCGCCTCACAAATATTAAAATATTACCCACCCCAGCATTTTAATAAAAATTTATTATAAAGTCTTTCTGATGAGTTAAAGATTGATTGTCAATGGAGAATCAGATTGATTGAAATTAATTAAAAATTCAAAACAACTTACTCTTTGCAAGACGTCATGACAATGGGTGAAATCAAATGAATATTAATAAACGCGTTGGGCAGTCTGAACTTGTAGTCCGGCTTGTACCAGAGTTCCAGCAGACCATCATTGACAAGGAGTGAAGGAGGAGCATCCAATATACTTCTAATGGTATCTATCCTCAGTTTCTGTGCCTCGGCTTTCATCTGCAAAGCTTTCTTCTCTTCATCGGAGACTTCCGGAATTTCAATCTTTTGGCTCTGTTTCTTGCCAGCTTTCGTCTTGGGACTTATCTTGACTTTTGTCTTCTTCTCGGGAACAGGTGCTGGTATAGATACTGCTACAGGCTCCAACGGCTTGTCCTCAGTCCCAATAAGCTCCGTCAGTTTGGAAGGGAGTGGAATGAGATCGAAGTTGTCCGTGATGAAGATGTTGGGCTCCGGTAGTCGAAATTCCTCATACGGCACCATTTCTTTCCAGCGTTTCAAGTCGGCTTCAGGAATTTCTGGAAAATAGATTATATTTTAACACACTTTGAGCTGGAAGGGTAGTTCTATCCTTTACACCGGTGCTGCTTCAATGCCTGAAAAGGCATTGCTGTCAAATATTTTTATATAATTATTGTACACCAATCTCTTTGTAAGAGTCCCAACTTTTTTTTTAATGAAGGGAAGGAGACGAGGAAGTGGAAGGTGGGGAAGTACCTGGCTATTCAGATCTAGTCACTAAACACGGCTAAAGCCATTTCAAGTTTCAATTCTGAATGGTGGTCTTACACCAGGGCGATACTAAGAGTATCTTCCACTCTGGAACGTGCCGCAAATATACTATATATTATTTTAAATAATTAATTGCGAACAGATCAATTAAATAAAATTTATTTGCGCACGCCGGGTTTCGAACCCGCGTCCTTCGGAATGGGAGTCTAACGCCCTACAGTTGGACTACGCCGGCCGTATACTACATGTATAAATCATATAAATTATATAATTATCTATCTATATGTGATACAAGGTTTGAATCTCCTTGTCTTTTGTGCGGAAGAACATTTTATCAAAAGGAAACTTACACTCTAACAGTGGAGATGTGCAAATTGTTCTCTTTTTTGTAATGTTTTTTTCTCTTTTTTTATAGTGAACACCTCACAAGAGTCCCAACTGCGCCTGTCTGGAGCCAGTGAGACTATGGTATCCCCAATTGGGGTATTTTGTAGGCTGAAGGTAAGCGAGGAAGGGAAGGAGATGGGAAAGAGGAAGATGGGGAAGTACCTGGCTATTCAGATCTACACTAAACTCAGCTAAAGCCATTTCAAGCCACGTTTCAATTCTGAATGGTGGTCTTACACCATAGCGATACTGAGAGTATCTTCCACTCTGGAACGTGCCGAAAATACAGTATATATTATTTTTAATTAATTAATTGTGAAATAACACAAATTAATCAAATGAAATTTATTTGCGCACGCCGGGTTCGAACCCGCGACCTTCGGAATGTGAGTCCAGAGCCTTGCCCCTGGACTACACCGGCCGTCAATGTAATAAAATATGTACATTTTTTACACATAAAACATCACTAAATGGATCAACACCGACTATAACTTCTGTTTATGGAGACCTATTGCAAAATAGGCTTTAATTTTGGACACTACTTTTATGGTTGGTGTGTGGTGAATACTTTATAAAAAATTCATTCTAACATACATATTATTTTCAAAGATATATTGATTTAAGCTTTTGGAAGCCAGCAAAGGAAAAATATATTTTTTAAATACAACGTAAGAAATTTGACATTTCATACGAATCCAATATTTATAACATTTCTTTTGTGATATATTATAAAAAATTACATGAAAATAATGTAGAGAAAACGATCTTTCTGTTAATACCTGAAATCTATTCTTTCCACAATGAAGTTATATCAAAAACAATGAAAGAATATAGAGTTTCTAAACCAACTCCGTCCATATTTTGATGCGGCGGCCATTTTTTCGGTCATCTTTCTTGCCCGCCGCGTCATCGACAATTTATTAAAATTATTAGAGAGAGGCTAGACGTTATGCACTATTTCGTTACGTCGAGAATGAGAATGGCCCAAGCGATTCTGACCTTTTTCTTGATACTATTTTTTTATACATAAGGGACAAAATTGCTTCCAAAACCGGTGATCATCGGTGATCATACGGCCAACCAGAGGTTAAAACAGATTCCATTTTCTCGAACGGGTTTCTTGTTTTCGCCAGCCTGAAGTGTGTAAAGATAATTGCTCAACAATGCAGAAAATATAATAATATGCGTGTTTTAGAAATGAAAGAATCCATCTATATTATATCTTCTAAGGTTGCTTTGTTTCAAACATAGTGAATGAAGTGTGATGTTTGCTATACAGAATGAGGCAATGCCCTGTTTGATATACCGGTAATTCAATCAATAACTAATGCTGTAATTATTTAACGGAGATATCTTACCAGTCTTCTTGTATTCAGTTCCGAACCACTCTTCGATCTGGTCGTACTCTGGAGGTTCTTCGTACTGCTGCGAGAGCACCATAATGTTGACCTTCTCCGGCACCATGCAGTCCAGCACGTAGGTTATGCCCTGCACACATGTCAACAATATAAATTAGATTAAATAAGAAACTCTAAAATCCGAGAAGAGCTAGAAACTGAACCCCCGTCACTCTTCATAGAAAATTGAGATGGCTTGGTCAATTGATTAAGAGGGTATTACCAGAGAATACCGGAAATTAGTCCTTTTTAAATCAAATTCTAGACGTATTGACTCTTTTTTACAAAAAAACATAAATTGATTTTGAAAGATTGTTATTTTATCTGGTACATGCGTTTTAAAATTTTGAAAAACTAAGTGTATTTTTGATATACTAAGGTTATACCGTTGGTTGTTGGCAGATTTGTTCAATTTTCAAACGATAGATTCTATTTTTTTATTTTTTTTTTATTATTTAATCTATACATATATTATAATTACATGTTATTTTTTTCAATGCCTGTCTCACTAGGGTAAACCTGTGTCGAGACAGACGTAGAGTTACACAAATTGTATACAAACATGGTTATTTGAATATGAAGGTTAATTACATTTTAGGTTCAATACAATAAAAGGCAGTTGATTGGAAGTGTGAATTAATTCTCTAAAGAGTTTGATCTTACAAATCACAGGAAAGGTTATTAAACATGTATTGCATACATATATTAAAATGATATTACAGTAAAATGAATTGGAAATGGAATAAATTGATAGAAATATACATGATATATTAAAATGATATTATAGTAAAATGAATTGGAAATGGAATAAATGGATAGAAATATATATTAAAATGATAATTATGTTAGTTTATTTGACGGGATTCTATTGTTTTTATTTTATTTATTTTTTATTAGGTCGTACGTAATTGGGTATTTTTGTCTAAGTGCAATTGGTTTTACATATGTTTGCTATAGTGAGACGTCCTTTACTTGCAAGCCATTTTTTTATTTCGCTTTTGAACTTGGTCATTGTTTCTGTTTGTCTAATCGTAGCTGGTAGTGTATTGTATAGTTTGCAAGCTATGTATTTAAAATGTCTTTGTCCAAAGGTGGTTTTAGTAAAAGGAGTTTGGAGAATTTCTTTGTTTTTGGTTCGGGTATTGTGTACCGCTTGTGTTAAACAACACAAATTTCAAATCATATAATCATACAATAAAATAAATCAATACATAATCTAGTCAACACAGTTTTCAAAATTTTAATTTTAGTTAAATTAAAATCATAAAAAAATAAATCCGAGAACGTGTTTTGTGACAAAAATACCTCAGTTTTTCTATTTATTTAAGGTCTTACAAAATAAAACATTAAAAAAAAAATTACATGCTTAAATACTAATAATTATGATTAAAAAATACTTACAAGAAGTACACTATATTTAATAATGTATCATCGTGCGCTGTGAACATTTTTATTGCTTATTTTAATGTAGGTATATATTACATAATATATTAAAGCAAATTTTGAATGAAATAAATCGATATTAAATTTTTAATTTAATAAATTTGATACGGGGAATAATCGATCTTTCTCATTGGAACCTCCCTGTACAGTTGCAAACATTTTTAAACTTTTCTTCTCAGCTGCTGGTCAATCGCTCTTAAGAAGAGAAGATCGAATTCTGCTGAAAATTCTGAGTGCTATTCTAAAGGGAAGTGGGCTGTGGTCCAATGGGCTGTTGGGAGCAGCAACTCCAGAGGCTGTGCAAGGAGAGGTTGGACCTACCATGGACGGAAGTCAGTAAAGGGTGACTTTCACCTTTCAGTCACCTGATGGGTGATTTTGTATCTTTTGTAGTAACTTTTGCGTTAAGTCTGCATTACGAGACAAATAAGACAAAAAGGCAAAATCTGTCGGACATCGGAAGGTGTCCGAAACCATGGGCGTTCATAAATGACTATCCGTTTGTGGTATTATGTGATGTTTGTATGTGATGACATTCGATTCACAATATAATAATAATAAATATAGTAACTTAACCTCTCGCAGGCCGCAGTCCCCCCGGCGGGTCTGGATTTTTTAAGCGATTTTGACCCTTTTGTATAAAGAAATTGTATGAAGAACAAGGTCAGAATCGCTTGGGCCATTCTTGTTCTTGACATAACGAAATACTGAATAGCATTTAGCCACGCCGAAATATTCAAATTAACTGCCAATGACGCGCCGGGCACCAAAGATGGCGGACAAAATGGCTGCCGCTTGATAATATGAACGCTGTCATATTCAAAGTCTATATTTATTAATTGTTTTTGATATAAATCCATTGTGGAAAGCATAAATTTGAGTGATTGTTAGAAAGTTAGTTTTATCTACATTATTTTGATGCAATTTTTGTAATATATCACAAAAGAAATGTTATAAAAATTGAATTCATAAGAAAGGTGAGAACTGTCAAATATTTTACGTCATATTGAAAAAAATAAATTTTTGTATGCTGGCTTTCAACAAGTTAATAAATCAACTAGTAATCACATGAACCTCAAACTCATTTTGCCTGTTACTTAAAAGTACGAGTAACAAGGTGTGTGCACCCTTTCATACACATCATATTTATGGTTTCGGTGTGTGGCACCTCCAGTACCTACACAGTGCTTATTATGATTGGTCAGATTGCCAGCCCTGGATTAATTTGGAGTTAAAATGTTGTCAAACCTGCAAGAAGCATTCAAAATTCGAATTTGAATTCAAACCGATTCATTTCTTGTCTGTCAGCCTTGAGCTTTGGGGCGAACCTCGGGACTGCCTCACGACGCATCAACATTCTTTTAATAATCGCTACGATTGTGATTGCACAAATTGGCAAGTGACTCGCCATCTTAAACCTTGCGCTGATGAGAGCCATCGGAGGACTTCCGCCTGCCCTGCTGCTGGAGTACCATTTTGGCTGGGAGCCAAGATTCTGCTACCAATTCACCCTCACGATGTGAGATCCTTCAACATCGCTCAGTACAACTTGGTATCAGCCTTCATTATATATTACCCTAGCAAACCCCTTAATGCCAGAAGGTATAGATTTAGGATGTCCTTTTTGATATAAAATATATTTATGTGTTTAAAAACAATAATTTCATTTCTAAACATAGTAACCCAATCCTTTTTTTTTAATTTTATTTTATTTATTTGCGTTATAAACAGTATATACATTTATATATGACAGTGAATAATATGTTTATGTCATTGACCAATAAAATAACGACATTTAAATATAGGACCATAATAAAAAAAAATATGCAACAATATACCTAATACAAACAATTCTGATGCATCTTCAATTTAAAAAAGTGTTTTATGATATAGATATTTCTAAGGTTTACACTTAAATTTTAAAGGATATCAATAATATCTTTGAGGAAAAGATTTCATTAAAATACAAACTACTAAAAGTAAAAGAGAAAATGCGACGAATTAATAAAAAAAAGAAATCAATGAAATTAAGTTTTTGGTTAAACATATGGCATTCGATGGAATGTAATTTTTTTATGAATGTTTTGAATTTAGCAAGGTTCGTGTTAAACACATCGATGTTTGGGCATAATCTATTAAATGTGCTACAGCTTGCAGTAGTTATTGCCTAATCATTCTTGACATTTTACGACATCTTGTCAGTTTTATTACTTCAATGATAAAGCTGTCAAAATTCTAATGCATCACTAAAATGATGCAATATTGTTACCGCCCAATCCTACGGTAGCGACCCAATACAACTAAAGTTGTATTAACCTCTCAATTGTTAGAGATTAGAAAATAAAATGCGATTTTAATCCTTATGTATAAAGAAACTGTACAAGGACAAGGTCAGGATCGCTTGCGTCAATATCATTTCTGACTTTGCTTTTTATTAAAAAGAATTTTTTTATTAAAATGAAAAAATTTCATTTTAATAAAAACTTTTTATTAAAATGAAACTGTACAAGGACAAGGTCAGAATCACTTGCGTCAATATCATTTCTGACTTTGCTTTTTATTAAAATGAAACTGTACAAGGACAAGGTCAGAATCGCTTGCGTCAATATCATTACTGACTTTGCTTCTTATAAAAGCACTCTATCTTCTCAGAATGCTCTGATATTAAGTTTCTGTGAAATACGGCCTTGAAATCTTAACCTGTTGAAAGCCAGCATAGGAAAAATATATTTTTTCAATACGACGTAAAATATTTGACAGTTCTCACCTTTCTTACGAACTCAATTTTTATAACATTTCTTTTGTGATATATTACATAAATTACATCAAAATAATGTAGATAAAACGAACTTCCTAATAATCACTTAAATCTATGCTTTCCACAATGGATTTATATAAAAAAACAATGAAAAAATATAGACTTTGAATACGACTCCGTTCATATTATCAAGCGGCAGCTATTTTGTCCGCCATCTTTGATGCCCGGCGCGTCATTGTGAATTAATTTTTAATTGTTTGGAGTATTTCGTTACGTCAAGAATGAGAATGGCCTGAGCGATTCTGACATTGTTCTTCATAAAATTTCTTTATACATAAGGGACAAAATCGCTTCCAAAATCGATGGTACACCGGAGTACGTATGGCCAATGACAGGTTAACTGTCATCCGACTTTCAAGAGATTAATCATTGGATACAACAGATATAATAAAAAAAATATTTATGAAATGTTGACATTGTTTCAATTTAATTTAATCCCGCAGGATTTGTAAAATCTATCCTGCAATCCCATAGGATTTGAAAAAGGTGCGGATTTGCCAACCCTAAACCTGTAGAAGGAATACAGACAAGACAGTTGATAAATGAATGGGTCATAATGAATTATATTTACATCAGGTTGGTATTCATAGAACAGGTCTGCTCCCGTCAGATAATGCTCCGGAGGATAGAACTGCATGTTCTCAGCCAGGTTCTCCACATTGTCACACGGCTGGCACTCCTCTGCAAACCTGAAGTTCATCTCTTCAATGCTCTGCAAATACATACATAAGCACATCAAATTTTACAACTCTTATTACAATATCTAATCTTCTATATTAACTCGTCAAGTCTATTGATTCGGTTTTCGAACAACTAATATGGGTCTCATAGAAATCTTTGTGTCCCCTTACTATCATGGTTAGAAATATGATCTAAACGGTGTTAGAAAGAGAAAATACCATGCTTTACATTCAAATTGTGATTTTTCAAAGGGTTTGCGCCTTTTCACTATCAAGAAAACTTTATTTCCTAACTAGAACTACTAATATAAAAACCTATGATTTTTCATAGGCTGCGCTAATAGATCTGCATAAAATTTTGGTTTAAAAATTACTTATGTAACCGTCACGACCATGACCCTTTCATTTGATCGGCCACCATAATACGGGCATGTGCCTAGTATGGTGGTCATAAAATCTACAAATACATATTATAATTACTATGCAAAGAATAAAATCTAAAAGTTAACCAAAATAATTAAAATGTACACCTTTACGAATCCTAAGTTTCCGACAGCAATTTGAGAAAAAATTATGAATTAAACATTGTGAATTTTTTACAAATTATTTTTAAATGAATCTTTCCAGTAATTGAAGTTAGAAAAAATGTAAGGGTAAGTCATTTTTAAAACTTTTTTATGTTTGCTTTCAAAATTTTTATATTTATAATATTAGTTGTTTATTTCTAATAATAAAATTTTAAAGCGTATTTTATCACCTTCCAAAAACAGTTTTGAGTTTTCCTATATGTTCCGAAATATTCCATTTCTTTGGATTTTCTTGCGGAATGGCGGAAATACTCTTGACCTTTTGCCAGAATATGCCAGAGGCCTGAGGGTTTAAATAAACAGAAATAATTGTCTGGTAGAGGCTTACCTGGATTTCTTTAAAGATTCTTTCATTGGGGCACTCCTTCCTTAGCATATTAATGTACGCAAAGACATCATCCAAAACCTGAAATACAAAAAAGTTACTATCATCACATGTTTTGACTGTTTCATAAAACTAACTTAAACTCAAATCGACCATCTTAAAAGATCACTATTTGCAGTCTATCCATTAACCTTTAATTGACCGCAGTCCCCCCGGCAGGTCCGGATTTTTTATGCGATTTTGCCTCTTATATATAAGATATGAAATTAAACAATTTTTTCACTTTGTTCCACTTGTTTATTTACACCAGGACCGGTTTCGTCCTACTACGGACATTTTCAGACTGGAAATGGCTGCCGCTTGATAATATGAACACTGTCATATTCGAAGTCTATATTTATTCATTGTTTTTTATATACATAAATCCATTGTGGAAAGCATAGATTTGAGTGATTATTAGGAAGTTCGTTTTATCTACACTATTTTGATGTAATTTTTGTATTACATCACAAAAGAAATGTTATAAAAATTGAATTCATAAGAATGGTGAAAACTGTCAAATATTTTACGTCGTATTAAAAAAATTTATTTTTTGTTTGCTGGCCTTCAACAAGTTAATTAGTAATTTAATGATAGATTGTCCGGCTTCTTGCCAGCAGGACTTTGATTAACTACTGCAGTCTATCCATTAATTATTAATTTAATGACCGTATCCCCCAAGATGACTCCTATGTGGAGCTAAAGTTAAAAAAATTATCTATTTGGTAGCAATTTTGAACAAAAATAAAGAACATTTTGTCCCTTTCATATAGAACCCCTAGCTTGACGGTCCTTGAGTCGGCATGCGATGGCGTTCGAGTGTACATTCGCACATCCACAGTCAATGTCACAGTACTACTGGAAGGACCAGGAAACATTTCCATATAAATCACATAGTGCCAGCAGGATTCGCAAAAACCCAGCCTACTGGAAGAGCTTCCAGCGGGACGAACTATCGAGAATGTTTTTAGAGATATGAGATCAGGTTCAGAAGGAATAGGGGGACTTACTTCACGCATATTACGAATATAACGAGAACGTTTTTAGAGATATGAGATCAGGTTCAGAATGAATAGGGGGACTTACTTCACGCCAGTGTTTGAGTCCTTCCTGCGTTAGGACGATGGTGACAGTGAAGAAACAGAGAAGAGACGTGTGATCTATTCCTGATTCAGAGTTCCCCGTGTATATTTCAAGAGCCCATACTCTGAAAAAGATAAAAAAAAATTAATAAATACTTAGTTTCAACCACTTTTAATCTTTAAATCACAAGAAACTTCTCATTTAAGTTTATGTGAAGCCAGAGAAAATTATATGGGTCTAATAATATAACGCCATTTAAGTTTTTCAAAATAATGCTCTGTTACCGTATACAAATATACCGGATAACAAATATTTCTTATCTTAACTACTGTTACATTTTTATTAAATATAAATTTTAAAAATGTATATCTTTTCTGATAAGTTGCGTATTTTTATTTTGTAATATAATATTTTTTATAAGATTTCTATCTTTTCACTTCCCTGCACTGGCCAAAACAGCACAGAAATACAAAAAAATTAGTTCCAAAACCCTGCCTGATGGAAAATTGAAAATTAAAACACATTTTAAAAATATAATTTAAATAGAAAATAACAATTGCAACAGGTTATATATAACAAGATCATACTAACGTGTAAAAATAAATAAATAATTGGAATCATGAAAACTCATTAGCCTATATGTTTTTCTTGATTTACTCAAAAGTATGAAAATCCATTAGGGAGGGTATGGAACTCAACGATAAACTATTTATTTCACTTTCATTAAATTACTGTCGACTGAAACAGTATAAATAAATAACTTTGTAATAATGTAGTCGCTCTCATTTATACTATGGATCACTTATTAGTTATTGGATAACCAACACCCCTGGCATAGGTTAGCGCAAGCGGTTCGTTACGTTTGATGAATTAGCAAGGGTTCCCATGTTCATAGGGGGAGGTTTTTGCAGGTCTTGGCGGCAAACAGATCAGGAGAGACTAGTTGAGGGAGACCTTTTGACTTCTCCAGCAAGACTTTCTCGACCCATCGCTTTGCACCTCAGTGGGAAGGATGGATTCATACGTCCATCACTCCTGGACACATTCATCCCCAGATTCCAACCCATCGCTCATACCTTTTTCCTTCCCAGAACTCCCTCTCCTTCCTTTTCCTTACAAGACCCTTCACACAGCATTCCCACAGATGACATGACAGATATATGGTGCTAATGTTTAAAAAAATATTAAAAAAACTTATAGGTAAGGTTAAGTACCAGCGTCCTTCTTTTGACTTACTTTTTCCTCAAATGTGAGAGCAGACTATCAGCTCCCTCGTGTCCGAGAATCCAAGACACGTACTGGTGCGGCTTGCTCTTGTACTCTCCCAAGAACGATCTCATGCACCAGGTCAGATTTAACTGAAACAAAAAACCATAAACAGCTTTTTTGTATCGCACTTTATAAAAGCATTCACATCACAGATTTATATCAATGATAAAAATTGCCAGGGAAAATAATAATTGCAGCAATAATGCTGCCTTATAAAAAAATAAAAACATTTACCTCGGTAACTTGGCTGATTGGTTTGATGTAGTATATGGAGTTGAAGTCCTTGGTGATGTCTTCTGGCTTAAAGGCGTGCATGGAAAAGTCATCGGCAGGCTGCCCGTTGTTGGGAATCAGCCCAAACGTGGTCACCACATATTTCTCCAGGGTTTCCATGGGAAGACGAGCCTAGAAATATAACTCAACAGTTATGACCGCATTGACACAACTACGTACATCTCCCTTCCTCATGCCAACCTACTACCCTACCTATACATATTCATATCCTCTGACAAGGTGTGTGACAATATCATTTACATGTGACATTTGGAACATTAACTCAAGGAAAATCAGTTTATTAACCCATTCATGACGAAGGTGCCATATGGATCTCGAAAAAGTATTGGCACTCATTTAGTCACAAAATGCCGATATGTTGAAATAGCGGTGCCAAATACAGTTTGATATAGTCTACAGGCATGTACGAACACCTTTGTCTCGGTTGGGTTCAGTTTGTTTATGTGTGCCGACGTAAACAAATGTGTCTTTACTGAGTTAGAAAAAAAGTGCAATTTTTTCAAGATTTCAAAATAAGTGAAGTAAGTAATCCATTAAATTTATGTAGTAGATTTGATTTTTTCCTCAAAACGGAATATGATTTGTAGATAATGAAATTCTTTGCCTATTTACACACACTTTGTTACAAAAATAATCATCATTGTATCTAAACGAGGACTGTGAATTGAAGGTTTTGATTTTTGGTTCCATATGGATCTTTCGACAGATCTCACTATACATAAAATGTAATTTTTCAAAGATTTCATTGTTTTTCGCGTTTTTTAGGGGTTTGACTGTTAAAGAAGTGATGTTACCGCTTTAAGAACAATCAGATAAGAATATATGGATGATGATCAAGTAGTGGATGCGTATGTGGAGCCGCCAAAAGGGAGTGATTTGTCCGGAGCAGATTCAGCTGATGAAGATGACGGCGGAACAATTGCCAATATCTATCGAGCGAAATTATTTTCTGTTTGCAAAATTGTTAACAAAAACGGGAAAATGTACTTCCGATTCTGGTTCAGATCCAGAGAACCCTAATCTAGAACATTTAGGAGATGTGCACTTGGACTCAGCTTGCAGTGACCTCGACATTTATTCGACGCTTCAGCATCACAAGCGTCTGCAAGCACTTCTTCCGAGCCTCCTTTGATACGATGCCGTATTAGTACTGCAGACAGAGTAAATGATTCCGCTGAACCACTTTATCGCATTCCAAAACGTATGCCTGGTCCAAGAACTACGTATCAATGGACGTCTAACGATGTGACACCAATTTCTTGTAGCATATTTCCATTCAAAAAAAAAGATCAGTATTCAGAGGCCAAATGAACTCCGAGAAGAAGGCAACAATGTGTACTTCTTCGAGGACATACTGAAAGTGCAAGGACATCATCAAGGAGCAAAAAAAAGATCAGTATTCAGGGGCCAAATGAAATCATCAGCACGAGAAGAATATGGGCGGAACTGATAGAATGGATCAAAACGTTGCATGTTATCTAATTACTGTTCGTCAACAGAAATAGTGGTGGTCCGTTTTTACCTGGGCCATCGATGTAACAATTCAGAATTGCTGACTTCTGAAACGCAAAGCCATGGATTATTTTTAATTGGGACAGTTAGAATTCAGTGAAGAGATATCAAAACATTACTGCGAGAGGTATGCTATCAAGAAACACTTCAAGGCACCCGACAAACTCACCAAAATAGGAAAAAAGGGCGAAGCAGTATGACACCTCTGTCCTGCATTATCCTAGGCAAATGCAATTACTTACTGAAACTAACAAGTATGGAAAATGTCTTGTGCATCTTATAAAAGCAAGCAGCATATGTAAGGTTTGATTATGCGTGAAATGCTTCGAGAGTTACCACACTAAATAATGCTGTTGAAAATTTTACTTTCTGTACAATAAAGTTGAAAAAAATAAAATTCCGACTAGTTATTTGCCGAAAGTGCCATATGGATCTCACCCTTCTCTGACTACCTGAGGGGTGAAGAAACGATTTTTTTAAATTCTGAAAAAAATGTCCGTTTTCTACCTCTAAAACCAACCCCCCTGTCAAATTTCAGCACGAAATTCGAGAAAAAAATAGTTCGTCATGAATGGGTTAAAGAAGCCTGTGCAATTATCCACAATATCTCGGTGATTCTAACGGAAACTTGTGCAGTGATCAATCCGGTAATCCCCTAGTGCGCTTTATTAGAATCTATTATGGAAGCTTGTGCAGTGATTAACCAAGTGTCATAATATGGAATCTCACAATAACGTGCTGTGTGAGGCTTAAAGTAAATCAGAATTCTTTCCAATGTCCACTGTTATGAATATTGGAACATAGAATTTTAATTTATATAATAGTGTGGAGCACGGATGTATGAAAAAAAAAAAATTTTAAGATTCAGATTTCTAAGAGGGGGGGATTTGTGCCTTATGTTAAAGTAAAAATACGTGGGATTTTTCATTTCATTTGATTAAGATCTTCAGCCTCCGCAGTGACCCCAAAAATTTAAAATCAGGGCAAAAAAGTTTAATGTTTATAAGGCGATACATTGTGATTAATTTAGTGGTCAGTAGGTGTTAAATGATAAACAATAGATACATAATTAAGATATTTATTAAGGCATTGCTGTAAAAAAAAAAATGAAATTCGAAACAAACTTATACATTTATTATATAGGTTTTAAAATCCTTTTTAGTGTCAAATTTAGGCATTTTGTTTCGCGATTCCAGCTTGACATTTATTACACCTAATCGCGACTTTCTTGTGCACTGAGAAATGGAAGCCTCTGTTGTATTCTTTACAGCTCTTTCAACAGCTTGAGTATGGCAGAGAAGCCTTATAAACAATAGTTCGCTTTCACAACCAGATTCCACAATATTCTGAATTTCCTGGTCCGATAAGTTTTTAAAAATCGATGGTTCGGTTAAGTTTTCCTGCCAATTTATTAAATCAATATATGTAGAAGCATTAAAATCTATCAATATTTAGTATCAACTCTCTAACATGTTTTTTATCATCTGTTATCATCGCAAGAAGAATCCCTTCAGGATGCGCAAAGTATCCGTTTCTTTGGATAACAGGATCTATAATTTTTTTTAGAGTTTCTGGCACGTATCTGGAGACCTTAATAATATTGAACAGATGACGCGTACCATCTTTGCATAATGGTTGAGAACCAAGACGATGCGTAAACTTTGACCACAAAAGTAGCCAAAGTTTTCAAATTTTCAGATGGTTCTTCAGTTGATGCATACAAACGTAGTATTCGGTTGGCACGCGTGATCCAACGGGCATGTGAAAGATAGCAATTTTATACAAGTACTGTTGGTCTGAACTCAGATCTTTGGCCATTTCTGGTAGCATTTCACAGGTTTCCAGTGATTTTCCCAGTGGAGCAATATAAGATTTAGGTCCCGAGGTACACCCATTGAGATGAAGAAACAGATGTTTCAAAGGCAGTTCATTCATGTGGAGCAAACAAATTATTTACTGGAGTGGTTTTTGTAGCCTTTTCTCAAGCAGTTTTATAATTCTAGCATACTTTTCAGTATTAACATTCGTACCATCACAACCAATTGCCATAATTCTATTTGGAAAACTTCTTTATAACCCTGTTATCGCGGATTCTATTCCTTTTGCTGTACCAACATCAGGTACCACGTATCCCATGTAAATGGATCCCGGCTTTTGAATCAGTGAGATATGTTCCTCCACAACCATAGTCCTGTAGCATTTAACGCCCTTTTTAACAATTTTCAAAGTTTTGTCTTTTTCCCCGTCAAAGTATAAAACCAAGAGCTCTGTAATTGTTGCATTTTCCATTATTTTTTCTCTGGTTTTAGTTCTCTCTCTTCATAACTTGTGCCGATCAATGACCTCAACATCAGACCCAATGTCGAACAAAACAGATGATGCTGTTGCTGCTGCTGCTTTATCAGACACTCCATACCTATCACATGTCTTCGATAATGTAGGAAAATTAAGTGTCGATTTTTTTAAATTTTATTTTCAATAACGCCTTTAAACATGGTGCATTCTGATTTTTCTGACTCTAATGATGTCGCTGAAGAAATACTAACATTTAAATCAGCTGACGTTGAAGTGTTTAAGGATGTGTTTCGGCGATTCTCTAGTTCATAATTAATTTTTAGAGTTAGGAACCTTTTTATCCTTAGGACATAAATATTCAGCGAATGCTTTGCGCTTGCATGCTGAAATATCAAAAAGTATCTTACTGCTTTGCTGAAAACTATTTAACTTGTCCGGGGAGAGCCTCTTGATAGATTTGAGTAGATTTTATTACATTAGAACAAGAGCACTGACGACGCGTGACGCGACAAGTGCAAGCAAGCTAAGTATCACCTCCCGCGTTTTCTCTCTTTCCTTATTTAAATTATAAAACACAAATTCGAACGTCTTTTTATTTTGTGTCGAATCTATTTTATACCAAGTAAACTTTCTTGATAAAAATTAGTATGTTTATTCAAAAATATCGTACATAAACATGACTTCCAATTAGAGTGTAAAACCGACTATTTTCATAAATTCAATGCCGTTGCGGAGGCAGTTACCCTAAACAAAATTGAATAATATTTTACATGGCTTAAATTAAACCTAAATGGCACCAAATTTTGACTATTACATTACCGTCAGGTGAAAAAAAATATTTCACTCCACCCTATTATATAATCTACTAAAATAGAAATCAGTCGTTCACAGCCTTTATTTATTTGTAAATCCCTGAAAAAACAATCAATAATAACACCCAAATAAACATATTCTTTAACCAGTTCAATATTTTCACATGTACACAATGCAGGGATACCAACATGTAAGCAATCTGAAGTGTGTGTTTTAATTCAGGTGTTATAATATTTACCTTGGCATTTGGTAGTCTAATATGTATCAATTTAGTTTTGTTCTTGCATTTATGATTAGACCAGAGACTTGAGACCATTTCAAAAGTTCAATATAATCTTTTTGTAAGAGTTCAATACATAATTGAAAATCACTGCCAGAAATCAGCAATGCAGTATCATACACAAAGTGTTTTACATGTTTAAAATGTATTTAATAAAAGAGACATAAATGATGTATAAAATTGGAACTAATATGGAACCTTGAGGAACGCCTGCTAGGTTTTTCTTTTTTTACGGTGTTCAATAGCTTTATTTGCATGCACCGGTTTTTCAAACAATTTTCAAAGAGTTTTAGAAGTTTCCCTGTTACTCCTATGGTTTCTAGTATTTTCAATAATTTTCTACGGTTAATAGTGTCAAATTCCTTTGAATAATCTATAAATAAGACTAATACATGATTTTTACTATTTAATTTATTATTTATTAAGCTAGCAAACTTTTGAAGTAGCATTTCAGTTCACTTCTCTTTTTGGAGGCCATACTGATCGGTATCAATAATAGAAAAATCTTCTAAATATTTTATTAATTTTAGCTGAATGTATATTTCAAGAATTTTTTCAAGAAGAAAGGAGTTATGGCAAAATACCTATCGGTCTATAATTATCCAATATAGTGTGATCGCATCCTTTATAAATGGGTCTGATAATACTACATTTTAAGTCATCTGGAATTTTTGCTTCAAAATAAGATTCTGTTTACAAAGTGCGTTATAATTGTACCTAAAGTTAATATACTTTTTTAATATCGCTCATTCTGATGTTATCCATTATAATTAATTCCAGCAGAAGACCTTTTAAGTTGCAGGCGTGAGTTTTAATTTAGGGCAGATGTGTAGATAATGGTGAAGTGCAGATGTTTGTTGATAGCCTATTAACTGTTGATTCCTAGCTCTTCCAGAACGCATAGATTGTTGCGTACAGCTGAAGGAACATTTCTCAGGCATCAACCAGTTATGTATGAAAACGTATTTGAGTTACCTGAACGGCGACTGTCATCCTGTGAGCGCTGTAGTGCCTCTTGCGGAACTCGTGTGCAGCGGCGTGCAGCGCGGGGTCTTCAGGCCCCACGGGGGCACTCAAGCTCTTCAGGTTGCCCCACATGAAGGTGCGCGCGGGATGGCCCACGGGCAGGAGGCCTCCAAGCAGCTGGTCGTGTCTGTGCTCGTCAGAGGGCAGGGCTAGGGCAAATTCTGGAAAAAACGGTATATAATCATTGCATATAGATATGTATACAGATCAGTAACTCGGAAATCTAATTGAGCGTAGGACAATTTTTAGATTCTGTGGGTCCCGAAGAATTTAATTTAACTCAATTCCCAGTCCCTCAAGGGGGAGAGAAACATGAGAGGTCAAATCCCACCCTGCTTTAATGGTGATGGTGACAATCATAATTCTCTATTTAAAATAGAAAGCTGTTACTAATGCTTTTATAACATAAAAATATTATGTCTTATAATTCCACTGCGAACAAAATGCCAAAAATATAATATGTAGGTACCTGATTCAATGGCCTCCCTCTCCCTCTGCATGGCCTCCTGCCTCATGAGCGGCGCCACAAAGAACTGGCTGAACTTGTCCATTCCCTTCTCCAGGAAGTTCTCCTGAATCCAATAATATAATATGTAGGTACCTGATTCAATGGCCTCCCTCTCCCTCTGCATGGCCTCCTGCCTCATGAGCGGCGCCACAAAGAACTGGCTGAACTTGTCCATTCCCTTCTCCAGGAAGTTCTCCTGAATCTCAAAGTGGAAGGTTGTGTTTTCGCAGTCCGTCTGCGCATTGTCTGACCCGCCTTTTTTCTACAAAACGAAATACGGTTTTTATACATCTTTGTTAATTCTATTACAATTAGTGATATGCTATGTCTGTCTCACTAGGAACTCTTGTGTTGAGGGCAGGGCAGTTTAACCTGTTGTCTGTCGCCCGGACACCGGCATATGGAATTTATTTTTATTTTTTTAAATGCGATTTTAACTATGTATAAAGAAACTGTACAAAGACAAACTGTACAAAAAACTTATGTATAAAGAAACTGTACAAGGTCAGAATCGGTTGCGCCAATATTATTCCAGATTTTTCTTTTTACTTCAGCAATGTAGCTTCTCAGAATGCTCTGATATTAATTTTCTATGGTATAAGGCCATCATGTGAACAAATGTCAGCCGACATACAAGAGGTTAAAACATAAGCATATTATAACACAAATACATAACAACACAATATACAATTTTATTTTTTTGAAAATAACAGACAATCATCGTCATACCATTGGAAATGGGCGTTTTTCAAAAAAAGTGTACATAGATAAAAGTCAGTGTCCCATCACTTTCAGGATCAGTAACTTTTGTTGTGTCGTTTTTAATGACCAACCATATATTTTACCAATATAATAACAAATAAATACCTTTATGGACTAAAAATAATGAATAAATCTATTAAATTTCGATATTATTTTAAAATAAGTAAGACTACAGGTCACTGTTTCTGGTATGTCCTACACCTACCACTACCAGTAAGAGTTCAAAAATTAATGTTATTTAATGTTATTCCAGTATTTATTTCTAATTCTACTAATAGTATATGATAATATTTTCGATTTGCAACCATAATATAGATTAATTATCGTGCAAAATAATTTAAATACCAGATATTGAGTTGTCCTACGAAATAGCGTATGGTGGAATTTCCGCCTACGCAACCACATTATTGACGTCTTCCAATAAAAATATTACCAAATCGATGAATATTTTCGAAAATAGCAACCCTATTTAGTCTATGAAGGGCGGCCATGTTTGGTTTTTTACAGCCAGTTTGCCAAGAAATCGTAACACAAGTGGTCGTTCTCGGCTGTACTAAAAAAGTGTTCCACCAACGCTTCCGTATTTCTCCAGGTAATTTACCAGCATGTATTAGAGTTGTCCTACGAAATAGCGTATGGTGGAATTTCCGCCTACGCAACCACATTATTGACGTCTTCCAATAAAAATATTACCAAATCGATGAATATTTTCGAAAATAGCAACCCTATTTAGTCTATGAAGGGCGGCCATGTTTGGTTTTTTACAGCCAGTTTGCCAAGAAATCGTAACACAAGTGGTCGTTCTCGGCTGTACTAAAAAAGTGTTCCACCAACGCTTCCGTATTTCTCCAGGTAATTTACCAGCATGTATTAGACTCTACTTTGTATTAAATTGATTCATTTATTGTTTTATGAAATGTTTAGTTAGAACAAACAGAAGTTTCATAATTTATTGATAAATACATTTCGAAAAAATATTGACGCGATTACGCCACTTCTCTTACGCAACGGTCTCGTGAATGGAAATTAAAAGTGACGTAATGGAATTCTAAAGGTCGGTTCACTCTGTCCGTCTTTTAGTGTATTTGGGTGTGTTACAATTTTCTAATTAAATTTATATTTTGCATGTATCTTCAAAATGTAACTATTACATGTAGATTATTATTATTTGTAGATTATTATTATTAGGTTGAGTGATATATGTAGCATTGAAAAAAAAGAACAGCATAGCTAAAAAGAAAAAAATATTTGATTTTTATGTGTATAATTTTTTTTCTTTTTTTTATAAATTAAGATTATTAAAGATTCATTCTGAAAGAGTCGAAATGGTGTCGAAGTACTAATATAGACAGCAATATGAGCAACTATTACTGTAGAGGCAACTCTGAAATTCAGTATAAAATCAGCTGGTTCATACAATTTTGATTAAGTAAGTATAAAATGTAGCATGATTTATGTTCTTGTGTGTTTTAGTTAATCCTGTACCTAATTAAAGTTGTGTACATTAACAAGTACCTTAATACCCTTTCAGCTTAGTTACCTATTTCAGGCTATACACGGTATGCACGTGTAGCCCATTATTACCTATCTAATTATTTGTGCATTTTTATAAATAATTTATTTTAATTTTATGTTCAAATATGCCGTTGAAAGCTGCAGAAAAATCAAAAAGGTACAGAGACAAAATTAAAAACGACCCTGAAAAATATGAAGCCTTTATGAAAAAAGAGTTACAAAGACAAAAATAACATCAAAATAAAATCAGAGAGCTAACCAAAGAAGAATAGAAAAAATAAGACGTTGGAGAGAACAGAAACGAAAATAAAAAGAAAAGAAAAAAGAACAAGTGGAAGAAAAAGTACTTGCGCGGGGGGCCTTCCACGGTGGCGGTAGTACGTAAAATCGCCCTTTTTTATAGAGAATACCTCACATGAGTCTTAACTGCTCCCGTCTGGAGCCAGTGAGACTATGGCATCCCCAATTGGGGTACGTTTGAGGCTGAAGGTAAGTGGGGACAGGAAGGAGATGGGGAAGAGGAAGGTGGGGAAGTACCTGGCTATTCAGATCTAGTCACTAAACACGGTTAAAGTCATTATTAAGCAACGTTTCAATTCTGAATGGTGGTCTTACACCAGGGTGATACTGAGAGTATCTTCCACTCTTCCCATAACAGTCGCTTATCGCGCCTTCAGCAGTGTAGCCACGACGTGCGTACACATACGACTGATATTTCGCGCCCGCTGTCGCTACCGGGCAAGCCTCTCAGTCTGGCCGAGGCCTTAGAATTCCTAAACGTTACCAAATTTTTCCCCTTACGCCACTGTCCTGTTATTGCTGTGATTTATTTTCTAAGATCAATTATTATATCTCAAAGAAATTTGTTCTTTTTTTTATTGATATAGTTCATGATTAATTTTAAATTTGTTATAATTAAACATTTGTAAAACAAAAACTTATATTCGTCTTTCTAGAACGCAAAATATACAGTACAAAAAGTCCAAAAGTAGCGTAAAAGAATATTTTTATTGAAAAACTTAATATTTAATTCAATAAGCTTGATTATTCATATTTTTTAGGAGACTGATTGTGTTTTCAATTCGTAAATAAAAATCTGAAATAATGAATTTCTTTTAATTTTCTTTATAAACTTTATGATAAAAGTGACGTAAAAGAATTTCTTACCAATAGTATTAAACTTAAATTGCAATTATTTTCGAAGTTTATTGACATTTTCTATTTAAATACTTTTTGTCGTGAAGTTCATACTTTCTTTAATAAATTAACGTATATTTTTAATCGAAATGCAGCATCTCACTTAAGTGGAATTCCTATTACGTCACCGACATCTTTTTTGGAAAACGCCCAAATGCATACTTATAAGTAGAGGTGCAGTTTAATACAATCATTTTATAACAAAAATACATAACAACACAAAGATTGGCGCAGGTATCAGGTATTTCGGGGTATCAGGACCTAAAGCTTGAAACAGACTGCCACTTGAACTAAGACTCGTTGGCAGGATTATCCTGTAATCTAGGATTACAAGATAATTCTAGGTAATCCTTATTAAATTTACTATTCGGTAATCAATCTGCATTTTAAAAAAATGATCACGGTACCGCTTTTTAAGATATTAAATAATGTCTATAGGCGAAGATAGGTGTTGTCCGGTTAAAACATAGGTAGGGATAAGAAAAAAATTACTATCGCTCCTTGATATGTGGGGGACCTTAGTGACCCCCCTTCAGTTTGATATGTGATTTTCACCTTCAGGTATGTAAAGGTTAAAGAAAAATAAAGCATCACATACCTTTATGAAAGAATCAAAGTCATTCTCCTTGGGGAACTTCTTGCTCCCCATGAACAGCATGTGCTCCACAAAGTGTGCCAGTCCCTGGATGTGCTCGGGGTCGCTGAAGCTGCCCACTCCAGTAGTGAGGGCGCAGGCTGCCTGGAATTATATAAACACATCAATACATTACACAGCTGTAGAAGAGGCAAAGTATTCCTAACTGTTGTTTGCTTTACTATTGACAATGTGTATTGAAGTGTGATTGACTGAACTTCGTCAGTACTTTCTCTCCAATTGCTTTGTGGGCGTCTGCCGAAACATAACCAAAAATGTGCAATTACACTGATAATTAATCGGTCGATCGCAAAGCAAAATTTGGTTGAATTGTGAAATTTGAAAATAATTTCAATATTTCCATAAAATCTGCAGTTTCTTATCATAACCCTTCAAAATGGATGAAAAAATGACAAATCATTGAATTATTTAAATGAATGGTTTTAGTAGATATTTAATTGTCCGATGAGCGACAAGGTTTGGCCATATCTTTTCTAGTTTAAAAGTTGGGTAACTTTTTTTTCTGACTTGTTAGAACGAAGCGGTTTCATGACTTCCTCAAAGTCAGTGCGGCAAACGCAACAGGCAGAGAAACAGCTCAATTTCGTATATTTTATGGTGGAATTTATTGTTCAAAGTCGGTTTTGTGTACCAATACTACAAGGTAATTAATAATTAAGACCTAACAAATATTTTGCAAGTAATTAGTCAACAAAGCGAAGGCCATTAGCAATGTTTTATAACATATTATATATAGTTTGGCATCATTGACAAGATACGTTCGTTCGTTTTTGCGCAAGTCCGACAGTTGGTAATTCTACACATGGAAGAACGGGCCACCAACGTACGCACATACCTGCATAGCAAACAATCTATGGCTGTTTTCAATATTCTGGTAAGTATTCAAAATATACATACATATAATTTGTGATATATTCTCTTATATCACAAACACCAAAGGTATATAAATATATAATTATAAATATATAAATATATAAAGGTATATAATTTGTGATATATTCTCTTATATCACAAACACCAAACACTATAAATAATCATATTGAAGAAAAATGGCAATTTAACCCGAAATTATATATAAGTTCTGCACAGACCTTAATTCACCTCTTACCCTCCCTCCCGGGTAACGCTCATCGAAAGGTTAACAAAATTTTGACTTTTAAAGTGAAGATCTAAGATACAAAAATTCTTACAAGATTCTTATTAGAAGTCGATTACCATGAAAATTAGGATGAAAAGTAGCTATGTTATGAATGTGATATTTTTGATTATATGAATGCGAATGCGAATGTTCAGAGTGCAAATGTGCAAATGCGAATGTTAAGGAATCACATAAAAAAAAACTTTAGTCAATATTAATCATCGTTTTAATAAAAAAATAAAAGCAATAAATTAATTCTTACACAATAAGTTATAATCGTAATTAACCAATTTAATAATCAAAGTTGCCGTCGCAACACGTCGAAGGGCGTGATGCCGGCTAGCGCGCTCATGCGCTTACGCGAAAAACAAAAGACGAGTCACGACATGATCTACACACATTCGCATTCGCTAAACATTCGCATCGATAGTTGCGAATGCGAATGTTGATGCGAATGTTAAAAATGATGCGAATGCGAATGCGAATGTTCGTAACATCCCTACTCTCGACCTCAAAAGGTTGGAAATCCTTGAAAAATATAAATTAAAAACAACAATTAAATATATTGGTTGTAACTCGTAAGTAGTATGGCTAGTTGTTTCACAGAATTTTAACAATTGACCACTATAACACGGGAACGTGTCTATAGCATGGTGGTCGAAAAATCCTCAATTAATGTAACAAACTATTCAACAAATAAAGAAACATTAAAAAAAAAATCATAAAATATCGCAAATTTTTAAATTCATCTATTTGAATTACGAATTTGTTTTCTTGAATAAATGAATGAAATGAAATTTCGGAGGTGGAAATTAACCCAATTCACGACATCCGATCGAGCTGAAACTCGGCAGATAGACTCTTTGTCGATGACAATGCATTCTAGCAACTTTTAGGGCACTCATGCACACACATTTTTCTGAAATTGGATGACATTATATTTAAAAATTTATAGCAGTTATTATACGAAATAAAGGTCTGTAATATCCAATTATGATTTGGCTTAGGTGCTAACGTCCCTGGGAAGGAAGGATAATCCTGAGTCAAACCAACTTTTTTTTTAAAATTAGCTACTAGTCAGCCCAAGAGATGGCGCTAGGTCAAAAATAGAAAATAGATAGTAAAAAATGTTGTTTATTATAGGTTAATTTTATTTTATTTTTTTAGAAAGACAAAAATTCCTGAGTTACGAATAACCTACATTTGAAAATATAAATATTAAAAAAAATATTTGAAAAAATCCATCTACCACCACAGTGAGCGGAAAATGTTGCTTGTGTCATGATGGAGGACTTAACCAGCTGAGCAATTGAACTCATGGGGCCTGGGTGGGACCCAAACGCGATGCCAACTCGGCCACTGGCCGGTCGGTTATGCCACATACACAAGAAAAAACACAATAATGCTTACCATTTTTTCATCTCCGGAATCCATTGGTCTATTCGCATGTCTTCTGCCTTCATTATCTTCGATGTCCTCGTCATTTTCATCAGTTTCCTCTCCATCGACGCTTTCATCTGTATCGCTTTCTCCGGGGGAACTGCCATCGCTTTCACTGTCACTGTCACTGCTGCTGTGGACTCCATCCAACCATTGCCCATCGTTCGTGACCTCATCACATTCGTTTAGTATTGACCTCACTTCGCCACATTTCTCCTTCAAGGAGTTCAAATCACTGATCAAAAGAGCGCGGAGACCGTTCTTCAAACGAATAACCCTAAAAATAATATTTCGTAATTTAACACATAGATCGAGAGAGAAAAAACATCAGAACGAGAGGTTACAACAGAGCTCTCAGCGACAAGACCACAACAAAAAGAGAGGTTACAATGGTGCAGCACATTGACAGTACCATAAATTTGATTTCAACGGTTGAAATATAATGTTTTATATTATTTAAGCCTTACTTGTATTCCTTCTTGTCGGATTCAGATTTAATAGGATTCTTCAATACTTCAATTTTCTGTTTCAACAGATTTTGTGGATTGGGATTGTCTTGCCGGTTTTGCATTTTAGGACGAGGTGATTTTTTAGCTTTCGATGAGCCGATTTTGAAGGATGGACTGGCTTTCGGCATTGCAAGACCTTTTGTTTTCAATAATCGCCCGAAAATGGAACGCCAATATGGATAATTTGTGCAAATGTTTGAAGATTTTGAAGAATTTGTTTGACGTTTAATTTCGAAAAGTTCAAAAACTCTTATTCGGAACTGGCAACATTTAATTGTCATCCGAAAAATAGGTAATTTTTGAGCTTGGTTTTTTTTTTATAAGGCCCATATTTGATCTATTTTTACAGCATCTTCAGTATGAAAATAACTATTCACACCTAAACTAAGCCGTTACAGGCTTATTGGCGTATTTTTGTAGAACACTCCAATTACTCTTACGCCGTATCCACATTATTAACATTTCAGTTGTTATTCTTGTTATTATCCTTTAGAACGCCAGCTTAATTTTTAGTAAACATAATATTTGGTCTCACAGTTATCCCAAATTTATATTTCGAAATTCCAAGATCGCCTTAGGGTGAAAGCCAAAAAATAATTAAAAAATATTTAGTATCTACTTACTAGAGTTTTCTAGAAATGTCGGGAAATGATTTTTTCGTTTGACAGCAAAGACAAATAATAGAAAATAGACTTTTGTTAGGGTCACATTTGCTCGTGTGTATTGTTTTTGTCCGGAGTGTGGTCTGGATTTGTAATTTGTTTTCTTTTCTTTGAGATGAGAAAAGGGTTAAAGGAATCCAATTCGGTGATTTAAAAAAAAAATCTATCCAGAAAAGGATACATAGGTGTATTATAACGTTGATACGGCTCGGAAAAACCCAAGCAACAGTGCTGGTGGATTTTAAAATACGTCTTTTCTTGTGACATTTTAACTTTGAAACGAATCCTTAGCTTATTGGTGAGAAATTGGTAAAAGATAGTCAGGTGGATTATAACATTGATGCGTGCCGTAAAACCCTTCATCAACGGTGCTAGTGGATTTTAAATATACGTGTTTTTACTTTGTGACGTTTTATCATTGAAATTGTTTCCTTTTGATGAGAGATTGAGAATAAGATGTCGCTCTCAAGTGACAACCAGTGGGAGCAATACTCCGATTTAGATAAGAGGTCTCTGCCCAAAGATAGCAATGGCTTTTTTAATTTCGAAAATTCCAACGCCATTCAGAGGCAGAATAATTCTTTCCCCCATGCGATGCCTCAGCCAACTGGCCTACCTTGGAACATCCAGGACATGTCTTGGAGCCTGAACGGTCCTCACCCTGGAGTGGTAGAGTTTACGGCGACCCCATTCGATATGCAGTCCAGAAACAAGAAAACAAATGTCCTCCACTGCAAAAGAAAGTCGGATCTCGATCCCAATATGTGAGTATATGCTTAACATTTGCCATTTGTTATACTCAATATACCCATCGAATACATAAGTTGACATATCCAGTACAAAGAAATGATATTCCCTCGGCTGCTTTCGAATTCAACTCCCCCCCTCTCCTGCCGTAGTAAGAAATCTTTTATAATGTAATTGGTATAAAAGATACTTTATAATACAGTATCTTTTGATGTGAACTTCATGTCTGTCCCTACCTTGAATTTTATTTATACATAAATGATGCATAATTAAATTTATTATTATGAAGTCAACTTTATAAATTTTCCATTTAATTAGTTATAAAGTGTATTTGTTAACAAACATTCATAATGTACAGTGCCGGATTAAGACTACTTGATGTCCTAAGCAATCCAAGCCCGTAGGTATATCTATAAGTAAATCGGTATCGGTCTTTAATTATGTATTTAATAAAACGAGATAGATCATTACTAACTAACTAACTTACTATCACGCCGTTGCCGCAGGGGTAGGCAGAGAGGACGGCCCGCCAAACAACTCGGTCTTGGCACAAACTCCTTGCCTCATTCATATTCATACATCATCTCATACATACTCTTCTATTATTCTGACTCTTCACATGGTCCGACTCAAGTATCTGATTCACTTAATCGTGCCACGTCTTCCTCGGGCGTCCTCGACTTCTTCTACCATTCACATTCGCGTCATAAATTCTATTTTCACTCCTTTCTTCATTCATTCGCTCTTTATGTCCAAACCATCTAAGCGTCCTTTTCTTAATCTTACTTATTACGCTCACACCTTAAAATATGTATGAAGGATGAAAGAGATAACTGGAGTAGGTATTATGTACATACAATAAAAAACAAAGCATTTTTACTTATTTATTGAAATGCGACTTGCGACTTTTTCGGGCATTAAATAGTTTTTAAATCCAACGCTTTTAGCATATTTAACTCTAAATACTGATAAAGCCTCGAGTTTTTCCTGCAGCCACGTCGTTCTTTTTTCATTTTTTAATTATTTTCATTTTTGAAAAGATTGTTCCACTATGCAGTTTGATATCATCAGGCATAAAAATATACGCAGGGCTGTGTCCACATTAGGGAATGCTGATTCAATTTTATCAATGTGTATTATTTTGTACAATAATTGGGCGTGAGTTTGATATGAACTTGTTCGAGGAAAATCACTGGAACTTATTTTTATGATTTTCATTGACATGTGAATGAAACTGTTGAATTTCGATTTCTAAATCGGTATTAAGATCTTGTGGATATCTATGTGTTTACTTTGTTTTCTTTGCAATTATGTACTTAAGGAATAATATGAACTAAACCTGTCAATTTGTCTGTCCTGGAACGGGAAACTTTCCTAGTTGGACAGGCGAAGCTTCCTAATGTGTAACTTGTACTTTCTTTTGTATCTATCTATAAATAAATACTAAATTTCTATAATGCTGATTGTATTCTGAAGTTTTTACAGGACACGTAATTTTATCGACATCGGGTATTTTACTCAGGAATGAGAATTTGTCAAAATAGAAGTAAAAATATCGGCGCTTACTAAAAACCTTTTTTCTTCGGGTTGTTCGCGTAAATAAACAAGTAATTAACGAAGAACTTGAGATAATTTGACTTGGATAAAATAAAAACAAAACAATATCACATGTACGAACTTCAACGCTCTAGTCAATTTAAAATGCGCGGATTTTCAAACAGCCTTACCATTCATGTGCTAGCATATATATTTTTGAGCTGTTTCTGGTGCCCCCCTAGACGTGATGCCCTAAGCAATTGCTTAATTTGCTTAGGGGCTGATAATGTACATAAGTGCACTCCTGACTTTAATTGGAAAATAAATTGACACTTTAACGGAAACACCATTCAGCAGAATTTAAGATTATTACAGAAGGATAAAATATCCCACAAAATGAACCACGCAATTTCTTTATTTTACCATAAAACATTATTAGTACATTAGAATAATGGTTTAATGATGTCATTAAGATAACTAATTGTTTTTGTTACTTTGTACAATGTTTTCTGCTCCAGAAAAGTGGCAAAGTATTATAAATGGTTTTTACGTGAAAGTGACCACATTGATGAGGGCTGATGCGAAAGCAGTATTCCACAGATGCATTGCTTTCATACAGCATGTTTCATAGTCGTTATTGGCTGTAGAGTATAAATGTTTCAATTTTTAATATAATGCAATGTAAAATTTTTCTAAATATTCACATTCAACCTACTCGTAAGTCCCTTTCTTGCTAAAATAATTAGTTGGGTGTAAACAAGACAAAAGACTGTTCTCAGTGATGTTTTGGCAACATAGAATGAAGAAGGAAACTAGAAGTGCCTTCCATATAAATTTTCAACGTAAACAAATCTGTACCTTAAAACAGGGTGTCCTAACTTTTTTCAGCCACGGACCCCTAGGAAATCAAGCACATTTTGAAGGACCCCCTTAATAAAAAAAACAGCAATAAAATTCGGACCATTTATTTTAGTACTACAAATACAAAAAAACACTTTTTTATTAAAAACACGTTAATAATTAACTTACAACAGCAACACCAACATTCACATTAATTAATGTAAAGGTTGGTGTTGCTTTTTTGCAACTAAATTAGTCATAATCGGGTTGATGTTACTACTAAATTGTAATCTCAAATCAATTACGAGACTTTTGATGGCTTTTATTTTTTATTGTTAAGTGGTCCAGAGATGAGTCTGCGGACCCACATACATATATTATATTCGCGGACCCCCAGGGGCCCGCGGACCACAGGTTAAGAAACACTGCCTTAAAGGATAAACCATCGGAGTCCACTTTGGTCTTTTTTTCAGGAAAGCTATTTTTGTGTTTGTGAACTGAATGTTTGAAGGTCTATAACTTTTTTACTTACTGCAATAATTAAGATCTGTAAATGGTTTATTTCATAATTTCATTCAATCTTGGCCATAGTTAAGACAAATATATGTCAATTTATTAATAAATTTTGATTTATCCTCTAAAGTAAAGTGGTTTTGTAATTAGATAACTCAGTTAATATATTTATTTATTTCCACATATACGGCACAACATGTGCCATTAACATAATTAATTGACATAACATTAACAGTATAAATGTAAGTTAAATATAAGAAAAAAATGGTAAAAAGAAGTAGTAGTGAGGTAATAAGTAGTAGGTAAAATTAAAATATAAACATAATGAGAAAAATATGGTATTAAGTATAAGTATAAAGTACAAACTATAAAGTATTAAGCAAAAATAAAAAGTTAAAAGTGAGAATGAATTAAAAAAAAAAAAAAAAGTTAAATGTAGAAATTTAAGATATCGTTAAAAGGTACAAAGATTTAAATAAATTACAAAAGGTAAAAAATAAAAAATATATTAATAGGTAGGTATTATGGATTGTAAATATAAACCGATACAATAAATTTTATAAGTACCTATGATTTCTAATGAATTGATAATTTTAGAGAGCAAGTACTAGTAAGTTTATATGAAGTACATGATTATTATGTTTACATGGTAATAGAAGACAAATTTTGTTTGTTGCGTCTTTTGTATGAGGCCAGATTACTGGCGTGATCGATATTAGCATATTTATTGCCTAAAGTATGCAAGCGATTTATTGTTGAATTTTGTTCTGCGGTGGTCCCAGAATTATTACAATGAAAAGGTGTTTGAAGTCGAGTTGGTCTACAAGGTACATGATAATGAACTAAGGAAACCATTCAGAGAAGTCAAACCAGTTATTGATTATTTTAAATAAAAAAATAAGATCATTAAATATTCTTCTATCTTTTAACGATAGAGTCGCATTTTTTGTAATAGAGAATCATAGTTTATGTCATCCGCGGGAATTCCTAATTTGAAATTAATTGATCTGAGAAATTTGTGTTGGATTCTTTCAATGGAATTTGCGTGGTTTTTGTAGAAAGGGTTCCATATGGGGGAATTATATTCCAAATGACTTCTAACTAGAGTTGTATATGGTATTTTAAATGTTTGGATATTTTTTAATCTTTACATATTCTTATATTGAAGCCCAGCATTTTCATTGCTTTATTAGTAATGATATCAATGTGATTAGTAAACAGGAGTTTAGTGTCGAAGGTTATTCCGAGGTCCCTTATTACAGGTACTGACAATAAAGTGTGGTTGTTAAGTGAATAACTATATTTGATGGAGTTTTTTATTCTGAAGAAACTCATGATTTGACATTTTTTAATGTTAAGTGTAAGTTTGTTGACGGTACACTATTCTGCAAATTTTATAAAATTGGATTGTAGGGACAAGCAGTCTTATATATTTTTTATGATTTTATATATTTTCATGTCATCAGCAAATAATAATATGTTAACATCAGAGAATATGGAAGTGACATCATTTATAAATAGTATAAACAATATTGGACCAAGGTGCAATATTGTTAAATATAAATAAATTTATAAATAGTATTATTATTATGTTAAACCACACGCGGAACACCCGCGTCTGTCATTCTGTCCCGCTCACAATAAGCTCACGCACACTTACAATACATGCGAATGCGAAATGTGCGAATGAGACAACGCTAAAATTTCCCTACAGAAATCGCTCTAAAAGGGGTTTATGGAGAATACACTTTTCTACACCGAAACTTTCACGAAATTGAAATTTAAAAAAAAATATATTTTTTAGAAAGAAGAAGCTACGTCGGTAGCTTTTTATAATTTTATAATTCTTTATGGGAGTTGAGTTAGCAGCACTTTTTCCTTAAATAATATTTTTTGATAAATCGTACATGTTTGACAGTGAATGTTTACGATAATACGAAACGCATCGAAAATTCGAAAACATACCGACATAGTTTTCACCCTCTAGAAGGCAGTATAAAAAAATATATTCATTTTGTGCAATTTTCGATATAGAAAAGTGTTTTTTCCCGGGCGTCCTTTTTGTATGGGCCGAAAAGCGAAATCTATCATCTTAAGACTCATTAGACAAATCTTTCAATCACGAAACACGCCCTCAAAGCATTTCTTGTGTTGGAAATATGTACCAATTCACACAATACTAGTAGATATTATATGTTAGTATATAGTAATACATATATGTATTTTTTTTAAATTATATCATTTTATTTTCCCGTGCCATTATTCGAACCCGCCAATTTTTGGTTTGAACCTAAGGATCTTAACGTTATGCCGCACAGCACGAATATATAATTAATTATGATTCCAACAGTTGACCCCTCGGCATACTTATATACAATATGCAGTTGGTTTAGGGAAAATATGGTATACCTGCTTAATCAAAACATAACTAAGTGTCCCCAAAGGGGTGTGCAGAGAGGATGTACCACTGAATAACAAAAGTGTAAAACAAATTTTCAGTATCATACGTTAAGTGAAATCTTTTATTACGTCTTGATAGAATTATTAATATTTTTGTATCCACTCGAGCGCTTTTTGCCACATTATGGCACTATTTCCAAAACCTCGGATTGCTTTGTTGCCAAAATGTAGCAAATTTTCAAACATTTTTTTTTTCTTAAAACGACTATATAATATATTGTACATTCAAAATATAACAAAACAAATATTCTGTAGATTCTTTAAAATGTTTTAAGGTTAAAGATTTAATTATATTTTTTTTATAAATCCTACAAATAATAAACATATTATTAGTGATAATAAACAAAAGAAAGGGGAATTCATTGGCTTATATCGAACTATAATCAGTTTGTATGTCTCCATATTCAAATTCGGAGGTATGATTTTTTTTAATGTGGGCGGAAAAATTTCCTTTAGCAATCCGAGAAAAAATATTTTAATTGCTCTGTCGCTCCAGTGGATAAACAAGTATAATTTTAAATTTTAATTTTTCAGGCTTTGTCTAATAATTAGTTATTTTATGCATGTTCAACATAATATATATTTTGTAAAATATAAAAAGATTAACACTAATATTGTTTCAAAGTATGATATCATTGGAAACAGTTCCCATTATGAAATGGTACATTCATGAAGAAATGTAAAGAGAAAGTAAAAATTTACCGTTATTTCAAGTGCAGTTTGTCGCCACCTGGCAATAATACCTAGTATATAACTTCCGAGAGTTCGCGCCTAATTTTTACTTCACCGAATAACAATAACGTCTTTGTGTTACCCGCCGTCTACCAATAGTACGTAAATACAAAAAAATGCTTTCAGGCATCTCCTAATCTTATAATATGCGTTTAGGCGTCTTCCGCAAACAATGTGTTATCCAGATACGTTTTTAGATTTTCACGGCCAAAATCATTTTCGTTGTTTGTTTTTGGGGTGTTATGCCGTGTTGCGCTACCTCCTTCTTTAGCCGACGTTTCGGACAGCGTTGCAGTGTCCATCATCAGGGCAGATCTGCCCTGATGACACATCGTCGGATCTGCCGGATCTGCCCTGATGATGGACACTGCAACGCTGTCCGAAACGTCGGCTAAAAAAGGAGGTAGCGCAACACGGCATAACACCCCAAAAACGAACAACGAAAATGTGTTAGCCACTCGTGCGATTGGGTTCAGTTTTTGATTTGGCCATTCGATTTAATTAATATCATTCCTCAAAATATTAATTTGAAAACATAACCTGTTTATTGCAGTATAAAGCTAATGAATCCACCTAGATTTCACCGTTTATCCCATATTTGTAGGTTCGTTAAATGTGGTCCATTTTTATACTGATATCAATCGCAGAAAAATAAAAGCGGTCCAAATTTGGGCCTAAATCGCTCCAGTGGTTAAGAGAGTTTCACTGTATAATTTATCTAATTCCAGCCCATCAAAGCAGCTGATCACGGAAGAGAAGATGGCCGCCTACTTTGACGGAATGCACATATCTGGTGGCTACTGCGGTGACCGGGTGGGCGATTCAGACGCCATCGGGATGGAGGTGGAGGTGGGGGCGGGGAGCAGTGCTAGTGAGCGGCTGAAGGGGGCGCAGCGCCTCGTCCTCAGCGAGGAGATGATGCGGATCCGGAGCGAACCCACCATTCCCATTACTTTACTGCAAAGGTTATTTAAATAACTAACCATCACTCGCCGTTTCCCCTCAGGGACAGGCCAGACCATCAAACAACTCTGTCTTGACACACACTCCTTGCTTCATTAACATTCATACATCGTCTAATACATATCTTTCTGTTATTCGGACTCTTGACATTGACGGACTCTAGTATTTAGTTCATTTTTTTTATTTTTATGTTAGCTATGAAAAGGAAATTTTTGTGGAGAAAAAAGGTACAGGCATATGAATCTATTCCTCCCCCCGTGGTGCAAGGCGATGGGTCAAAAGGTCCGGTGAAGGGTTCGGCTGGAGAGGTCAAAAGGCCTCCCTAAACGAGTTCCTATCAATTCGGTGGCGGATGCATCCGCCGCCAAGACCCAGACAAACCTCAACCCATGAACTCAGCCACCCCTGCTAAATCACAAACTTAGCGAACCACTTGGGGTGACCTGTTACAGAAGTGTTGGTTCTTCAAAAAATTGTTCCCGGGGTGGTGGAACTAAATTGTAATTTGAACGTGCCATGTCTTCCTCGGACATCCCCGACTTTTTCTACCATTCATGTTCACTTCCTACATTCTCCTAAACACTCCTTTCTTTGTTCATTCATTTTATTTGCCCTCACCTCAGTGTGACTTTTTTAACCAGTCCTGTGCCGTATACGCGCCGGCGCGCGCAGTACTAATCTTCAATTTTTTTTTAAATGTATAAAGAAACTGTATGAAGAACAAGGTAACAAGGTCAGAATCACTTGCGCCAATATCTTTCTTGACGTAACAGTTCATTTGATTGATCTAGACCTTATATATTTTAAAGTAATTATCTATGACATTCAGTTGTTGTATTTTTTTTGCCGCTTTACCAGCTGTCAACTTTTTAAAGAAGTATAAACATAATTAGTTCTTCGAAAACACCTTTGAATTGTTGGTTTTCATGTAGGATGTATATTCAGGTTTGTGTAGAAACAATAAAATCAGTTTATATTCGTGTAAATATATATTTTTTTGATATTTGTTTGCCGAATGGGATTTTTTTTTTTTTTTTTGCTAAAGTTAGCTATTCTGGGAAAACTTGTAACGATATTATTATGTAATGTATATGAATATTAAGATACATTATCTGATAAACAGAAAACAATCACAAGAAAAACAAAACAAATATGTTTCTTTCTAGGTAGTTTGATGCAGAAGAGACTAATAATTCATGTTACAAAGATTATATTAACTTCAGTTCTGTTGAGAGGATTAAAACTTACTGGCCTGCCATCTACCTTAATAATCACAAACTATTTATTTTAAATCTTATGTTAAGTTCTAACCTAGATCCAAACCAAATTTAACTTTGTTTGAATCTTCACCTAATTTCTGACAAAATCATTTTCTCGAATGGGTACCTTATTTTCGCCCACCTGAAGTGTGTTAATATTTGCGTGTTTTGTTTAGATTGGAGAAGCCCTGCACGTCCCTGGTGCTCTGGCAGCCCCCCAAGCGTCCGATGCAGGGCCCCTCCGACAAGGACCCCAACAACAACCCTGACGATGCAGATGACCAGGACACCTCCCGACCCTCCACCAGCCGCAGGAGTGTGCTGGTCCACTGCAATACTCCCCCTTCCTCCGCCAACATGGATATGGAGATGTAACAACAAGTGATAGTTATTATAATAATAATATTTGCTAATTAATCTAGAAAGATTATGTTTTCTAGTAAATAATAATGTTTTTTTTTATATTTGCCGCAATGATTATTTAAGTGAAGTCCTTTTCATGAGGGAGTATTAATGGATGTTCCGCATAGAGACATTTTCACATCTCTTATCTATTCATGCCATAGATAATAGAAAGGATGGGTCTTTTTGAAGTAAATACTTCTTTACGCACGCTTGACTTGGGGGTAAACTGGCGGAGCGTTACGAGAGGCGTTACGGGCATTACGAACGTTACGGAGGCGAATGATCATAAATTAAAATTAATTTTGAGGTTCATTCTTCACAATCTAATCGTAACAACAGTGCTCAAATCCATAGTAATGACGTTTGGAATGGGTGCTGGCATTTATGCTGACAATAGTTGTGTTGTTGTTTCTCACATTCTAAACGTTAAAAATCTAACTAATAACTAGCAATTTTCGATTGGAATTTTTTGAATTTCCTGCTGCAAATGTGAATAAACGTCGCTCTCTAACTAGAATCCGTATCAAAAAGTTTTCCATTCTAAACGTAATTCCCATAATAAAATTAATCAAATTTTCGTTTAGAGTGTGCGAACTCAGTGCATCGAAACGACTGATTTGTCACGATGATTGGTAACATTGCAAACGAATCTTCAATATAGATTCTTATACACTGATGATTGGAATGGTTTTATTCGATGCCAGGAAGAAAATTCGATTAGATTACTAAAGAAGTATTTACTTCAGTCGTGTGGTCTAAAGCACACTCGTATTTTTTTAACATTATCTCAACACTATACGCCATGGCCATGCGACCCCCTCCACCGTAAACAGGAGAGGGGGTTATTTTAAATATGGAGCTGCCATGCTCAAGCCGCTGTCAGATCCAGTACAAAGAAATGATATTCCGTGGCCGCTCCCGAATTCAACTGACCCCCTCTCCTGCCGTAGGGAGAAATCTTTTATAACGTAGTGCCGTGGCTTTTGGCCGTGAAAATCTTAAATCATTTATGACATTTCAATACAATATATTTACACAGGTTTTTATAAAGTTTAAATCAAATTTCTTTATTTATGTTCTACAAACGAAAAAACACTATTATTATTATTATTGATCCCATAAGCACTGAGGTCATAGGTTCACTGTGCTACGTCCCGTGTTTCATCTTTTGCATTTGATAGTAACCCAGTTCTTTTGACAAAGTTCACCGACATTGTCGTTCAGTGTTTTATTCAGTTTTTAGTTTATTTTTGTCTCTTGGTTCCACATCACGGTATTTAACTCGCCAGGTATCTGAACATTTTTTCCCTTAAGACGCGATGCTGTCACCATAGATGATTGGGCTCTGGCTTTCCTACTGCTATGTACCGGTGCTCTCATAGACATAATATTACTAGATCTGCCCTAAGTCACAAAATCATATTATTTCCCCCTCCCCATACCGGTTCCATTTGGAGCCAGCTGGACTCGCGTACGCGAAAATGTGATGTCATCATTCTTTTGCAAACTAGCGTCGAGCTCTCATCGGTACATTTTACGAAATAACACAGTAAAAATGGTGACTTGTGCTATTAAAACGTGAGAAGTGAAAAAGAGAATAAACCCAATAGTCATATTACATTCCATAGGTAAGCATTATTTTACAACATTTTAAGCTTATTCAGATCATATAATCAGTTTAATAACATATACTACGACATTGCGATATATCTGGCGAGGCATTTCTCAAGTGTGCTCGTCGTTGTTTACTGGGGTATTAAATTATGAAACATTTGTAAAAGTGTCTTAATTAAATACAGCAACAAAATATTCAACTCTGAAAATAGCTACAAACTTACTTTGCCATATTTGGACTTTGCTAGTTCGTTCAAACGTGGCGAGCAATTCGCGCTCCCATGTAAAAAGGTCTATTCATTCAAAAGCAGATTTTACTTTTAAGAACTTAATGGTGATATTATAATGCGAGATGCCTATATAATGTCAGATTGATTTATTGACGAATCACAGTCAACTCACCACTCCGCATCCCGCTACAGTTGGTGTTTACCCCTGGCCTGTATGTTCTCGTCTAGTAATATTCATATGTCTATGGGTGTTCTCAACTTCCAATGCGAGAGATACACTCCTGAGGTGACATTATCCTGTTAACAGTCCTATTAGTTCCTTCAGTGAGTTTCTTTCCTTACTCGTTGGGAGTTTGAGCCGTCAGTTTTTGGCAGACGAAAATATTGTTGAAATTATGCAATTCTATAATTGGACACCACTAGTAACTGTGTATGCATGTAGAAATCATAGAAATCATACTTGTAGGGTATGTAATATCTATATTCGTATATAATATTGGCCTGTTGCCAACTTGTAAAATTATTTTAATTAGGTTTGAGTTGGAAGACTGTAATTTTAAGATAAGTTTGTATAACATGTAGATAGAAAATGCCTAGAAGGTTAGGGTAAGGACACACTGGACAACTATTACGCCATATAATCTTATTGTCTGCCGGCGCCGCCAGCCTTACCCTTAGTGTTGGGTTTTGTAATATTTTTATCAAGTGTTAATAATAATATGTACTAAACAAATTACATATTATGTATTTAGACCAATAATTCTTATAAATCTGTATCTTACTCAAGAAAATAGCTTTTACAGTCATTTTTTAAGGCTTACCACATTACTATGCACCCTTCAACTTAAGTGTTACATAAGATTTACTATGTAAATTAATTATCGATAGCGTTTGTTTAATGTGTCTTGTTATTGTTTGCGAGAAATATTAAAATACACGGGAATAATTCATTCATATTCATTTATCTCAAGTTTCCCTGGACTGTAAAAGTGACAGTGTAAAAAAATAATGTGAAATTAACCACATAAATGCTGTGAAAATGACTACACAAATATTAAGTGAAAATTACTACATAAATAATGTGACAATTATGATGAAAATGAATATACTTGAATGGCTTGAAAATATTTGGAAAACTATATAAGTGAGGTGTCAATAACTACCTAAATTATGTAATGTGAAAATGACCGTAAATAAGTTAGTAATGACCTCACGAATAATGTGAAAATAATATTACAAAAATAACATAATGAGAAGATGAATATGTAGTGTGAAAACTAACATATTTTTAACATGAGGAAAAGATTACATTAATAATGTGGAATTTTGTGCTTTCCGTTTTTTTTTTATACATAATATTGTATCCGAATATGAAAGATTTTTTTATTATTTTAAAAATTGCAATATAATAATAAAATAATAATATTGGTAATTCTGTTGAATTTTTCTCCGCTAACTGGTGGAGACAACTTTATGTAGGTTAAAAAGAAGATCAACCCATCTATCAATCTGATTAGTTCTGCCTTAAGGGGGTATTCTAGTCTAGAATTTCGAAAAAACTTATTTTTTTAAATTTATTTCCAAAGTTTAGATCTTTAAAAGTATGTCCTTAAAAGGATTTTTCGAAATTCGAATTATTTTCGGAGTTACAGCTATTTTTGCGTGATATGTTCAGTAAATTAAAAGGCAGAAAATCTGTTGGGCTGTCACACATTTTCATCAAGAACTACGAAGCCGATCTGGCCGGAACAAATTGAACAATAGAAGGTAGACGTTGCCTGACTACCTGTAGATGGGTTACCCAATAATATCTTTCTTATATTCTATACCTATATAATGTATACAGTAAAGTGCATTAACTTCGGGAGGTGATTCTATATGATAGTGTTAAGTAAAAAAGATAACTTATTCCAACTTTTAAGGGTACTTTTTGGTAAAAAGATAAAATTAGTACAGCCTGCACTATTAGGAATTTTCTGCTGTTACGATACGCGCCAATCAAAACCAACGTCACCACAACGCGCCCGGCTGACTCACAGCAAATTTATCGGGTAAGTTTGTACCTTACGCTAAGGATTTTTAATATATAGGTATATTATTTTTATAGTTGTTAATCTTTTTTACTTTATTATGTAGAATCACCATACGAAGTTAATGCACTTTACCCCTGGACACCCTGTATATAATGCATACATAATGTATTTTTAACTGAAGGTCCTAGGTAAGGTAAGTATACCGTACCATTATATGAATAAAACTGCCTGAAACTTTTCTCAAAACTTTAAACACGTTTTTCTCCAAACTACTTTTTTCAAGATGGCGTGCATGATATCTAGAGTTCTACTGAACCGATTTATTTGAAATTTGGTATGAACCTTCTACACACATCCCTTTATTGCGCCAAGCAGAATCAGAGAAAATTATTTAAAAAAAATTAAACTTTTAAAACAAACGTAAATTTTTTTTTTTTTTCAAACGGCTGCCACTTTGTAAAAAAAGAATTTTAATCCTCCGGGGTTCCGGCGATAGCAAAATCTTTACTGTTTAAGAATCCGTTAGATTTTTTTTTCAGATGACCAAGGGTTGCAATCATGCACCCCAGGACATTCTTTTTTTTTCATCCCCCACTTTACCAGCCGATTACTTTTTGAGTTTTAAATTTTTTTTTATGTATTCTTAAAATATTAATAAATAAATCATAAAAAAAGAATACTAAAAATATTCTTTGTTTATTTTTTACAGAGCTCGAAAGAACGCCCGAAATTTGTGCCTCTAGGCTAGAATACCCCCTTAATAGGATAACCCAAAGTACCAAGATATGTTCAGTAAATTAAAAGGCAGAAAATCTGTTGGGTTGTCACGTTTTCATCAAGAGCTACGGTTCAAATATCAATTAAGCTGTCGAAATATAAACTTAACAATTAGGATATACATACGCCGTTCTTCCATGGAGCTACGTTCAAGCGACGCGATCGCCGCTCGTCTGTATTGTCCGTACTATTATTAGTGTTTGAAATCGCCGCTAGGCGCTGCACTAGCAAAATAGTATGACAGGTAGCTGTAGCGTCGCTTGTAAGTAGCTACGTGAACGATGGGCGATAGTTGCCGTTTCCTGTATATGATTGTTTTTATTAAATAGTATGTACCTACAAAGTTTGATAATAAAAAGAATATCTGCCAAATTATATTTCAGTTTGAATTTTAATTAATAAATTGGCTGAAAATTGTACATTTGTTTTAAAAAGACTGTCCATCGAAATCTCATCGAGCAGTGTTCGATATTTTAGGCTTATAATAAATAGTTTTTTTTAATTAATCATAAGAGAAAGCCAAAAATGTTTTTTTTCATGCAGGTCTAGCAATACAAACTTTACAATTTACAAGCTTCAGATTTTTGCTTAGATACTTTTGAGTAGATACAATCTTTGGAGCGTGGGTTTTTAAATGTCGTTATTGAATCATTCTTCAAGAGCCCTAAAAAAAATTTCCAGTTTTGTTGATCTCGGGCATCTCTTATCCATCCGAAGCCTGCGCTCCTTTTTAGTCCCTTCTTCCACGGGGATATGCAAGTATCAGATACTCGGCGATTTAAATATCTTATTGGCTACTTTCGTACTTGGCGACATCTTGTAAATTCGACACCATTCTCTCGCAATCAGCCGGACGAGTTTGTCATCACCCACATTGTCAAGATTCCAAACGTGGTGTCAGTTGTATCAGATATTTTTTAACAATGCGTGTAGAAACAAAACAGTCGACAAAGAATGGCAGGATATAAAAATGACAGCTACAGCAACAACCGTTTGGTTCTAAGTTGGGTTATAAAAGCTTCTAGTTTTGATTTTTCGAGAATTCAAAAACGATTGGTGGCGATGGAAGTCTCGTGATTTCTGTAGCGACATGCACGTACTGTGCGCAATAAGTTGTTTCCGAGTATTGAGTATCGGATTCTTGCGTACTACTGTGAAAGGGACTGCATGTTATCGAGTTACATTTTATTGCTTCCCGTTGATTTTAATGCAGATTTATTAACCCATTGTTGAACTAAGCCTTATAAAGTGTGTCCCAAAATTTTATATCGACGGTCCTGAAGAACAATATTGGATGTGCTAAAAATTGAAATTCGTTCTGTTGGCTTATTTTGTTGATTTAAAATTCTGATTTTCGGAATTTTTAATGAAATGCCAAATATCAAAACAACACTATCCCTCTTGATCTAAAAAACAGTAAAAATGCAGAAACGAAACTAACATCTCCACTGCAAAACTACAAAATTGCGCATCCGACATTGTTCTTCGGGACCGTCGATTTCTTTCACCCCAGTTTGACATCTGAGTTCTAGATTTGGGATGCTGTGTGGAGGGTCTTTGTAGTCTTTATAAAGAGAAAAATAAGTTGAAATGTAGCTGTCAAGTTGTACCATAATTTTAACATCATCTACACATAATCTAAATGAATGTCAACCATCATCTAATATCATTTAAAATTAGTCAATTTTGCGTAAGTAACGCCCTTCGTTCACGCAGATACTTACAAGCAAGTAAACCACCGCTACCCGCTACCTGTCATACGTTTACAAACACTTATAATAGTATGAAAGGTACAGACGAGTGGCGATCGCGTCGCTTGAATGTTGCTCCATGGAAAAACGGCGTTAGAATTCATTTGCAATGTTTCACTCTGTAAATTTACAAAAAAAAATTAAATCTTCAGTTTGCTACTTTACAAAATATTTCCATAGTTTTTTTTTCTTAATTTTAATTAGCAACAAATCAAGATAAATTTTTTTTAATTGGTGGTATCTATAGACTGTCAAAATAGAGTAGAAAATATAAAAACCGGTACTAAAAAAATTGTAGGCTGGCAACATCAATTTTACTATCATAATGTCAACATTACTGTTTATGTAGAATACTATAAGTAACATTTTAAAAAACATTTTTTAAATATAAATATTTTCAGTTTTATTTTAATAATAACAATTTTAATGCGCTTTGTATAAATATTTATATTATCGTTATTCTTCATTGCGTTAACATAAAATTGCAAAGGGATAATATACATTTATGCAATTCTAATTTTGAGATCAGTGGGTATCTATTTTGCAATGAAAAAATATTTTTCCCACTTTTGTGTTTTTTTTTTTAATTGTAGCTTATAGAGCTTTACATTTCCACCGTGTGTTATAACTTTAGTATTGCCATTTGAAGAACAGTGGCGCCCTCCTATGTTTTCTACTCTATTTTGACAGACTATATGATTCCCTATAGTTAGTGACCTAAATTTAAAATAAATAAAAAACTAAAATATGTGCTACTCATATATGTAATTTTTTTTATTTGCATTAGAAATTTTGTTGTAAGTGTTTTGGTAGTGTTTTAGATTTGATTTGATTTAAAAAATTGGCCTTAAATATGTTTTATTTCTTTACCATAAAAAAATCTTCCTTATGTAGCTAGTTATTTTAACTGAATTTTGGATGGCTGTAGAAAGTTGTCGGAGGAAACAAGGCTAGCAATCCACAACGAAGTTATAATACCTACCCTGGCTTCTTTTATGTGAATACTGCACAAGAATTCCAACTGCTTCCAGCCGTATACTACCGGTGGGTTCACTGCGAGTTCATCGAAAACGAGTTCAACCTAACCTCTCGTCGGTCGATAAATTTGCTTTCGATGAACTCGTCGGTTAACGTGCCAGTGAGACTATTGCAACCCAATCGGGATATGTAGTGATACTGAAGGTAAGTGGGGAAGGAAAGGGGATGGGGAAGTACCCGGTTATTCAGATCTAGTCAGCAAACACGGCTAAAGCCATTTCAAGCAATGTTTCAATTTTGAATGAATTGTGAAAACACAAATCAATCAAATAAAATTTACTTGCGCATGACGGTATTTGAACCCGTGACCTCCGGATCGCTAGTCGACAGCCTTACCCCTCGACAAGTGGTTTCAGACAAAGTAGGAATAAAAAAAACATGTACATTTAAATTGAATGCTTTATTAAATTTCACCATTTAAAAAATCCTGTTACATAAATGTTTATATTACAGCCTTACATAGTAAGTGATCTTATACCGAAATTATGTTTCGTAATCAAGATTTTAAGTGGTCAAAATAACTTGACAATACGTCGCCTTACGCAAACTCTTTTAAACAAAATACCTGATTTTGTGGTGGATGTCATTATAATAACTTCTGGACATCTTGAAGTACGATTTTCACGAAGCGAGTGTAAACAATGCAAAAAAAATAATTGAAAGAATAGTTGCAACATTATGTTTTAAAATATTGAAATGCTTTGTATATTTTCATGGGCAGACAGATAGCGGAAAATTCATTGTAAAATAAAACTAAAACATTTCTTATTAAATTAAGAACATTATTTAATTTACATTGTGAATAAGCTGCCATCTGTCTGCCCACTAGGAAGTATTAAAAACGAGGGGGGAAAAGAAAAAGTGAAACAAATTATAAACCTCGTCCAAAACACGGTAAGAGAATACTTTTTTACCGTTCGCAATTAAATTTAGGTCAAACAGATTGATGTTTGAAATCGAACACAATTTCGATAGAACTGAAGGTATTTCTAATCGTAGTGCGATTTCAATATTAACCGTTGGATTACATTCGTCGGTTTTTTCAGTGTGATTTTTTTGCAGATCGGGTGGTTTTTTGAAAGCGGGGTAGAAGACATTACAACACGCTACATTTTTTGTTGTATTTTTGTCGATTTTATCTGTTTTTATTCGCATATTGCTAGAACAGCAGCTGCTGTATCTTGTGCGATCTCTATGCGGGCGTCTCGTTCGTAATTGTCTATTGTCGGCGTCAGTTTGTTTAGAGACATATCGAAAATTGCTACTAACAATAATGTTAGAGTTTTGATGTTTACGAGACATTTCAAATTGATTTTTGACGCTTGAAAGCTGTTGTTTTTGTGCATTAGACGTGTCTAGATCTTGGGCATGTCGATAGAGACTATTTTGAATATTTAGTATGTTGTTAAATGTAGCGTGCTGGGTTTGTTGTTGGTTATCAGTAGTCCTGGTTGTCGTGGTTACGCTCCTCGTGGTGCCTCCGCCCCCCGCCCCCACGTCCCCCGCGCCTTTGCCACCCCCCCTCCCGGTCTCCGCCCTGGCCCCCGTCGCGGTTGCCACGGTTGCCCCCGCCGCGTCCACGGTCATGACCACGACCGCCTCCCTGGAAAATACAAGGAAACGTTATTAACAGGCAGATCTATCTGTAAATTCAACAGGATACCGGTACTCGTGGACACCTTGATTCGTGATTTGTTTAGGTAGTCTGCTAATAGCTTTTAAAGGCAGCAGAAGCTTTGTAGGACCAGTAGGAAGATAGTCAATAAAACAACCAATTATTTTTCCCGAGTACTGTCCGGCGAGGTCGATGAGGAATGACTGCTTGTAGCCAAAATCTACAGGAAAATCCGTCAGAATTCCATCATCCTAGTGGCTAGGAGAAACAGACATTTTTTGCCGACAATTTCGTGTAATTTGTTCTTTTTTCGATTCTGCCAGGAAATCAGTCATCTTGTAAATCAAGACCCACAATTCTCTCATCCGTAGAGATGGCAACACTGCTTGTACCAGTCATTTCTCTATTTATTTGGGCAAAATTGCACATTTCTCACATGTGTTTTAATAGGGGTAATTATTTAAATAGGGGGGTGATCATCCTTATCTCCTCACAGGAATGCATGAGATGGCAGAGTTGAACAAAGAACAAATGCCTGATAAGGCTGAAAATTCATTAAAATTAATTACCTTGGTCCCACACTTCTTCAGTGACAAGGATTTTATCAAATATGTGTCATAAGAATTTGAGAACTTATTATTTAAAGGTGCTAACACAATCTTCTTCACAGCATCTTTTTAGGAAAATCAATGCACATATATTTTTCAGGTCCGATACTACTTCGTCGTCCGAAAACCCTATTTACGAACCCTTTTTCTCATATGTATGAATTTTTTTATTCACCAGATTTACAGGAACGGGTTTAGTTTTTCCCATAGGAAAAACTAAACCCTTTCATACACTTTTCCATATAAATGATCATCTAGTAAATCCACGTTATGCAAGTGTATTATATAAGTATAATTAATACAAAACAATACAAGAACAACACGTTAATCTACCAAACTATTAAATGGGAATATAATTCACCGTCTCCAGATATTTTCATATCAGAGGGTTCGGCTCTGTGGAATTCCTAATTTGACCGATAAATCCTACTGATCCCTCAATATAAATATTTAAAAAATCTTTCGTAATTCTACATGTATTTAAAATGACTGATTTTTGCATTTTTATATACAAATTCTTTGACAAATCTAATATGCCTAAATTTTTAATAAGAGAGCTAGGTATAATGCCAGTAGCCGAAATAACAAAAGGTAATATTTTTATAGTCTGAGAATGCCAAATTCTTTTAATTTCATTTCCTAAATCTGTATACTTTCTTATTTTTTCAGAAACAGTTTTTTGAATATTACAGGAATTTGGAATAGCTACATCAATAATATAAGTTATTTTTTTAATTTTGTCATGTAAAACTATATCAGGTCTATTATGACCAATTGGTCTGTCTGTTAGTATAGTTTTATCATAGTAAATTTTAAAGAAATTATTTTCTAAAAATGAATTTGGTTCGTATTCATAATATGGTACTGTATTATGACAGTCAATCAAGTTATGTTTAATTACCAAACTATTTAATAAATATTTTAATTAATGAAGATAATATTAGCGAAAGTCAATCGAAAATCCGAAACAGAAAAATCAGAAAAAGATACGGATACATCTGGGACTCAAACCCAGAACCTCTGGCAATCCGGGCCAATAAGTTAATAAGTTTTTTTTAAATTATAGTTTTATTGTAGGTAAAATAATATGGTAAATTAAGTTATAATTATGAATACTATAATAAAAAAAAAAACACTATAATTTTCTATCAGAACTTCACAAAATAAAATAAAACATTCATTTTGGGGGTTTTTTTTTTTTGCATAAAGATATGGCGGGAATTTCAATCCTTTCACCATTTGCGTACTGAGTGCACGATTTCAACTGATTTCAAATGTTACATGTCGAGGTGGATCAATGAGCTGCGATGGCTATATTATCAAGCGGTTGGAATGATTTTGGGCATCATCCCTGTCATATCCCTGACATAAAATCCCTGCATTATCGACAGCTTTATTTATTACCAGTGCCATCTACAAGTTACCTCTTAAACTATTATCTAGGATATCGCAATTACCATCAATCTGATTAAAACAAGACAAATTTTACCAACATTCAAAATGCGCCTTTGAGGTTATTTTATCACAAAACCGCACTATATAAAGTTGACCACTTATATTATAATTATTATTGATGGTAAAGCAATGGGATACTTACGCGTCCACCTCCTCCCTGTCCGCCCCCTCTCTGGAAGAAGGTCCCTTGCTTCATCTCGAAGATCCTCTCGTTGGAGTCCACAAAGTTGAAGAGCTTGTCGGTCAACTGCAGAGCCAGGGCCTGAAGGCGTGACGGCTCGCAGCGATGGAGCACCACGCAGCCGCTGGGGTCATCCATGCTGGCCAGGAGTTCTTCACCTGGAGAAGTTATCATTGTTAATGACATATGTAAGGCTTATCACTACTTGGCTGATCTACAATATATTTCTATATGGTGTGGAAACAACATTAACGGCCGCTGTTCCCGATCCTACTAATCAATTACTAAGCCAAAATTTTGGCTTAGTAATTGATTAGTGCACAACTACGCTTTTTCCAACACACAAGTATCGCTTAAGCATTTATCTTTACCTAAGGAAGCCGGGCTAGTGGATTAAACTCGTTTCGGCCGGCTCAGTTTTGGTCTAGTTCTTAAAAGTGTCAACAGAGTAGAAAAAATATCACAAAAACAATGGTCGATGAAATATCAAGTTTTGCGCTCATTTCAGTTCTGTTGTATTGCGTTTGTCAATTATCATTTTAATTAATATGGATAGCGAAGTTCGGATGCGTGCGGAGCAGAGACGAAAAGCGGTTAATTTATGCGAAAAACTATGTCGTTTTAGAATATTCGCCAAGCCAAGTGTCAAGTCCAGTACCTACGGTCGAGCTGACACTTTATTTTATATAAGTTTGTTTAAAAAATATAAAATGTCAGTTTATGGATAAAAATATTTTAAATAAATTACGTGTATTAATAATAAATATATATAATAAATAACAATTAATTATATATACTATTAATTTAACTTTGAAAGTTCTTACTTTGATGTCATTTTATTGTCTATGAAAGTGGGCGAAGCCAGATAACATAAGATGTTTGGAAACAACATAAATTGAGCGCTACCCTACAAAATGCTTGGCTGATCGCAGCCTTAGATTAATCGATTTAAAAGATGGGAACAGCAGCCGTTAGGGATGCTTGTCAGTTAGACACTAGCCAACCGTTGTTCCTAATCCTACTGATCCAACTGTTGAGCCGAAATTTTGACTCCACAATCCTCAAATACACAAATACGCTCTTCCAAACCCAACTCTCCGACCAACAGACGAATGGAGCGGTACTAAACAAATCACTTAATTGATTGAAGACTGAGATTGATCGATGGAAAAGTTGGGAACAACTGCCGTTTAGAGTAAGAATAAATGCTCAGGCGGGCGAGTCTGTATCTTTTACATTAGCTAATGCGGGGTTAAATGAGTTGCGTGTATCAAACTGTTAGCAATAATAAAATGCTAAGTAAATTTTTACAATGAAATTATTGTCTCCACGGTAAATGACAATAATATTCGATAATCGGCGAGATTCCCCAGCCGTTCTGATTCTGATCTTGTTTCTCATACAATTTCTTTATACATAAGGGACAAAATCGCTTCAAAAAACCGGTTATCACCGGTGATCAATCGGCCAACTAGAGGTTAATGGCAATTTAACCTTGTGTTAATTAAAGCAAAAGATAGACTCGTCTCCCAGGATTCTACGTAAAATCAGGCGCTCCAATGTATCCATTCTGGAAGAGCTGGGCATCTGACAACTGTCTACCTACAAACATTTCCTAAGATGCTTTGAACACGTCGCTCACCATAGACAACTTGAGTCTGAAAAGTTTGTGGTCAATGGCAAAGCGTTTGCAGGAGAAGCAGAGGAAGATATTGGAGTGATCAAGTGTGGTCTGCCTGCGGCTCTCCATGCATTGGTACCTAGGGAAGGTAAGAGCTATTGGATTGGGTGTCAGGATCCTCAGCAATGAATCAACGAAGAAGAATATAAGTCTTTGAAAGGAGCCAGCCAACTTACCGATGATCATCTTGCTGACCAGCGAGTGAACGGCCGGGGGAGGCAGCTGGAACATCTCCTGCAGAGCCTTGAGGCTGACGGAGGCGTACACGTTGCTGTAGGTAAACAGGTAGGTCCTCAGCGCTTCCTCGCGGATCAGACGCAGCAGCATCGAGCGCACCGAGTCAGCCTGGTAGAACAGGTCCCATACCTGGAGCGAAGAGACATTTCCGTTAATGTGGGATATAGCATAGTGATAATACAATAACATTATAAATTAGTAATCAGGAAAACTTTCCTTTACCTAACACCGGATGATGTTAACCCCTCAGGCCTGATTATGGCCACGTCAGAAAGTCAGATTATTGCCATCTTGCAATAAAAACCAAATAAATGGAATATTTTTCAACGTATCCGCAAACTAAAACCATTTTTTGAAAGGTGATGAAATGCGGTTATAAATTTTATTATTAGAAATACTCATCTTATCTTAATAACTCAGGTATGGGGCATACGTCATTCCTATGTCTACCCACGTTAAATTATCGTGAAAACAAGCTTATGTGTCCAAGCGGTTAATATATAAAACAAAGTCGGGTTAGTTACACCATTTATAACTCAAGAACGGCTGGACCGATTATCATGATCTGTTGGATTTGTCTCCGTCCCGAATTTATATTAACAGAATAACTATTAAAACATCGAAAAAATCACGGGAAAAATAATTATGAAGAAAATAATTTTTTTCATATATTTTGTAAGGAACGGCTTTTCAAATAATGTGTGTTGGTCGACATAATTTGAATCAATTCGAACAGCTAATAAATTAAACACAACATTTATTGATTCTGAGGCGTTGACGAAGTTTGCCAGGTCAGCTAGTATAATATGTATAAAAGCATTGAACAAACTTCCACTACTACTACTAATATAAACCAATTCAAAGCTTGACTAGATTCTTATTTGGGGAGAAGGATTAAATTTAAAACAACTCAGTTATTACTGTTAAAACTTGTTGTGAAATCAGATATTAGTGCACCAGATAATATGTCATGGTACATTGCGTTTGTTACCTTGGCGTTCATCTTGGGGTTGACGATGTAGGTGTGGCAGAGCTGCCAGTTGCCGTGGCGCATGGCCTTGGCGGCCGCTACCACATGCTCTCGCATGGACTCTGGCGGGCCCACCAGGGACTGGCGCTCAGAGGCACGAAGGTTCTGGTAAAACGTCTTACTGGAAATATTAATTATACAAGGAATGTTAGCATTCAACTTCCAATTGACATTCATAAGAAAGAGGGAGAGGATACAATGGTGCTACCAGCAGTACGTATGTTCCCGGAATATCATCAAAACTTTCATTCACTGTAGTAATGTTTGCTTCTGGGAACAACTCGTACACGTCTCATAGAAATCCTTGTGTCTCCCTTATTATCACTGTGAGAAATATGATCTAAACGTTAGGAAGAGAAATTACCTCGCTTTATATTCAAATCCAAAATTAAACTGCAAAATAATTCAAATATACACCTTTATAAAACAAAAGTTTCCTTAACCTTTCCTGGGCTGTGAATTTAAAAAAAAAAAATCAAACGTCAAATGTGCACATCAGAATTATTTGTGTTGCATTTTATAAGTTTACAGTAACAATTCTTTCAGATTTTGGTAGTTTATACAACTGTTGTTACTAATAATATTATTTTGTAATAGAAACTCATAAACAAATACAGTGAAACTCTCTTAAGAAGTTTTCCAAGGGACCGGGGAAAAAAAACTTCTTAAGTGGGAAAACTTCTTAAGTGGGATTCAATTTTAGCCATTTAATAACTCGAGTTCAGGGCATATGTCTTACCTATGTCTACCTATGTTAAATTGTAGTGAAAACATGCTTATATGCTCCAAGCGGTCAAAAAAAAAAAAAAAAATTTTTTAAATATATATATATTTTTTTTTTGACCGCTTGGAGCATAAAAAAAAAAATTAAAAAAAAATATATATATATATATTTAAAAAATTTTTTTTTTTTTTGACCGCTTGGAGCATATAAGCATGTTTTACTACAATTATTATGGTAATTAGTATTATTTAGAAAAAGGTGGGAATGTGAAATAAATGAAAAATGGTAGAACATAGTTGATTATAAAGTGTTTATTTACATACCTACATATAAATTATTCTTTTTTTTCAAAGTATTTATCGATAGTCGATTGCTTTAATCTATTATTAAATTCTTTTGTTGTAAAATTTTGCATTTCTGCCAAATAACCCTTGAAGCATTCGGGCACTTCTGTACTCCCCATCAAGAAATGCTGAAAGGCATCTAAGTGGGCGAGTGCTTGCCCACAGGTTGGAATTTTCTTGAGGTTTTCAATTTCTTCAGCTATATCTTCATCCTCTTCTGGTTCCTCGGAGCACAGATCGGATATTTCCTGTACTCCACAAGGAACCAATTCAGAGTCGATTCGGACGTAATCCGAAAATGTCTCCGGCAATTCCATTCTTCCCCGGAGAACATCCCATGTAGCACCGAAATCATCTTCAGGCTGCTCCCTCTCTTCTGGCGTATCTTGGAACCCGGCTTTCCTGAAACAGTTGGCAACGGTTTGCTGTGTCACCGAGTTCCAGGAAGACGAAAGGAAGCAAACGGCTTCGAGCAAATCCAGTTTATATGTTTGATGTTCTTCACTCATCTTTTGTAGCAACCTACAGACCATTTTTTTCCTGAAGTGCTGCTTCAGGGAAGCAATTATTCCCTGGTCCATAGGTTGCAGCACTGATGTTGTATTGGCGGGAAGAAATTCCACCCTCACATTTTTCAAATATCCAAGGTCCTTTGGATGTGCAGCGCAGTGGTCCACAAACAAAATTATTTTTCTGTCTTGTGCAGCCATCTTCCGGTCCATGCTGAGGAGGTATTCATGAAAAGTCTTGCATGTCATCCATGCCGATTTATTGTTCCGGTATGTGCACGGAAGGTTCCTGATGTTTTTAAAACATCTCGGGTTTTTGGCCTTCCCGATTACCCATAAAGGCCACTTGTCGGAACCATCCGCATTGGCACATACCAGAACTGTAATCCTCTCCTTGCTCCGTTTCCCACCATGGCAGGCTTCTCCTTTAAAGGCAAATGTTTTATCCGGCAGCATATTAAAAAACAGTCCGCATTCATCTGCATTGTATACATCACTTGGCTTGTAAGCTGCCAGAAGAGCCGGCAGCGTGGTGGTCCTCCATACATCTACTACCTCCGTATTCACACTGTTGCACTCCCCATTTACTGTTTTGTACACAATGTTAGCACGTCGCCGGAATCTGTCGATCCAACCGTTGGAGGCTGTAAATGGAATATTTAGCCTCCGTGCTATATCTTCAGCCTTTTCCTTGATTATTGGTCCACTTAGTGGAAGATTGAGAGCGCGTTTTTGTCTGAACCATTCCAGAAGGACAGCCTCCACCTTCTCGTACTTGCTGGACTTGGTCTTCTGGCGATTCAGAGGTCCTGTTTCCTGTGATTGTTTGAAGATATTCTCCCTTTTCGCCACTATTCCATTTAATGTCGTCACCGGAATCGCGAGCCTTTTTGCCAATTGAATGCGCGTTTCTCCGCGCGACGCGTCTAATTCTCTGATGATTTCCATTTTTTGAGAAATCGATATTGGTTTTCGTTTTACAACAACCGGTTTAGGCACTCCGGATAAAAACATGATTAAGAAAAACACGCACAAAAATTGTCAGATTATCGGAAAACAGTGGAAACGCGGAGGTCGGCGGGTAAATATCGGTAGCGAAAAAAAGCGATATTCGGCGGTATAATACTGGAAAAAATCACTCGAAAATCAATGGAAAAGCGGCGGGTCGGCGGTTGTAAAATGCGATATTTGGCGGTATGATATTGGGAAAAATAACTCGAAAATCAGTGGAAAAGCGACAGGTCGGCGGTTGAGATAGGATAGTCAGTGGAAAATAGCGTTGGTCAGAGAGTTCAGTAGGCAAAAAATCGGAAAAGCGTAGGTCAGCGGGTGGAGAAATGGAGCGTTGGTGGTGAGATGTAGATGGCGAAACGTTAAGATCGAGACTAAACCAATCAAAATAAAACCATCCCATGGACATATTCATAAATATTTTAATCCCTTATCGGCAAAAGAGAAAGTAAACAAAATTTTAAAACTGTTAAAAACCTTTATGTACATAGACTCCCGTTAATTCGAACCCCGATAATTTGTAAAAACGCATAATTCGACATTTTTGACAAAAAAAATCCGCTGAAATTTTTTTTCGTACAAAATGATTTTTTAATTCGAAATTCGAAATTTATTTTGGTCCGCACACGAAAATTGGTTCGTGTAATTCGAAAAACATCGATTTTTGCAAAAAAAAATTTATATAATTTCGTAAATCGGAATCTGACAGACAGCCGTGGCAGTAAAACGCGTTTAAATGTGGATTTAGGCGGTTAGACATTGTCCGAATTCGCATTATTATTTTGTAAATCGGAATCGGTTTCCCCTGGTATGTCGAATATTTACAAATTTAAATCCGCGGAAATATATCGTATTTATCTGAATTTACTTCGAACCTAAATAAATAATATAATACAAATTCTCTTCGAATGCCTAAATTTAAACGTCCGGCTGCGATGGAAATGGGACGCAAAATTTCGATTTCTGCGGAAATATACTGTTTTTTTTACCAATTTACTTCAAATACCTAAATGTTAAGAACCGGTTGCGACGGAAATTGGTCGTGAGAATTTGATTTACGAGGAAAATATAGGGAATTTTGACGAATTTACTTCCAATATCTGAATCTGAATGGCCGGCTGCGATGGATATAGACCGCGAAATTTCGATTTACGCGGAAATATCTCGTATTTTCACAAATTTACTTCAAAATATATGAATTGGCGGTAATTGGCACCGAAAATTTAATTTACGCAAAAATATATCGTATTTTTATGAAAAGCCGGCTGCAACGGGACTTGCGCGCCAAAATATTTATTTTAATTTACGAATTTACTTCGAATGGAAGGACCGGCTGAGACGAAAATCGGTTGCCAAATTTCGATTTTCGCGGGAATGTATCGTATTTTTACGAATTTATTTCGAATATCTGAATTTAGGGGACTGGAAATCAGCAGCGAAAATTTTATTTATGCGGAAAAATAACGCATTTGTATGTATTTACTTCAAATATAGGGCCGACTAAATGGCTGCAAAATTTCGATTTATACGGGAATAAGTCGTATTATTACGAATTTACTGCGAAGAACCTACCCAAATTTGAATTTTCGGCCGAAGAACTCGATTTTCGGCGAATTATTATAATTTTTTTTTTCATAAAATTTCGAATTACGTGGGAATTTGTTTATTCGAAATTTTATTTTTGATGTCCCATGGATTTCGAATTAGCGGAGTCCTACCGTACATCGCAATTGCAAGCATAAGTATATACAAAAAGCCACTCGAATTCGGATAGTAAAAGTTGCAGCATTTTAAAAGGTTCATACTGTTGATCTTATTTTAAATTGGTGTAAAAGCAATGGGTTATACTTGTTGGTGATTACTCGCGCTTAACTTGACAGAGCCGTCGATATACGCTGTCTCTTTTTCACGCTTTGGTTTTCTATATGAACTGAGGGAGAAAGAAACACTTGTTTTGGTTAATTTTAGCAGGCGGTGTGATAAAAGGACACCGCTCGTAATTTTGTTTGTAAACATAATCTTATGATAGCGGGTTTTATTTCGCCTCAGAACAAGCGTTCGCGTCCTGCAACCCTGCCATGTCCCTGCGCAGAAAAATCTCACAAAGTCCTACGCGGCAAACTGTTTATTATTTGGCGGACTTAACTTTTTTGCACGCTTGCTGCTTGCTCGAATGGCATTCGAGAGCCTATTGTTGTGATGTATTTTCGCCAGGCACAGTCGCTATCATATATTTTTAAAGATATTTTAATCCTTTCCTAGAAATTCTTATGTTCTACCTACCTACGTAATAGCTACGATTCGGCACGTAAATAAAGGGCTTCATGGTTGAATCAGAAAGTCATATCATACGAACTGTTTGACGCTGGAATTAAGTTGGTAAAACTATTGAATTCGGTCTCGCTGTGAACCTACAAAACAACTACAAAAACCATTTGCGAAGTTTCGTTTCAAAATTTTAAATTTATGCATATGTATTTCCTAACCTTCAAACTTAATTTACGACAAATGTCAGATGAAACATGATGCACGGCGATTTTTGAAGTTTGATTGAAAAAAACGTAATTATAATGCATATTTTACCATCTACCCGGCACATTTAATCATGTTATGTAATAATAAAGCAAAAATATATTTGAAGGTGAAATATTCCATATCATAAAGTTTTTCGTGTTTTACAAATTCGATAAAATAATTTTTTTATAAAATATCGAAACTTCTCCATGTTCAGTAAGGAAGATTATTGAAGGAGGTGTCAAATGTATGCGAATGTAGATCTAGCCCACGTTGTCATTAAGGCCGAAAAAACATGAAAGGTTATATTAAACTCAACCTTATAGACGCTTGCATATTCGTTACATAATTCTGCATTGCTTATTCGTTTTACAGGTCGCATTGCTATTGTACCTAGTTAGGGGATTAGGGTTGCGGCAGGTTACGGCTCACAGCCCGGCGGCCGACAAAGGGTTTTATGGTCTCAGGTACTAGTTGTGGGTACTAGGATCGCGCGTAATCTGTGAAGCCAACGTCTTTCAATTTATGACTTGGAAAAAGGTTCATTTTGGATATTTTGCGGCACAATATTTCGTTTGTGTTAATTTTACCGCCGGGTTTCTAAAACCTCTTAAGCGGGAAGCAGTTTTAGCTCTAAAACTTCTTAAGTGGGAAAAAATCGTGTTTTTTGTATGGAATTTTCAAGGGACCGAAAATCAAAACTTCTTAAGCGTGAAAACTTCTTAAGTGGGAACTTCTTAAGCGAGTTTTACTGTAATGCTAAAAAATATAATTATCATTACGATGTAAAAAATTTGACATTTCTTACGAATCCAACATTTATGACATTTCTTTAGTGAAATATTACAAAAATTACATGAAAATAATGTTGATAAAACGATCTTCCTGATAAAACCTCAAATCTATTTTTTCCACAATGAATTTATATCAAAAACAATGAAACTCCGTCCCTTCTAAAACGGCTGCCAAAGTGACGCCAAGTTCACCATAGATATTTTATGTAAATTATTCCGAGAAGCTAGGCGCTATGCGGCTTTTTGTTACATCGAGAACGAGAACGGCCTAAGCGATTCTGACCTTGTTCTTGATACAATTTCTTTACACATAAGGGACAAAATCGCTTCAAAAATGATTTCACCGGTGATCACACGGCCAGCCAGAGGTTAAAAAAAAATTGTGCAGCAATGGTAATTTTTTCTTAATTATTTTCACATGAAAAGACAAAAGTAAAGTGATGATAAAGTTTATAATACATTTGTCTAATAAAATATTTGTGTGTTTTATTTTTTTTTCATCTTTATCATAATTTTAGTTAGAAAAAACGTAAGGTGAGCCATTTTTAAAACTTTTTATGTTTGTATTCAAAATTTTTACATCAAAAGAATTATATGTTTATGTATTTCAAATCATAAAATTTGAAAGCATATTTCAAAAACAGTTTTTAGTTTTCAGATACATTCAGAAATATTCCATTTATTTGGATTTTATTGCAAAGTGGAAATATTTTGACCTTCTGTTCGGTAAAAAAAATGGCAAAATACAATTTCAACACATGTAAGAGAGACGACCACGTGCTAAATGGAAAAGAACCAAAAGGTACTAAGTAAGTGGCACATTTGTTTCCATAAAAAATTTTAATGGAAGGCACGTCTAGTGTTAATATTCTTTAATCTATGATCTACGGGTTATCAAAAGTCTGTAACTCTGACCTGATCATTCTTCTGCGGGCGTCGAACTCATGTGCAGCCATGTAGGGGATCTCGATCAGCATGGCAGAGACCAGGTACACGCACTCCAGCAATTCCAGGTTGATGTGCATGTGGAATGGCATCTGGCGCTGCTTTTCGATCTTCTCCTGTTCCTTGGAGCGCTCGTGCTGACGCTGGAGATGAAATGATGTTTGTTATAATTTAAATAAAACTAAAAAGGTATCAGAAATATAAATGGATCATGTATATAGGTGGGTCAGTACCATCTCACATGAATTGAAAAGAACAAAAAAAAATCTTATCTAATATTATAGTAGAGGTACACCTACCTAACCTACTAACTAACTTGTTGAAAGCCAGCATACAAAACATATATTTTTTCAATACGACGTAATATATTTGACAGTTCTCACCTTTCTTACAAATTCAATTTTTATAACATTTCTTTTGTGATATATTACAAAAAATTACATCAAAATAATGTAGATAAAACGAACTTCCTAATAATCACTCTAATCTATGCTTTCCACAATGGATTTGTATAAAAAAAAACAATGAATAAATATAGACTTCGAATATGACAGCGTTCATATTATCAAGCGGCAGCCATTTTGTCCGCCATCTTTGGTACCCGGCGCGTCATTGGCAATTAATTTGAATTTTTCGGAGTGGCTAAATGCTATCCAGTATTTCGTTATGTCATGAACGAGAATGGCCCAAGCGATTCTGACCTTGTTCTTCATACAATTTCTTTATACATAAGGGGCAAAATCGCAGCCCAGGTTAAGTTGTTTTGTTCCAATTTTAAATGATCGTTTACTTTTGTCTATGACTGAAAAATATCATGACGACATTTGGGATGATTGGTTTATTTATGGTTGGGATAGAAGCGGGAAAATGTTCTGTGTTCGATGTAAAGTAAAGATTGACAACATTAGTTTTGATCAGAGATAGATTTCGATTAGAGATGAATTAAAACCTCTCGACTGCCGTTCGCCCACCGGTGGCCGAAGTCGAAATTTAAAAAAATTTTTTTTTTGAAGCGATTTTGTTCCTTATGTATAAAGAAGTTGTATGAAGAACAAGGTCAGAATCGCTTGCGCCGTTCTCGGTCTTGACATAGCAAAAATCAGCATGGCGCCAACCCATCTGAATAATTTCTAATAAATATCTATGGTCAACTTGGCGTCACTTTTACAAACGGTTTTCAACTGTGATGTCATTTTCAAACAAGTATTTATGTCATTACTTCTTCGAAAACACCTTTGAATTGGTTTTTTTCATGTAGGGTGTCTATTCAGGTTTGTAGAGAAATAAAAAAAAATGATAATTTTCGTATGAATATATTTTATTTACATTTTTTTTTCGAATGGGAAATATTTTCACATTTTTTTGTTAAAAATAGCTATTCTGGGAAAACTTGTAACGATATTATCATGAAATTTATATGAATAATAAGGTACATTATCTGGCAAACAGAAAACAATCACAAAAAAAAACAATTCCTTTGTTTTTATACGATATTTGAGCAAAAGCCGGGAAGATAATTTCGCGCAGTTTTTTCCAAAAACACCTGGCATTCAAGAGGTTAAAAGTATTGAAGATAATATTAGCGAAAGTCAATCGAAAATCCGAAACAGAAAAATCAGAAAAAGATACGGATACATCTGGGACTCGAACCCAGGACCGCTGGCAATCCGGGCCAACGCGCTATCCACTGCGCCAACGCATCCCTATCCGATTCGGTCATTTTTAACTGTATCATACTTCGACTGAGAACCACCAACATTATTTTCATTTTTCTTAGCGCATATTTTTATTGGCTGCTACCTTTATGTATGATTGCAAGATTCAAGATGCAAGATCCTGGGTTCGAGTCCCAGATGTATCCGTATCTTTTTCTGTTTCAGATTTTCGATTGACTTTCGCTAATATTATCTTCATTAATTAAAATATTATAATTTGAGGTTTAACTCTTTAAATTAAAAAGTTAAAAATAAAAGTATTGAAGTCATTGATTGATCAGTTGTGTACAAGTTGTATCTTACCGATTTCTCTCGACTTTTAACATTCTTTGTTCTTGTAGAACTTGAAGTTGTTGTACTGACCGAACAATATGGCATCTTGTCTTATTTTTTAACTGTTAAATTTCAAATCTTTATGAATGAATAAACTTTTAGTGGGACATACAAAACCCATTTCAATTATGTTTGAATGCTGGTATAAAATAAACAGCACAAGTGTCTTCGAGATTCATGAAGAATTTGGAGGAATAAATAGAAAATTGTTTTTTTTTTATTTTATTTTTTTTTTTTTATTTTTAACTTAAAGAGTTAAACCTCAAATTATAATATTTTAATTAATAAAGAAAATTTTTTACCTGAGGCAGCAGACCCTGGGCGAGCAGCTCCTTGGGTTTGGTGGTGACCATGAGGTCCACGAGACAGGCGTGGGCATCCTTGATGTTCCCGTGGCGGAAAGCGCACAGGCCCAGGTTGGCCATGGTACGATTGTACAGGATCTAAAACCACAAAAAACAAAAAGTTTACTCTATTGAAAATGCAAGTGATATTCCGGGTGGAGACGTAGTACAAGAAGATGCTGCATTCCTTTCATGCTTCGAAACTCACATGACTGTTACAAATGCAGTTCCGGGCTGCAACCTGCAGCATGAGATTGCTCTGATGACAGCCAACCTCCGATAGCAGAGGACTCAGTAGAAGTTGCAACATTCAAAGACATTGGCACTTAGATAGATAACCGATTTAAAATACGTAAGTTTGTATTTATAACACTGTAAAAATTCATATATGTATAAGATTTCCACCTAAGAATTTGTCAAACAAAATATTTTTTCTCAAAAACTGAAATTGAGAAATGGCTGAATTAAAGTTTTTCCAAAATAGGGTTTTTTTTCCCCGGTACCTCGAAAATCCCTAGTTGGATCCAAATCTAGAGTTCCATTGCTTGCACCAGTCTGAACAAATAAGATGGTTTTACTCATAAAGTTATGAACTTTAGTTCTCTAGGCCCGGTTCTGTTCGGGGAACAGCCTTTTGCCCAAACGACAGTCTTCAATATTAATCTTATATCGATCTCCCAGCGCCACACGGTGACCGGTCTTTAAACTTTTTGATCAAGGTGGCATGTGAGTGATTAGTTACCTGTGTGCTAGGATCGGAGTGGTGGATGGTCTCCTGGAGATGGCTCATGAGCAGCAGGTCGCGTGCCTTGAACCAGTTGTCGTGCAGTGCGTGGTGGTACATGTGGCACAAAATGGCACGTGTACGCAGTCTGTCGGTGGCGTCGTTGGCATAAATGAACTTGCACAACTTCTCCATGACGTGCATGGACGTCTCGATGGAGGCATCGATTTCTCCCTGGAAAAGTACAATTAAATAATTAATGAGATGCTCCTGATTAAGTTTAATTCTAGTAATAATTAACCTGATATCTTTTTTGATACTGTAAATAAAATAAAATATTGACAAAATAAGACTCATGAAAAGTATCGAAATTATAGGTGAAACTTACAGCCTTGTGTTTTAGCACGCTGGGGTCAAACTTGTAGTACAGATGATCGATCTTCCTCAGGTACACTCGACACATCTCTTCCGCTACTCCGCGTCTCTCGGCATACACCTGCACACGGTCAATGATGGCCGCCACTCGGATTTCGTCCTTCAATCTGAAATTAAACATTCAAAGAAGTGGTTGATGAATAGACCCGAAGACAGCACAGCCCCGCACCGGTAGCTCTACCGCCTCCTCGACCAGCGTCTCCAACATCTCCAGCTCTGTGTGCAACACCAGGAGTGTTGGGTCGGGTCCAAACCCGACAAATCCTCTACGATTTATTTATTTATTCGCGCCCTTAGAGCTTTTACAACAATCATAATACAAAAATAATAGAAAAATAAACAATAAAATACAAATTATTTTACATCATTGTTTAGTAAACGAGAAACAGAATTTTTGAAATTTCAGAAATAAATTTTGATAAGGAATAAACCAAAATATCAACTGAACTAAATTTATTTCCAAGCCTATGTAGTCTTTGGATTGGGGAGTTAATGAAATAGTTAGTTTTCGAAGGATAAACAAAGAACAGCTTTGGAAGCCTCGTGTTACGATTTGGTACTCTGAATGTTATTAGTTTAGTTAAGTCAGGTGCGTCATTTGAAATGAAATTATGGAAAGTTCCTACTGGGATGTCATTTTATCCAGTATCTACCTCTCCCCATCTCTAACCTGATCACATTGCTAGAAGAGCATTTTTTGAACTTGGAACAAAGACTACCAAATTGGAGTGCATCGTTTCTGGAAGCACGGAGAAAAAAATGTATAAATTTAAGCAAAGTTTCTTCTTTAGTCTCAAACTTATCATGAATGCTTGATACCGCCTAAGCGACTAAATCCATAGATGGCGTTGGTGTTAGCTATGTACTATATTATAGATATTATTATGTTTTTACCCCCACAACAGACCAAGTGTTTTGAGATTATAAAAATTCTGTTTTGGTTCAAACCCTTCGCCTTCCTCTATCATTTTTTGAATAATAAACGAGTGCCTTTATACGTTGTCTGTTGGGTGGGTGATTATCATCATAAAAATAAAGTCAGCATGTAAAACTAGAAAATTACAATAAATCGATGGATTCAACTGTTTGGAAAAGTGCTTCATTTATAAAAAAACATAATACTCTTCTGTTTACCAAGTCCTAATATTTTACAAACACCTTAGAAGCAAGTTCCTTCGGAGCCATTGGAGTTTGTTGCCGTTTATTGACTAAAAGGAAGGTTTTTGACCATACCCAATCAAACAATATCGTTTTATAATTATCTGTGGTCTGGCGATAATACCTCGAGGTATCGCAGCGGAATAAACTGTATCTATTTGTGATTGTGTCGTGTGCTCCTAGAGGTAATGGTTATTATCTTATCACCCAATTTCAGCAAACACCATTTTATTTAGTTTATTCATACTCCATTTACTAATTTCATCTGAAGCTGTAATTCGGAAACAGTTTCGGATGCAATACTACCAGTGTAATGAGTAATGACATCTCACCTATCCACGTATTCATTGGAGTGAGGATCGCACTCCTTCAGCAGCTTGATGAACTCGTCGTCCAGTCGCTCCACGGCGGTGACGGCGCAGCCGCGAACCCGCAGCGGTGGCACGCTCAGCTCCTCCGCCTCCTCGGCCAGCGTTTCCGACATCTCCAGCTCCGTGTGAGCTACCAGGAGTTCCACCAGCTCCGACACGCATTCTACCAACCTGGTGACAACAAATCATTCATAAGAACATGGACAAAAGTTAAAAGGACATTTAAATGACCTGCATACACTTTAATGAGGGTGAACGTTGAACATTTATTAAAAAAGGAGGATGTGCACATGACAGGAGAAATTGTCTTTTAAAGTACCCATATGTGTATCAAATATGTTAAGTGGGTGAAACACAAAGTGTGATGGGATGTGTATAATTGATGATAAACATTAATATTTAATATATAATAATTAATGTTTGTTTGTTTGTGTGTTCGTATGTTATGCGCCGCCATACCATTCATCCATTATGTTAGCGATGAAACTTTGGGAATATGATGTGCGCATATCCGGGATGGTTATAGGATAGTGAGCTCTGGCGTTATGAAATTATTTCTTATACTATTCATCTGATTGCAATTAAAATTTCATCCGTTTGCTATTATTTTTTTTGAATTGTTGTGAACATGCCCGTGAATATTTCTACATGTATGCTGGTGAGCTCTGGCGTTTTTAAATTTGCATTAAAAAAAGAAATAGGTCACGCGAGATGATGGGAAAATGGGTGTATTTTATGGAGTTAAATGGCAGGGAAAAAAGGCTGGAGGGAGGGGTATGCGGGAGGATCTGAGGGGGGCTTCGCGGGAGGGGAGATGAAAGAGAGGGGAAGGCGGAGAAGGTGGAAGCGGAATGCGAAAGGGGAGAGCGGGAGAGGCAGGGAAGGTGAAAGGGTAACGTGGGAGGGGGAGGGGACGCGGGAGGGGAAGAGGAATAGGAGGCAGAAGGGGAACGAGGACAAGTGGGAAATGACACCAAGAGAAACAATTTTTTTATTTGAGTGGCATCTCAAATCATGCCGGGTATCAGCTAATATATAAAAAAATAACCCTTTAAGACGGAGTTGAAATCTTTAAACTTGTGCTCTCTTTAGGCAATGAAATTTATATGCATCGGTGTTGTGAAATTATATTTAACGGTGTCAGTAGTAGTCACTGCACCAGCCCTTGACTGGCTTGTGATGACAAAAATTACAAAATACGATCTGTCGACAAATTCACATTCTGGTTATATGTAAAGTGTGCAATGCAAGAGATAGGAATGGATTTATGAAATTACTCCGTCGAATTAGATTTTACATAATTCCAAATAATCAATGCTTTGGAATAACATAAGATTCAGAAATCAAGATTCAAACTAAAATAGTGTCTTACTTATTCCAGTGATCTGGCTTCATGGCATCGGATACCTTGGCATTGTAATCAAAGAGCGCGGCAGCGATGGCGGAACGCAGCTTAGCGGCAACGGCCGCTCCCAGATTGTGAGCATCACTGATGCCAAGCAGCTCACGCAGCAGCTCCAGTTGCAGGCGGCGGTCAGTACGCTTCTTGCCACGAGCGGCCACAACCTCTGTCAGCTTCTTGACCACGGCGGCCACATTGACCTCGGCATCCTTGGCAAACATCTTGGGTTTTTCCTGGGGAAAGATGGGACTAATTTGAGTTCACCGTGAATAATTTCACACAGGAAAAACGCACATCACAGACAGTGGAAATTAGTGAATTAATCTATATTATTATTACAAGCATCTGTACGGTTGAAATTTAAGGACCCCACTTCGTGTACAATTCCGAAGTCCCGCCTTATCCAAACCATCTTTGTACGTTAACTTTGTTACCAAGCTACTGCCGTGTCGCCGGCCCCCCCTTAGCAGCATAAACCCGCGGAGCGGCTTTTTAACTGCTAGTGATAAATTAATTTAATGGAGTCTGTTTACCTGTGTAGTGGCGACTCCCTTGCGTACGGTCTCCCACGCTCCTTCCCCATCGTCCTCTCTCTCCCTCTTCTCCTTCCTCCTGGCGCCGGGGGCGGAGCGATCCTTCCTCTTCTCTCGTCTCTTCTCTTGCTCGTCTTCTTCGTCACGGTCGGTGGTTCTGCACACAAACAACAAATTAATTATAATACCGCCATATTTAATAATGAATGATTGATTATTGTTTGCGGATTGATACACATAATATATTTAATACCGTGTAGGCTCTACGATATTTTAATACTGGAAATGAGATATCGCATCTACATGCATAAACATTTACAAAAACATTGTAATCTTCTCCACTATATATTGGTGTATAACAGTTTTACGGAGAACATGAAAAATACAATAAATAAACACACACACACACTTCACCACAATCAACACATCTGCCCTGTTGATGGATATTGTAATGCTATCCGAAACGTTGGCTCAAAAAGGAGAAAGCGCAACACGGAATAATAATAATATTACAATAGTACTTTTTTGTCATAAATATTTTGTCAGGAGTTTGTACAAAAGAATCTACAAGGATAAATTTTCAAGGGAGAATTTCAACAATATGAATATTTAAAAAAAATTATTCATACCTCTTCAAGAATCGCTCCCTGATGGTGATGTTCTTGTCATACTCGTCGCTGGACTCTCCCGAGCTCGAGGAGTCGGATCCCCAGTCGATGGAGTCCTCCGAGTCATCATCATCCCCTTCTCCGTCCCCCTTGGGGGCAGCGATCAGCGGGGCGGCCTTGGCTGGAGCCGTGGGCAGCACGATCTCAACGCGTTTCACCTCGGCTTCAGAATCTGAGGAGTCGTCTCCGGCTGGAAAGAAATTATATGAATTAGTTAATTAATCAAATAATAAATGTCCCAATACAGAAAATGACACAAGCATTCAAATGCATGTAAATACTCAGGAAAAATTCAAACTCATTCAATTTATGCCCCATACTAGGAGTTCCCTTCAAAGCTTCGTATTATTGGCCGGGATACGTAATAAGGATAAATTGCAGCAAGATGTCAGTGGAAAGATTTGAGTTATTTTTAGAACTATAAGATTTGCTGTCCTTGTTATATTTCGTACAAATAACGCCGGAGAAACTTAGCGGCTCACGGGGCATGTATAGTGTGGTGCAGGGATGCGCTTCCTGTAGGGAATGGGTTAAAATGCAATTTTCAGGTTGTAAAGAGCCATTTAAAAATAAATAAGCTATATATATTTATACTTCAATTGATTTTATTTTGATTTTGAATCGATTTTGTTTTGAATTGATTTTATTTTGAGTTTGAATTGATTTTATTTTGAGTTAAAATTGATTTTATTTTGAATTTGAATTCATTATATATTTTTTTTCCTTTTTTTTTTAATTGATAAACTAAAGTTTAAGAGATTTTATGCATAGCATTTGTCGGGTACGAGATAACCCGCCGTAGCTTAATGGTAGAGGTCCTGACTGGCAATCAGAGGGCTGCGGGTTCGAGTCCCGTCGGCGACATGTATCTTTTCTCGGGAGATTTTTTTCAATATGGATGAGTGTTTCAGGCTAATAATTATTGCTTATAATCATTATATTTTATTTGAATTGATTATATTATTACAATTAGTTTATATATTAAGATTATTGGCTTTAATAACTCAGGTGCGGGGCATACATCATTCCTATGTCTACCTACATTAAATTGTCGTGAAAACAAGCTCATGTGCTCAAGCGGTTAATTGAATTCCAATTTACATTATTAATATATTTTTATTGTATTGAATTAGAGATTTGGTTTGATTATTTTATTATGAAATTTAATTTAATTGTATTTATTTTATCTTAATTTAATTTTTTATTTTATTTTCTGTCTTATATTGGAGGCCATGCTGAAAACCAGCAGCATTTCAGGAGAAATCCTGAATTGCAGCTAAGCAGTAACCTTTTTGTCAATAGAACCAATGAGTATAATAGAACCAAAAATGTGTAATATTGTAAAAAAAAAATCTATTGATGAATAAACGATTTTATTTATTTATTAGAGTGATACATTTAACCTTTCCACGAGTATGGCTGCAACGTTGCGTCCGCGGCTATAAAAAGCTATATAATATTCAAGCGCTGTCATATTTAATGAAAATGTTTGAATTGTAGTGGCATCTGCGGATATCTACGCGTAGTTTGTCAAAGTTTTGGAACACTTACCTACCTCATTGTTAGTATTTAAAGTGCATTTCCAAGTGCATCTAAAGCTGTAATTCGTAAGCAGTTACGGGTGCAACAAGATGTATTCAAAAATATAATGAAGTAGGTGTGTTAAGTTAGTTACATTTTTCTCCATCTTCCTGGTCCTCCTGCTCCGGCTGTTCCCGGATCCTGGCCAGATCGGAGTCCATCTCCTTGCAGTACTTGCGCAGCTTCTGGCGGAGCGATGTCAGCGACTTGCTGTTGCTCTTCGACATGTTCTTCCTGCAGATCAAATAAAACATATCAATAATTATTGTTTGTAAATAGAAACATTTCATATTTTAGTATCTTCTTCCTTTTTAAAGGTTACAAGATGTGATAAGGTCTGAGACTGATTGTTGGAATCCTTCTACACCACGGGCATGGCTTGTCCATAGAAAAGTGCCGAAAGTACCTGAACTCCCTGTCCTCCCAGAGCTGTGCCACAAAGGTCTCGCACTCGATGATGCAGCGGAGGAAGAAATCCGGGGGCTGGCCGTTGGACTCCTTCTGCACCACGGGCAGGGCCTTCACGTAGGCGCGCTGCAGGTCCTCAAAACCTGGAGAAAGCACAGTCACATTAATGATTAGAACAAACAAATAAGATGGTCAAAGTTCACGAGTTTAAAAGTTTAAACAATTCTTAGAATATGGCAATGCCAATGAGGCGCCGGGCACTAAGGATGGCGGACAAAATGGTTGCTGCTTGATAATATGAACGCTGTCATATTCGAAGTCTATATTTATTCATTGTTTTTAATATAAATCCATTGTGGAAAGCATAGATTTGAGTGATTATTGGGAAGTTCGTTTTATATTATTTTGATGTAATTTTTGTAATATATCACAAAAGAAATGTTATAAAAATTGAATTCATAAGAAAGGTGAGAACTGTCAAATATTTTACGTCGTATTGAAAAAATATATTTTTTGTATGCTGGCTTTCAACAAGTTAAAAACGGAAAAATATGAATATTCAAAGCAAATACCTATGTTTAATTATAGTTGAAGTCAAAAAATGATAATAATTGATATTTAAATGCTCAAAACGTAAAAAAGAAAATAATATTATAAAGAAGAACTTTAAAATTATCAAAATATATTACAAGGCATTAATTCTGTAGTAATTTTAGAAAAATTAGCTTACTGCTTAACATGGAAGACATATCCTTGATCTTCTTGTAGTTCCGGAGGTTGCGGATAATTCCTGTCAATTCCTCAAATCGCTTTTCTTTGTTGGAACGGACCACCCTCTTGGTTTCTTCTTCATCGTCACTGAACTGAAATCAAACAACAAGATGAGTTAGTGACCATTGCACAACTATTATTACAGGAAGCAAGAAGTCCATCATTGGAAACTTGTACAAATCAACAGCTTCAATAAGAAAGCAATTTTTTTTTATGTTTATAGTGAATACCTTACAAGAGTCCCAACTGCTCCCGTCAGGAGCTAGTGAGACTATAGCATCCCCAATTGGGGTATGTTATGAGGCTGAAGGTAAGTAGGGAAGAGAAGGAGACGAGGAAGAGGAAGGAGGGAAAGTACCTGGCTATTCAGATCTAGTCACTAAACACGGCTAAAGCCATTTCAAGCAACATTTCAATTCTGAATGGTGGTCTTACACCAGGGCGATACTAAGAGTATCTTCCACTCTGGAACGTGCCGCAAATATACTATATATTATTTTAAATAATTAATTGTGAAATAATACAAATCAATTAAATAAAATTTATTTGCGCACAGAAGTCTAACGTGAGTTTCGGAATGGGAGTCTAACGCTCTACCGCTGGACTACGCCGGCCGTCAAATTTATATAATTATTATATTCATTCATAGGCAATGATGTTATATATGTATGTGGGGTTTAAAACTCTCTCCAAAAATGACAAAATTGAGTTATAAATGGCAATCTATGAGCCATGTCCGTAGCTGGTTCCATGGCTAATCGGACAATGAGATCTCAGCTTCTGAATTCCCATAGTAAATTTATTCAGACACGATACTTCCTCACATGATAGTTCATCACATCATAACTCACATTAACCTAACCTAACCTAAGGTTAAAAACCCCAATTATCAGTTTTCAACGCTTCAAGACATGATGAATTATCATGTGAGGAATTAACATCCAATGAAAAATTTGTACTCAATATTCATACACTTGAGATCCTTAGAAAAATCAACCGCAAATCATGAAAAAACTGAAATGAAAATAGGGTTTAGATGAAAATCACCGATGTCCACAGCGATTAACAAGCAAAATCACCACTCTCCACAACAGCCAATCACAAGCCTGAATTCAAAATAAATCCAACATCACCAAGGAATATATTATTACAACATTTTTTATTGTAATAATTCACCTTGAATTATACCTTTTTTTTTTTTTTTTGTCATTACTACCCTGATGAAGAAACCATCGGTTTTGAAACATGTAGGTAATTGTGATTATATTAGTGGTTTAAACAAAGTTATTTGTTTTAATTTAATTATACTTTTTTTATTTATTACTAAAAGATCATACGAATAATGCGTAGCATTCTTCGATCGGTTTTTTGTGATTTACCGAAAATAGTACTTTTGGAGAGTGGCGTTTTTGTTATAATATTATATAAGCGCATGGTAGAAATCACATAGTGGTAAGCAAAAGACAAGGCAATTGTATTGTCTTCGGTTTCATAGTTTTAGCAGAAATTGCCACGCGTCGCATAAGGTTGTGTCCTACCAGTAAGTTTATAGCATTAAAGTATGCCAAAATGCCGAGTCGAAATCGAGTGTGAGGAGAAAATGTTTCCATTACACTGCAAACACAAGTAAGAGCCAAGGAATAATTTCATTTGTAAATACGCGCAAATTGCTTATTATTATAAAAAAGTAAGTCATTTTGATTATTTCCTGAAGATTTTTAGCACCACAAGAGAAAGTAAGAAAGCAAACGTAGCAACAATTAAGTATAAGAAGAACAACCTTGAACAATAGGTCGTCTCATACAGCATTCCGTATTCGTCTTAGTATCAGTGAAAAAGCGTATATTGGAATCTCAGTCACACCCGTGATATAGAATGTAATATTCAGTGCAAATACCAAAACACCGCCCAGTCTTATATATATGTCGTTCATATACACACACTCTTTAAATGTCTATCTTTATCTTACATGAATAACTTTTGAACTAAGAATTTACTGAAAAAATAAGAGTGTTTCTTTCCAGCATTTTGTGAGACAAATCGCAAGTCTAGATGCAATGTATAACGTCTTTGTTCATAGGGAAACGAGAGCTGAGCCTCGAATTATGGAAAAGGAACAAAGCAACCGCGTTTCGCGCCTTTTCCTCAGCCATTGACATTCCTTTATGGAGAAAGCTGAAGTTACGGAAAGGGTGAAGTACTATTCCAAGGGTTTGTCAATAATATTGAATAAAAATGTCATTCTTACTGTGAACGCCATCGTCGGGTGGCGTGGCGCTTGCTCCTCTTCGCTGGAACTCTCGGACTCCGAGTCGGAGCCCGTGGCGAAAAATCGACTCATTTTGATGGAATTTCACTGAAAATGTAAGGTTAAATTGATAATTCACAAACTCAACAATAATTATAAACAATGATACACAGTTGATAGAGCGTATAAATATAAACACATTTGGAGAATAAATGTAGATTGTGCCTGAATAAACACGATAGAAAATAGTTATTGAACAAAATTTTGAGTGTCTGACCGGTTGACATTTTAAAACATATGCGGTTATTTCTAAGGCATTTTAACTACCATAACTTTTGCAAAATTGAAGCCTGAAAATCGCTGTTCATTTCTATGAACGAGTTTGAAAAATGATAACGTAAAATGTACCTAAATCCTAAAATAAAAAAGGCCGAAGCACGCCTGTGCACAGACAGATGACACGCAAGGTGGGAAAGAATTGTCATAGAAAAACTTTTTGCATTATTGTTTATGGTTCCCTTTTGGTACTGCCATAAATAAACCAATCCCAGTCCAGTACTGCCAAATTAGTTTACGCTAGTTTTTTTAAAAAAAGTTTAAATGTAAATACCGCACAAGAGCCCCAACTGCTCCCAACCGTCTGGAACCAGTGAGACCATGACATCCCCAAATGGAGTATTTTGTGATGCTGAAGGTAATTGAAGAAGGGAAGGAGATGGGGAAAAGAAGGTGAGGAAGATCAGGAATCCAGATCATGTCACCAAAAAAGCCTAAAGCCATTTCAAGCAACTTTTCAATTCTGAATTATGGTCTCTCACTAGGGCAATACTGAGAGTATCTTCCACTCTGTCACGTGTCGCAAATATACCTTGTATTATTGTAAATTATTAAATTGTGAAAATACAAAATAATAAAATTTGCGGGTTTTAAACCCGTGACCTCCGGATTGCTAGGCTTGCCTTGCGCGTATGGTGTAAATTGCGTGACACCAAAAAGTTCAATCACAGAAACCATGGCACAAATCTTTTTTGCAACGCACAATGTTGTTGTGCACATGGCGATATACAAAATAAAGAAAATACGGTATTAGATTCTTGGGTGATTATCAAGAAAGCGTCTTTTATCTTTACATCTTTTACAGTTTGCATCTACATGGCTTCCATAATTACTTTTATACTGACGTTGTTTCGGGTCCCAGAGACACTCGTTTCGCTGGTACACATTGATAAACTCTATGTTTTAACAGCAATCGAGCGTTGATTTGTCATTTTCACTCACGCAGTTATAAGAAACACATACCGGCCAGCTGATATTTTTCAAGACTAGTTGCACCACGTTTTTATACTACGTAATTAGTTGCATAGGTACCATTAATTAATTCTAATTTTGTGGCATACAGCTGATGCATGCTTGATGAAACTATATGAAAATAGCAGTGCAACGTCATGAAACAACTTGTATGTGTACAACTTACAGAGAGAAATAATGAGCAACCCCGGGTCCGGCTACGAGTTTACTAAACCTATACCGTTGTGTGTATGAATGTGATTGAAGCAAAGAGTGTGTGCTAAGACGAGTTGTTGTTTGGCGGTCCACCCTCTCCCCAAATTTAATGACATTCTTAAGATTTGTTAAATGTTGCACAAATAAATTAAAAAAAAGTTAAAGGTTGTACAAAAATAGAAGTTACTCTATTAATTACCTACCGTCACCGCGACTGAAACAGTATAGGCTTTTTAGATGATTTCATCCGTAATAATAGATAATAAAAAATCTCTCACGCTATAATTTTTCTTCCAATGTTTGATTTGAGATCGGAGAATTTTTGTTTTGTCCGGATATTTTATATTTCTTGTTATCAATCATTTTATGCAATTTTTTTTCTTGTAAGTTATTAGTGTAATTTTAACATTTTTATGGAGATTGGAGAAAAAATTATAGTTTGTATTTCACAAACACATCCACATTCCTAAGTATTTACCATGAATAATCCTCGCAGAAAAAAGAGATTTATCAGTTTGAAAGACATCAACATCAAAGTAGCGATGGGCACAATCGATGAATAATCGATGATTTACTCGATCTTTTTTACCATCGAATGATTTCGATTCATTTCCATAGAAAAATCGATTCTCGCTTCTCGATGTCAAATTCATTCGAATGCACAGTCCGAGAGAATCGGTTTGAAACGTCATCGAACTTGGAATCGATTCTCGCTTCTCGATGTCAAAATTCTTTCGAATGCACGGCCGAGAGAATCGGTTTGAAACGTCATCGAACTTGAAATCGATTCTCGCTTCTCGATGTCAGAATCCATTCGAATGCACAGTCCGAGACAATCGGTTTTAAACGTCATCGAACTTGGAATCGATTCTCGCTTCTCGATGTCAGAATTCGAATGCAAAGTCTTGAAACGTCATCGAAAGTGATTTTGCTTGAGAAACGAAATATTTTATAGGTACATGTTATAATCAACCTGATGTGTGAATTTTAAATTATGAATGAATACTTTTAGGTACCGTTTTACGTTTTCAGTATAGTTTATACGTAAAAGATTGCGATAGTGATAGCTTTCAACAATTTAAAAATGTTTATTATGAGGTTATGTATTATCAATTTGGGTTTTGTATATTTAATTTAAAATAAAACAATAACTTAGTATATACCATTTTTATATGTAATACCGACCGGGTTTCGCTAAAACCGTAGTTTCTTCAGGGCAGTAAATAATACTCGGCAAGTCAGCAAGTAATATGTTTTCATATGGACGTATCTGCTTTATATGACCAAATATATTTAATTTATTTGAAATTAACAGGTGTTTCTTAGTTTGTAATAAAAATGAAACGATTTCTATAGTAAGAAAACTTTATATGTTAATAATTGCATACGAAAAAGTGTCCATAACCTACATGTTATTTAGAGGTTATTTTTTAACAAAAACAACATAAAATTATTATCTTCGTATTAAACACAGACACACTGTCAATATTATTAATGGGAATTTGTACCTACCGGCTAAACTAAATATCTTATTAGTAATTTTATTGTTATGAGATGCCCACATATTTGAAATTCGTGGAAAAATGGAATAACACTAATGTTGCCATCAAACAAAAAGGAATTTGCCAATTTGCCATTGCCAGGAAAGAAAAACGGTGATTGAAATGTTGTTGCAGTACTTACTTACTAATGTTGCGTTATTTAAACATGTTTTTAGATATTGTTTATGCACAAAAATGTCATACAATTATTGATATATTATTAAACATACATAAATATTTTTTATGGAATTTTTTACCAACGGGCTAAACTAAGTAGCTTAACAATAATTGTTATGTTGTGAAATGCATACCAAAAAACAACAAATAAAATTACAACAAAAAATAAGCGTTGCCATACATGATGCACCATAATAATTTTCGGCTTCCTACCCCCCCCCCCCCCCCCCCCCCCCGTCACAGTCAAAAATTCTGCCCCTGACCGTGGCTATTGCTCCCAAACTCCGAGCAAAAAATCGATTAATCATTCGATCATTATAATGTCTCGATTAAAAAAAATCGATTATATAAAAGTTTCGATCATTCCCATCGCTACATCAAAGACAATAAATAAATATTCAATATTTGTGTGATATATCTATGGTTGTATTAGAATTCGTAAACAACAAACGATATGTCAGTGTCAAAAACTGAAGATGCTGTTAATTTGTAACATATTTAATTAAATTGAGTGATATTTTTACATACATATGAAACCGTTCGGATATTCTTTCAAAGATGGACTTAGTCGTTCAGAATTCTAAGGTTGTTCATAAGATATGCCGAGCTTGTTTGTCGGGAGATGAACCATTTTTGGAGATATACACCAATGAATTTACTGATATGGATGAAAAAATAACTCTTTGTGACATGCTTTTATCCGTCGCTTATATTGAGGTAAAAATAAATTCTATTTCTAGTGGAAATATCCGTGTAATTTATCGCAATCTCACTTATTTTAAAGTTTATTCCCATTTAAACTTAAATCAGGACTCTTCAGGGAAAAAGCGTCCGAGATTCTGTATTTTTGAGCATTGAATGGCTTAAAAAATATTGTGAATAGAATTTTTATTCATTTTTTAACGTTATATGGGTATTTTAGCATCTCGCCCAAAGAAACTGTATGTGATTGAGACATTAGAGCTTTTTTGTGTAGTATTTACTGTCTTATTTGTTTTCCTCCTAGGCCCACTCTGGAGATGGCCTGCCAGAAGACATTTGTCACAGTTGCGCTGAAAAGGTTGCCATCGCCTATAATTTCAAGCTTCTGTGCGAGAGATCAGACACAGTGCTGCGTGGAGCGGGCCTGTCTGACCCTTACGTCAAGATGGAAGGACTGCTGCACCAAGAAATGTTGGGCACTCAAGAGGCACAACACACCCCGGATATTGGTCCAGAACCAATAATAAACTTCCCTCCAAGATCTTCACTGAACAGCCAGTTGTTAGAATCTAGAAATTTTTTCGTGGTGGGATCCGACATTAAAGTTCTCACCAAAACAGAATTGGAAGCACATAACCTGAGAATTAGTTGTATGACATCGGAGCTAAATATTTGCGATGATGTTATCATTGAAGAGATTAACCAGGGAGTCACTCCCGAGGAAATCAGGGATGTACGGCCTTGTGAAGAAAGCGACGATGCCAAGCCTTTTGAAGAAATGATGGATTCGCAGCCTTGTGAAGAAATGAGTGATAATTGTGATGAACAATTTGAATCAGATTTTGACCCAGAATTGTACAGGGTAAAACGAAAGCGGGTCATCAGAAAGAAACCTGTGTCTGAAAAGTCAGTTGAACAATTTGATTCAGAGTCCGATATGAGTGATTGCGAAGATTCAAACGATCATGAACATTATTCGCTGCCTTTTGGAGAGCCAGAAACATTCGCTTGCATTATTTGTTCGCAGATTTTTAACGATCGTACGGAACTGCGCGCTCATAAGAAAACACACCCGGCGGACATGAGACACCAGTGTCCGCACTGTGATAAAACATTCTCACGCATTTACACTCTTCAACATCACATTGTAACGCATTTTGAATATAAAGCTTATTTGTGTCCCGTCTGCGGTAAACGCTTCCACCACGCGGGAGGGTTACACCAACACATAAAGTACCATCGAGGCATTAAGCCGCATCCTTGTAAACTCTGCGACAAGCGTTATTACACTCTGCATCTTTTAAGGGAGCACGTTCGCTGTATGCATTCCGACAACCGTTACAACAACACGTGCAACGTTTGCGGTAAAAGATTCACTGCGAAATCCACGCTGAACACGCACATAAAAATTCACACTGGAGAAAAACCTCATTCGTGCGAAGTTTGCGGGAAACGTTTCACACGTGCCGCTTATCTTAGAGCTCACGCTTCCAAACACTCGTCGACGGCAACCAACTCCGGCCAATGTCCCACTCGCGTATTTGTTTGCGAATACATAGATTGCCCTCGCAAATTCTCATCCAAGAATTCGTTGCTGATTCACGTGCGTCATAAACATACTCACGAGCGTCCCTATGCGTGTGAGACATGCTCTAAAACGTTTTCTTCTTCGCAAGGGCTTAGCGAACACCGGAAGATTCATATCGGAGCGAAGCCGGCAGTTTGTTTGTTGTGCGATAATAGATTTGTCAATAAACAGTCATTGAAGAAGCACATGAGACTGCATACTGGGGAACGTCCGTACCCGTGTTCGCACTGCGAAGAAACATTCTTGTCCGCGTCTCGTCTCAATGAACACGTTCAAAGCAAGCACATGGAGAGAGCTCACGAATGTTCAGTTTGTGGTAAGAAATTTCATCTAAAGAGAATCCTCACAGCTCATCTGAGAGTGCATAAAAGTGGCGACAAGAAAAAAGACAAACAAAATGATTTAAAAGATTGCATTAATTTAGAAACAAAATCAAATGTTCCGGAACCTGGTTTTGAAATTGTTGTTTAGTTTTGTAATGGTGATATTATTTGTGCTAAATAAATACTGTAGGCTTACCAAAGTACTATTTATTTATATTAAATAAATATAAAAATAAACTTTTGTTTCTATCCACTTTATTTCCTCCAATTATGTTACAACCTTGAAATAGAAAATGTTTGTTCTGAAGCAGCGAAAACTATCTATCGGTGAGCTCTGACATTATGAATTTGGTAGAGATTTTTCTTAACTTCTAGGTCAACAAAATATTTTTTCTCAGTTTGACTCCATCAAGAGCTATTGAAATTTAATATATCCTTTTAACAGTAAAAAATAAGCCAGGTAGTAAAACTATGAATGTCGTAAGGCACATTATTTATTACACTAAAAAAATATATATACATGTGAGGTATGTTAATTATTGTACAATATTAATAATTATTTTCTATATAATATGTAATTTCATATTTTGTAAGTCGTACTATCATGATTACAAAACATCTACTTAACTGTATGTGTTATGCTGATTTCATAAATTCTATTTCTTATCCGAAGTTAAGAAAAATTGTACATGTACTTGTAAGTTTCTTAAATATTTACAAGAAATTAGATTTATAAAAATATTCTGTTGCAAAGACCAGCCTTGCATTCATTTCTAATAATTTTTTATTTATTTTCTTAACCACTCAAGCGATTTTTGGCATATTATGGCAAGTTTGCAAAAAGACTTGAGCGATCGCTTGCCAAATTTATCTACCTTTTGTAAAACATTTTTTAAATCTTTTCAAACCTTCCCCCAATTTACAATTTGCTTTAGAAAGCTGTTATAATATTTTCCCTTTTTATCAAATCCACTCCCTTTAGCCGATTCTACAAACATCTAAATTTAAATATTGTTTATTCTCAAAATATAACAAAAGTTTGTTCTCGAAAACGAGCTTGTAAAAATGGCGTAAATGTTTGTTTTATTCGATTTTTATTACATTATCTATCTATTTAACAAGTTTTCAACAAATGTGAATTAAATAAAAATTCCATTTTCTTCTAATCTATGATTTTCTAACTGGCCATAGACAACAAACAGAAATAGAAAGTATTGAATGTCAATCTGAATAAGAACTCGCAACTTTTTAGTAAAATGAATTTTCGTAATGTTGGTCTAAGAATGCGGCTGTAGAAATTGTCATAATTCATCATGGTAATGAATAAGAACGATTGTGATTTTAACTGAGAATATTAATATTTAACATACTTTACCATTGACGTAAATGCATATTATAACATTTATAATATGAAATTATAAAATGAAAAGTATATTCTGAGGTAGTTTGAAAAGAATCATTACTGAGATGCTAATGAATTATCATGTGGGGAAGTAACATTTATGAGTCAATTTATTATGAGAACTCAGATAGTGAGATCCCATATTACGACCAGACATGGAACCAACATACAGAACATTTATAAAGTTAACGATTTTTGATATATTTTTTTTAAATCCTATAAATTTGGGATAAATGGTAAAATATAGGTAAATTCACTGGCTATATAGCACTTTTAAGTTAATATATCTCCGTATTCAAATTCGGAGGCATGATTTTTTTTAATGTGGGCGGGAAATTTGAAAATTTTAAAAATTGGAAATTTGCAAATCGAATGCTCAAAAATCACAGTAGTTCAATTAGTTTTACAATTATTTATGCGGTCGCTCGAGCGGTTAAAGAAAGAAAAGTATTCCTCGATTACAAATAACCTAAAAATATTTTTATTTCTCCTACTATCATCATTATATGTAGTGGGAAAATATTATTGTGTAGCAAACTTGCTAAACTGTGACTGGGAATAAAATACTTATCATCAACTAATACCAGCAAATTGGTAATAGATTATCACAGTGAAGTCCAGCTTCAAGTTAACAAATTACCTTATTCAGAATTGTCCTGGTTTTAAATAAAAAGACTTAACGATAAATATCTCAGATTCGTCCTCACACTTAGCGCCTCCGCCCACTGAGGCAACTGAAAACTCTCAACTGCCAATTGTCTTTGTATGACAATGTGATGGCCCGCACACTTCACAATCACACAAAACCCCGTTGTCAATGGTAACGCAAGCGTTGACTCGCGACTGTCACTGCTGATTGCCCTGGGCGGCCATTGCTAGTTTCCCGCTGTCAGCTGATTGTTCTTCGTCTATGGTTAAACAAGCTTTTTGACCAATCAAGACAGAGAAAACAGCCGGTTTTAGTTGGTTTTCAGTTGCCTCGTCAGCGGAGTGCCTTAACTCAATAAAATAAGACAACTATAAACTTCACAAGAGTGTTTTTCAGAAGGAAGACGATCAGTGGGCCGTCCCAGACATAGTAGGGAGAAGCGATTCCAAAGGCTGTGCGAGTGTCTGCTTTAGACAAAGGCCGCAGAAGTAGTGCATAACATGGACTCCAGGAGGCATACTCATAAATACCTGATGCATTATCAAATTTTTTGGCACCTTTGGGGCGCTCGGTAAATGCTCGACGTCTCATGACGATACATCAGCTATTTACCTCTCTCGCTGAACCACGAATGGGAAAAGAACAAAGGTTTGTAAATATGTATATATGTAGCATTAGATATAAACGAACTAAAGTCGCTCGTTTAATATGTAAATACGTACGGTCATCCGATGAAAATAAGCCTTTGAAATTTAAAAAGAAATACTGGTTAAGAGAAAGGTAAATAGCTGACGTATCATCGTGAGATGTCAGGTATTTACCGAGCGTCTGAGTGCTGCCGAAATGTAAAGAATGGAAAACGCAACGGGTATTTACGAGTATGACTCCTGGAGGCACTTCGTCAATGCGATAGGTCCCCGGCCTGAAGAGGACAACAGAAAGAAGATATAAAACTTCACATATTTCTCATGATGTGTTGGCCCGTCTCTCTAGCGAGTAGTGCCGCATGCAGTTCGGCCTCCCTCGCGAGTCTCGCCTCGTGAAGTTCAGATTCTCTCGCCATCCGAACCGCGTGAAGTTCGGCGTCTCGAGCTTGCTGCGCCTCCAGTTGCCTCGACTCCAACGCTACCTTATTCAATTGTGATTCATAGAGCTTGGCTTCCATCGCCAGTTTGTTTAATTGAGCTTCGTTGAGCTTCGATTCATGCTCTATTTGCGCCAAATGTCTTTCCGCCTTGTGAGCCATTTCTTGTTTGTGAAGTTCCTCTATGTGTGATGAAAGGAGCATGTTTTCTTTTTTAACTAATACTTCTCTGCTGTGTAATAATCTGTTCTTCATTTCTGAGATGGAAGATAGTTTTTTTCGCATTTGTGGGGGGGATCCTAGTTCGCGTTTTCTTTTTTCGGGTACCATATCTGGGGAAATAACTGCAAAAAAACACAATATTATAAAATAAGTTAATAAGGAAGCAAAAAAGTTCACGTTGGACATGGATGGATGGAGATCATAATACTGATGCACAACTATGTGAAAGAAGTTGGGGACACACAATAAAGACATTACATCATCAATGAATCAAATAATTAAATGGGGTTATAACAAGAGTTCAAATAACATATGAGTGTGCATGAAAAGATGAATAAACGTGGATGTATATATACATTGACTCCACACAAGAGGCCCAGAGGACAATAATTTATTATATAATAAGGTATTTCTAAGGGCCGGTATATCAGTTGGTCTAAAGCTCGGCTTTGAAGGAATGTGGAGCTCAGCATGGCTTAGCACACAATCCGTATATCAGTCGTAATCCTAGAGTTGACCAATTTTAAACGTTTAGTCTATGATAATTTTAGTAATTTCTATGCCGAACCAATCTATTTATGTAAGTATCTATGGACTCATGGTTTTATCAAACAACCAAACGTCAAACGATGTCTAAATCGTCATCACTCGAGGAAAGTTCGAATTCCATGTTCATAGGTAAACTTATTCCTCCAATGTAATTTATTGCGTCCGTACGTAGCATGTACGTAGCAGATCGAAATCGAAGCAATGTGAAATCTAACAGATGACAGGTGTGTTTTTGCCAATAGCGCTACAGCGTCTAGCAAAGGAACTATTCTGCGGCTTACCACGGCTTAAGCGGTCGATTTCGGCGGTTTAAGTTGAGCGAGGAATGTGCTCCTTAGCAAAGACTGATATACCGGCCCTAAGTAAAGGAAGGAGAGGAAGTACTGAGAAGGAAAAGGTATGAGGCTTGGGTAGAAATCTAGGTTTCAGTGTATTCAGGAGTGACATATAAGACCATCCCTCCCAATGCGGTGTAATGCGATGGGTCGAGAGAGTCCGGCTGGTCAAAGGGTCTCTCTCAACCAGTCTCTCTCAATCTAGCCTGCCACGCAATTGGTGGACAGTTGCATCCGCCGCAAAGATCTAGGCAAACTTCACCCCATGAACTCGGGCAACCGTGCTTAATCAACAAACATGGCTTGTCATTTGGGATGACTATGGCAGAGGTGTTGGTTATCCAATAAATGGTTCCCGGTGCGGCGGTACGCATTCCCGCCTCTTAAATTGAAAAAAATTGTAACTTTAATGCCTTTTTATATGTCTCCCAGATGTAAATAGTTTTCTTGTAGTAATTAAGTTGGAACAATGTTATTTCAATCATTTGTGGGTATGAAGATTGAAGCGGATTATGAGAATATTTCAAATAAATATAACAGAGAGGCAAATCCGAGCAAAGGATGATCTTGTTAAATTATTTAATTATTTATTTATTAAACACCCTTATGGGCTTTTATATTTTAGTTAAATAGATGAGTATAACAGTTATTTAAAAAAATTCTAAATTAAAACAATAAAGAAAGCATAATACAGTGAAAATAAAAGTAAAACAAAAGCATATACATACAACAAAATATAACAATAAAGGCATATAATAAAATTAGATACATAGGTAAAAAATATAAGAAGTTTCACAAAAAAAAAGATATTCAATATAGGCAAAAATTGTAGAGATTATAGACATCTATTTGTGTCTAAATATAAGAAAGAATTGAAATAAAAAATATCTATACTGATTGTTTTTAATGTGAAATATATCTCCCAGATCAGAATATTTATTTCCGAGACTGTGAAGTCTCGGTATCGGGGAATTTTGATAAGAGAGTGTCCTGGTGTTATTAAAATAAAATGGTAGTAAATTTCGGCAAGATCTTTTAGGTATGTGGATATTGATTAATTGAAGCAATTCAGGACAGTCAATTTTGTAATGCAGTATTTTATGTAACAGTATTAAATCTGTGATTATTCTTCTTTCTGAAAGTTCTAATAGGAACATTTTATCTAGTAGGTAGTTATAATCAATGTTTTCTACAGGAATATGCAATTTATAGTTTATATATCTCAAGAACTTATGTTGAATCTTTTCAATATACCAAATATACATATTTCCGCAGTTCTTACAGTGAGTGTTATTCTGTGTTGTGTCGGCCTGCAGGTCAGGTATCCCGCCCGCCATGGGGCCGGGGCCGCTCACAAGTCCGCTGAGCCACTCCGCATCGCTGCTCAGCGGCAGGTTGTTCTGCAGAGAGTTGCTGATGGCGTTGCTCATGGGACAGTGCCCGCTGCCGTCGTATACGTAGTCTTTCATCTCCTGAAACAGATTGCCATTATTACCCGTAATAGTCTCACTGGCTCCAGATGGGAGCAGTCGGGACTCTTGTGAGGTGTTCACCATAATAAAAAACAATAATAATCAGGGTTGATATGAGGGTTGTTATTGATGATGAACATGTAACGCTGTCCGAAACATTGGCTAAAGAAGGAAGAAGCGAAACACGGCATAGTAACCCAAAAATTAATCAAGATAATACTTTTGGCCGTGAAAATCATAACGACGCTGGAAAGGAAAAAATGGCTTAAGCACCATAAAGCTGTGACATTAAAGATGCACCTACACAATAAGCTATTCTGTTGGTTTGTGTTTGTGTTCATCAAATGAAGTTTTCTACAAGCTCTGGAAAACTTTAGAAAACTTGATTTGACCTTTTGAAAGCCAGCATAGGAAAAATATATTTTTTCAATTCGACGCAAAAAATTTGACATTTCGCACCTTTCTTACGAACTTAATTTTTATAACATTTCTTTTGTGATATATTACAAAAATAATGTAGATATTTTGTGATATATTACAAAAATAATGTAGATAAAACGAACTTCCTAATAATCACTCAAATCTATGCTTTCCACAATGGATTTATATCAAAAACAATGAAAAAATATAGACTCCGACTATGACTCCGTTCATATTATCATGCGGCGGCCATTTTGTCGGCCATCTTTGATGCCCGCCGCATCATCGTGTTATAATTTGAACTATTTGGAGAGGCTAGACGGTATGCAGAGTTTTGTTACGTCAAGAACGAGAATGGCCCAAGCGATTCTGACCTTGTTCTTCATACAATTTCTTTATACATAAGGGACAAAATCGCTTCCAAAATCGATGGTACACCGGAGAATGTACGGCCAATGATAGGTTCATGAATAAAAGCACAAACAAACAGTGTAGGTTTATCTTTAATGTAATAGCTCTTTGATGCTTTAGACATTTTTCCTTTCCAGCTTCAAAAATATATCCCAAACAGGTATATTTATTTGTGCGCTGTGGCGTGAGTCAGGATCCCAACTAAGCAAGTCAAACGCCTAAACCATGGTCTATAGACACTAGCATCACAATGAATATGGTGGGAATATTACTGGGATATTACAATGAATATGGTGGGAATATTACTGGGATATTACAATGAATATGGTGGGAATACTACTGGGATATTACAATGAATATGGTGGGATATTACTGGGATATTACAATGAATATGGTAGGAATATTACTGGGATATTTCAATGAATATGGTGGGAATATTACTAGGATATTACAATGAATATTACTGGGATATTACAATGAATATGGTGGGAATATTACTGTTGGTCTGTTTGTTTTTACTCACCTTTCTCGCTAGTTTTTTCATATTGTCAAATTTATATTTAAGTTGTTTGGCAGATCTATACGTGGTTGAGCAAGAGTTGAACTCCTGGGCTATGGCATTCCAAGTCTCGTCCTTTAGTCGGTTAGAAACAGCTGTAGATTTTTTATTGAAAAGAACATACTTGTTATGTTCGACCAACTCCCTCAATTTTCGTGTTTCTTCATTTGTAAAATTCACCCTGAGAAAATAAACGATGATTGATGAAACATTCGTCATAAATTTAAACAGCGATATAAATTTGGCTTTATTATGATTGCACTTACTTAGGGCTTTCCATTTTGTGAATATAACATGAGGTTTAATTTTCATTGAAAGGGCACTAAAACAGCATCCAAGGGATCTGATGGGATCGCTGTCAAGCATAAATGAACCAACACTGTCAAGGTCACGTCAGTGAGCGTCAAAATATTTTTTTGACATATAAACATCAGTGCTGCCGTTTCCAAAATATTATTCCTGGTTCAATTTAACGTGGGGCATTTACAATCTATTTCTATATAAATTTTGCAGTTTTGCATGTAAAAATTATCCATCAAAATTGTTGATATTTTTTTATGATTTACGATTTTTTTAATGAGAGCAGTGTTATTTTCAGGATTAGATTCTTGGGAAACATTGCGCAAAGGAAAAATATTGTCCAAAATTATGTTCTTAACATGGTAACACTGAACCACGTGGTTAGTTCGACATCTGACATTTCAAATTAATAATAAGTTTGACGTTTCAATGGTTTATTTATGGTTATAAAAGAAAAATTGTCAAAAGACTTAATTTTTTCTGGAAAAAGTGTTAAATTTTCTATAAAGTGTAGTTTTGTATTGGGAATATACTTGTGGAGTTTTGTTTTTATCGTATTCTAACTTGTTTCATTCAATAAAACGATGCCAGAATCTTCAGATTCGTCCGACGATGAGCATACCGCTTTACTGCGAGAGTCTGTTGATACCACATTATTCAACGATGACATGTTCAAGGAATTATCTAAAAAGAAATCAGGTAACTATCTAAACAATATCTTTTGGGTTATTATCTTTGGTAATTATATGCAATGTCTTTACTTTGTTGGAAATAATTACCGCCATTTCAAGTAACGTCTCAATTCTGAATGGTGGTCTTGCACCAAGGCCATACTGAGTTTAACTCACCTATTTGGTCACCGGTTATAAGGTTCACTTAGATTCTATAAAAAAAATACAGCACAATTATGACATAAATATAAACTTAAACTCCTATTGAAAATATACTGTAATAAATAAACTGTTTAACCCTTAAAAAAATTGGCGTATTTTGTCAGAGGCTAAAAATATTCCCGCATTGCAATAAAATTCAAATAAATGGAACATTTGTTAACATATTCGAAAACTAAAAACTGTTTTCAAAAGGTGATGAAATAGGCTTTCAAATTTCTATATTAAAAATTACTATGTATTTTTTTAAATATAATTTTTTTTTGCGAAAACTTTAAAAAGTTTTAAAAATGGCTCACTTTCCTTTCTTTTTTTTTAACTAAAATTACTGATAATGAAAAAAATAAAACACATACTTATTTCATTAGATAAATGAATTATAAACCTTACTGTCAAGTCACTTTTTTTCGTTTCATGTAAAAAAAATTCTTAAAAAATTCACAAAGTTCCATAATTTTTTTTCAAATTGCTATCGGAAACTTTGGTTTCAGAAAGGGGTAAATTTTAATTTTTTTGTGGTTTTCTTTTAGATTTGAATATATAGTTTGTTGTATTCTCTTTCCAATACAGTTTAGATCACATTTCTGACTATGATAGTAAAGGACAAACAACGATTTCTGTGAGACCTATGTGAGCTGGGACAAATATGGTCTCCTGTGATTAAACGGGTTAATGAAAAATCAAAAATTAATATAGCTATCCGACAGAAGATTGGTATTTGACGTTAGTTAAATCATTAATTCACTTATTGACAGCCCTGCATTATTCCAATTGATTTCATTTCATGTTCCTAATAGTCACACACGCTAAAAATATCTCTCACCGCAACGACAATTCTGCGATCCGAAACTTTGGTTTCATAAAGGTCTACATTTTACTTCTTTTATGGTTAACTTTTAGATTTGAATATAAATCGTGGTATCTTCTCTATTTAATACCGTTTATATCGTATTTCTGACTACAATAGTGAGGGAGACCAACAATTTCTATGAGACTTATATTTATTTATTAAATGAATTTTGTACATTGTATAGATAGTTTGTTATTTCATCCGCCATGCTAGGGATGTCCCTGTGTTGTGGCGGGTGAAGTTTACAGATAATATAACTATAAATTTATGACAATGAAGTTTACAGATAAAATAATATTTGATAGTAATGAATAGAAGGAGGATGGTGGTGGCAAAATGAAGAAATCCCAGAGCCGCTCATTATTAAAGGCAAAACAATTAAATTATCGCTATTTAACGGGTAAAATTTGTTTTAAACAGAGTGTAGTTCTTGCAGGTGGCTCGCATATACAAGCGTCTTCCACGAGAGGCCTGGTCTGAACTAATTCTCAATTTTGCAATATTTTTTTAATGAAATTAGTTTTCATATAGGAAATACCCAAATACAACATTACTGTCCATAAAAATATATTTGATTTTCAGTCTGGAGGTTGTGTGAATATCAGTTGTATTTTTTAAAGAAATATTTTATTAATTTTAAGAAATATGATATGAAGTGTCGAGGAAATGAACTAAAAGTTTAATTATAAATACGTTTCAGTTTGTCGCTGGTATTATTATATGGCCAGATGGCGAGCTACTGTAATTTGACAAACAAAAGATTGCGACATACAAAAGTTGAGTTTAGATGGAAAAGTATAATCTATCACACATAAATAATATGAAATTGCAAATTGCATCTTTATCCTTTTTTGTACTAATAATTACTTTACTCGACTTCCCAGTTGTGCCTCATCACTGGATAGTTGAAATTCGATCCGATTGTTCACCATATTATGTAAGATAAAGATAATATTCATTTGGTCCTTTTCTTTCCAATGGAAAAAATATGTATAAGAAAAGAGACAATATTATCAGGATGTCTTATTTTAAAACAATCCTTTCAAAGTACAAGGGGATATTTAACTTTGTTTTCATTAGTTACGAAAGTTTATTTATAGTTACGAATAAGGATTCGCAATAACAACAGTATTGTAATATTCGCTCAATATAGCTTCAATTAAAAAAAAAAAAAATTTACGTTAGCTTAACACAGGAGGCCCTGAGGAAAAAAAATCCCTCAGGGCATATGTCATCTTTGGGGATGCTGTTTGGAAGGTCTTTTAAGGGAAAGGAAGGAGTGGAAGTTCTGGGAAGGAAAAAGGTAAGGGGGGTGGGTAGGAATCTGGGGGTCAATGTGTCTAGGAGAGACGAATGTACGAATCCATCCCTCCCACTGCGATGCAAGGTGATGGGTCCAATGAGTCTGGCTGGAGAGGTCTAAATAAAATCTCCCTCGACCAGTCTCTCCTGATCCGGCTCGCAAAGCAGTAGGTGGGCAAACGCATTCACCGTCATGATCCAGACAAACCTCACCCCGTGAACCCGGGCACCCCTGCTAAGTCACCAAACGTAGCGAACCACTTGGGGTGACCTATGGCAGGGATGTTGGTTATCCAATAAATGGTTCCCGGGGCGACGGTACCCATACCCGCATCCCAAATTGAAATCCATAATTGAATCAATGAATGGATAAAACCCGACCCGGAACTAAAATTTTGACCGTGGGGTGATTTATTGTGACGTACCTATGTAGTATTTATTTAACACAATAAAAAAAAAATACAGTTATTAAGCACGTTTCTAGCAGAAATCATTTGATAAGGAAGACAAATGATACCTCACAAACAGATTTCAATTTTGCTTAACTAATTTGCTGTAATATCCCGTGGAAAAAACTAAACAATGTTAATTTACGTCTTTTTTCTGAATATTTGTGTTATAAATGTTCTACTATTGATTTCCGAGTGAAAGTGTTCTCCGAAAAGTGTATTTACATAAAGTATTTTATAGTGAAATAACGATATCAGAAAAACTTTGAAATATTCATACATAATATGGGCGACAGTTGATGAAACAACCGATAAGTTTGGACGAAATATAGCCAATATGGTTGTAAAACCACTGGGAGACATTGTAACTCGATCATATTTGATTGCTAGCAAAGTTTTACCGAAAACTATTGCCGATACCATAAGTAAATTTGTTAAAAATGGCAAAATTTTTTTATGGCCGGAATATGGCAGTTAATAGTTTTGACAAACTTTTAATTCTGACAACAGACTCTGCGGTTGGAGAATTAAAACGGGGGGCTTCGCGGGAAGGGGCTCGAGGGAGAGAGGAAGGCGAAGAAGATGGAAGCGGAGTGCGTGAGGGTGGGGGGGGGGGGGGGGGGGGGAGAGGGGCTTCGCGGGAAGGGGGATGACGGAGAGGAGAAGGCGAAGAAGGTGGAAGAGGAATGCGTGAGAAGGGGGGGGTTCGAGAGAAAGGGGAGAGCTGGAAAAGGGGAGCGGGAACGGTAAAATAGAACACCGGAGGGGAAGGGGATATGGGAGGGGGAGAGGAAGAGGAGTCAGAAGGGGAACGGGACGAATGGGAAATTACACATTTAATTGGCATTCAACGCATGCCGGGTATCAGCTAATTATTAATAAATAAAGATTATACTTATTTAGAGCTTAATCTCCATTACAGGCTGCTTCGAGAAAAGTTTGCGGGAACATATAATTATTTATAATAAGTCAATATACTTTTATCGTTGACAACATACTAAACTTTTCGCAAAACCGGACGCGCTCTAAAATATGTGTAGGTATGCATTTTTTGTGTGTTTAAAGCTTGTTTTTATTTTTTCCTTGAGTATGGCACTGTAATAGCCCCAGCGTGGCCGCCTTCTAGTAATGAAGAATACAGATAATGAAACAATGAATTTATGATTAAAAAAAAAAAAAATGATAACAAAGTTTACAGATAATATAATAATTGATGATAATGAAGTTTACGGATAATATAATAATTGATGATAATGAAGTTTACAGTTAATGCAGCAATGAATTTATGATAATTAAGTTTACATATAATATAATGATTTATGAAAATGAAGTTTACAGATAATATAATAAGGAGTTTATGACAATGAAGTATACAGAAAAAATAATAATTTATAGTAATGAAGTTTCCAGATAATATAACATTAAATTTATGTTAACGAAATTTACAGATAATAGAATATATATGATTATAATATAATACTGAACTTTGAAATATTGTGAAAATATAATATATCCCAGAGACATATATACAACGGCAGGGATCTGGTTGAATCTGTTGTGTTTGATCATTATGTTTTGTTTGGTTTTAGAAAAAAAGGCCCAACCTGTAGAGCAGCCAAAGTCCCAAAGATACCTCGAAAACCAGGAACAGCAAGTCGATGTGCGAGTCACCGCGAACATGCAGCGCCAAGTCGGTAAAAAGGTCTCCGACATTATCAACAGCAAGATCAAATTCGTAGACATCAAAACAAAACACGACCCCGCTATTTTGGAAATAGAAGGAGGTGTTAAACTATTCAACGATTCAAAAAACTATCTTACACCAGATTTACCAGAAGAAATCTTGTTAACCAAAGAGCAGAGAAAAAAAATTAAGAAAAGGACCATAAATGAAGTAGTGGATAGTGAAATTATCTATAGTAAAGAAGAAAAAATTTCAAAAACAGTTGTTACGCCTGATCAGGTTTTAAGTGGGTCAGATATGGAGCATTGGTCTAGTAGGAGAAAAGGAAAGGTTTTTAAGTATAAGAAGACAAAAGGTGATAGAGTTTGTATGTCTTTGGACAAGGAATAATTTTATTTTATGAAACACATTTAACATCTAAGCCTTCTATTGTTAAAGCAAAAATAGCTGCATGAAATGTGAAAAAGTGGAGAAATAACGATTTATCTATGGTGTTTTGTTAAGCCTCGTTATTCTTCAGGTTATTCGCATGGTTGTTCTTCCGCTAGAGGCTCAAAAGGCCCGGGCATAGGGCTCCAAATTCGGGGGCCCCCTGCCAGGGACCTTTTTATTGATAAATATTTCAACACATCTCCCAGGTCCCCCAATTCGAAGGGGATGTTAAAACGGTACATATTGAATAATAAGTCAATTTTTTTGATGGCCGCCAACCTCAGAGGAGTTGATAGAAATTGATACACGTTGAGGACAAATAAAATAAGTCTTCCATTCTGGAAAGAAATCATAATCAAGATTTTCAAAGAAATCAATGATGACCGTGTCGGAGCTCGGACCTATAAGTCTTCTATCTGGGGGATTGGAACTATCAACTGCGAGTCTATTTGTTGTCTGCTGAGTCCTCACAGGGAATGGGATTTTCGTCACAGGAGCTATACAAAGACATCCTGGAAAAAGGGACTCGGACATTCATTTATCTAATTGTGTACACTGGGGTGAAGTTGTTCGGCAGAATGATCTTTTTCATCACCCAAGAAGGCGAAAAGTTATTTAAGATACCAAACCACCCTTTAATCTACCACGGAAGACAATAATTTGATGAAATTATTTTTTTAAAGAACCTCCACTGATCCATGGAAAAGGAACGAACCAACCGCGAACAGCGCGAACCACCAGCAGTCAAAGTTGAATAAGAATTGCAAATTAACCCATCAGGCCTCTGACACATTCTGTCAGAAGGTCAGAATTTTTCCGGTTTGCAATAAAATCCAAATAAATGGAATATTTCTGAATGTGTCTGAAACTGTTTTTGAAAGGTAATGAAATACGCTTTCAAATTTTATTATTAGAAATACACATACAATTTTTTTATGGAAGCATACTAAACTAAAATTACTGATAATGAAAAAAAATATCTTTATAATTCACAAAGCTTTATAATTTTTTTTCAAAATGCGGTCTGATACTTTGGTTTCATAAAGGTGGACATTTTATTTAGTGGTTAACTTTTAGATTTCAAAATGAAGCGTGGTGTCTTCTCCTTCTAACACCATTTAGATCATATTTCTCACCATGACAATAAGGGCGACACAACGATTTCTATGAGACCTATCTTGATGTTGATCCCAAAAGCGAACCAATTAGGACGAGGGGTTAATATTTGTTATATTTGAATATATTCGCAATTTTATGAAGCAGGTTACTTGGATGTAAATAAGTGTGATAAAATAATAATTACATAACTGTGTATGACTTTAATGTCAAAATAAAACATTTTTCAAAATATTGTTATCATTTATATCTTTAATTGAGCCCTTGCCCTGAATAATGTTGTATTCAACAATATTCTTGTTTTGAGAAAAATGGAAAAAACGAAACCGGTTATGTTTCATAACGTTTTATATTTAAAATACAATTAGCACACAATTCTTAAGACTTTTAAAGGAAAAGTCGTGAAAAAGGGCTATTAACCGCTTGGACACATAAGCTTGTTTTCACGATAATTTAACGTAGGTAGACATAGGAATGACGTATGTCCCGTACGTGAGTTATTAAATTAGAATTTATTGCAAGAATTTGTGTTGAATTCGTGGTAAAATGTTGTATATGAAAATTTCACATGCAGCATTATTCCACAAAACAGTTTTTTTTTTTTACTTTTCTGACCCCCAAGAAAGCCCCATGCTCTTCTAACATCAATTTAAATATGTCATTGATGCATTTGAGCTTAAAAAGGAAAAAAAACTATATAAATAAATTAAACTATTTACAATCGAGATTTTGTCTTTAGATCAACATAGAACATTATTCGACAAAACTGTTTCAGTGGCTAAGAAGCAGCCATAACAATATATTTTTTGGATGAATTCTACTTTTATGCATTCTTCAGTTGAAGTGTATCTAGTTGAAGCTATAATACATTTGTTTTCTCCATTTATTTTTATGAATTAAACTAATCTCCGCGATTTCGATAAATGGCTTTATACAAAATTCTTCCACAAACCGACATTTAAAATGGCCTAAAAACAATTTCATTACCATAACCTCTATCTTAAAAGATGCGTAATAATATTCCCAACATTATTCCATCAATAACTCAACATTGATAGTTTTGTTGGATGCAACATTATTCCGGGCAAGGGCTAAATTACTTTGTAATTAACATTAAATAATTGACATCAAATTTTAATTCAAAAGTGGTCCTTATGTATAGGATCTCAAAGTAAGTATTGGGTTCTATAAATATCAGTTTTAATATGGTTCCCTTTGACCACTCCTACTTTGTTGTCTGCTGAGTCGTCACGGGGAATGGGATTTTCGTCACAGGAGCTATACAAAGACCAAATTTAAATTCAAAGGGGTCCTTATCAATTGAATCTCAGAGTAAGTATAACGCCCTTCGTTCACGCAGCTACTTACAAGCGACTAAATCGCCGCTACCCGCTACCTGTCATACCATTTTGCTAGTGCAGCACGTAGCGGCGTTTACAAACACTAATGAGTATAAACAATAATCCATAATTAAATTAAAAAAAACACATTCCACAAAATCAATAGGCACAGCATAAAATAGATTATGGGTTCTGGAGGTTCGCTAGCATAAATAAAACAACAATAAAATGACGCCGTCCCAATGTGAACGGTGAACTCCTTTGTGTTTTTTTTGTTATTTATTTTTGGGATGTTGTGCCATTTTACTCTACTTTCTTCTTTAGCCAACGTTACAGTGTCCATCATCAGGTATCATCGTAACACGGCATAACATCCCAAAAATAAATAACAAAAGTACTTTTGGCTGTGAAGATCTTAAATCATATATCCCTTGTGTTTGTCAAAAAACCGACAGGAAGCAGTCCAATCTGCGAACCAGTGGCTCGCGGACGCTTGGGCTCGCAACACACGTGTATACGCACCATTACGCAAGGTTTTTGTTTTTAACCACGGAGGTATAAATATCGGAGGTAGGTTATCTATACTTCCATGGTTGCCCAAGCGGCCCAAGCTACAAAATCGCATTTCATTCAAAACAAATTACATACTTTTGGTGACTGGTAAAAAATACATGGAGGTACAAATTATCCATAAAAACCATGTTTCTGGCAACTGGCGACACTGATTGATAGTAATAAGTTTTGTATTTTTGAACTACGAAGTAGGTCAAAACTGACATGATTGGCACTTCTGCAATGCTCATAACAACCTCCATGCAGCAGCAGCAGCTGTATGTGATTGATCGTCCACAGGACGTCTCACCCTGTTACTATTTCCTGGATTCTCACATCAAAGGAGACGGTGGAGACTATTGTTCCAGTGAGGAAATTGGCCATGAGAACGTAATCCTCGGTGCGGCAACTCTGCCTTGTGAGATACCAATTAGAGAAGAAAAGATTTATCCCTTCTACGGTGATAAAATTGTACAGAAAGCGCACTTTACACACGCTGTTAGTTAGTTACTGGGTGGCACAAAACGCACTTTCCATGGAAGTGACATGCAAGGTCGGAGTATAAATATTGCCAGAGTAACAACAAACAGGATGGTAGAAAGGCTTCATCACCAGCTGAATGCTGCCATTAAATACCAGCAGAGTGGCCGATGGACTGAGATGTTACCTACAGTACTGATGGGCAAAAGAACTAGATGCACTGCAGCCGAGTTAGTCTACGGCGAAACAACTCCGTCTACCTGAATACTTTTTAAATAAACGATCCTCAGAAGACGACAACAATGCGAGCAGTTTTTTTCATATTACTAAAGCAACATCTAGAGAAAATACAACTATTAGAGGATACCCACCGCTCCGAGAGAAGGAACTTTGTGTTCGATAACTTTTAACCCGTCGCCGGCCGCAGTCCCCCCGGCGGGCCCGGATTTTTTGTCCCTTATATATAAAGAAATTGTATGAAGAACAAGGTCAGAATCGCTTGGGCCATTCTCGTTCTGGACATATGAAATACTGGATAGCGTTTAGCCACACCGAATAATTCAAATTAATTTCCAATGACGCGCTGGGCGTCAGAGATGGCGGACAAAATGGCTGCCGCTTGATGATATGAACGGTGTCATATTCGAAGTCTATATTTTTTCATTGTTTTTTTATATAAATCCATTGTGGAAAGCATAGATTTGAGTGATTATTGGGAATATATCATTGAAGAAGAAGATAACAATAATAATCTCATTTTATAAAATACGAAAATGAACAAGACACAGAAAAATAATAAAAGATAATGGTCGCAACTGGGACTCGAACCCAGAACCTTACGTCTTACCGGGACTTAAGGTTCATAATGTTAACCTTATGTCCCAGTAAGACGTAAGGTTCTGGGTTCGAGTCCCAGTTGCGACCATTATCTTTTATTATTTTTCTGTGTCTTGTTCATTTTCGTATTTTATAAAATGAGATTATTATTGTTATCTTCTTCTTCAATGAAATATTACATTAATGGGATAACCTTCAAAAGTTAAAAAGAGAGTTTTTCTTATAAAAAAACAAAAAGATTATTTGGAAGTTCATTTTATCTACATTATTTTGATGTAATTTTTGTAATAGAACACAAAAGAAATGTTATAAAAATTGAATTCGTGAGAAAGGTGAGAACTGTCAAATATTTTACGTCGTATTGAAAAAATATATTTTTTCTATGCTGGCTTTCAACAGATTAAGCAACTTTGCCCCTATTTCTCTGAGATGATTATATTCTGGGACCATTACAATCATCTTACAGTGGTGTTTATGACGCGTGCATCAAAACGATGCGACTTTCGTTTTGCTCATCAAAGGCAAAGAAAAGACGGTGACGTTAAACCAACTACCAGCGTACATAGCGAAAGAAGATGTCCCAACGAGAATCAAGCCATCTACATCTAGAACTGTGATAACAAGATCAATTCCACAACTACAAGAAGCGATAGAATACGATTCATGCTAAGATGGAAAAATATGCAAGGTCCATTTTATGAAATCTAAGCTTTTGAATTTTCACCATTAAAGGCAAAAAGAACTGTATGAATTTTGAAAAAGCAATTGCATTCATCTTTGGTGCTGTTGTCTAGATTTGATGGTATAAATAATAATAGTTGGATTACATATTTGTAGAGCGCCGTTTTTGTGAGAAATCACCTACAGGGGATGTACAATTTATTATGAATTCTTTGGCTCTATCTAAGTTTATTATTTACAAATAGATACAGAAAAATACATATAGAAGATGACGGTGAAAGGTTTTTGGCTTTATGAATACGACTGTCTAAAAAGGTGAGTTTTAAGCTTAGCTCTAAATTCCGCCGAGTCTGTGATCATTCTTAACTCATGATCATTCTTAACTCATGATCATTCTTAACTCATGATCATTCTTAACTAATGATCATTCTTAACTCATGATCATTCTTAACTCATGATCATTCTTAACTCATGATCATTCTTAACTCATGATCATTCTTAACTCATGATCATTCTTAACTCATGATCATTCTTAACTCATGATCATTCTTAACTTAAGTCCATTCCAGGCTTTAGGTCCTGGCTCACCGAACTTAGAATCTGGTGTGCACTTTGGTTCCTTCAACCTTACGATAGCTGATGACGCTGCTGACCTGAGGGTTGATTGTCAAGAATTGGGATTTTCTGTAATACACATTTCCGATAAGTAAGCCGGAGCCATTCCGTTAAGGGACTAAAATACCATCCAGCAGAGCTTGAACTGGATTCTTTCAGGACATTTGAGCCAGTGAAGATTTTTGAGATGCTCTGAAATATGGGAATATTTAGATACGCCGGTGATAAGGGTCGGCGTAAGCTGGGAGTCAGCATGTGTCGACGACATCAGACGACGCAGGAAATGTATGGGCTTATACGAAGCATGTCGCATAAGTCCATACATTTCCTGCGTCGTTTGCACGCGCGTCACATGCTGATTCCAACTTACGCCGAATGGGCGCTTTTATTATTACCGTGACGACCCGCGGAAACGCCATCTCATTTCTTTAATACGAGTGAGGGAGAGGCAAGAAAAGTAATCATTTTCTCGCCTCTCCCTCACTTGTATTAAAGAAATGAGACGGCGCGAGCTATTATGCCGTATGTGTAATTATTTCGGCTATCGCAGAGCCGTTTCTGCAGATCGTCACGATAATAATAAAAGAGCTCATTGAGGTTAACCATAATAAACAATAAATAAACACATTGGGACTCCATTCTGTTTATTCCATAACTTTAATTATTATTCATAGAAGGAATAAGATTGCTGAATATCTGGTGAAAATCTAGTTTTGTACAAACCAAAGACATTTTTTTATAAAATCATTTATTCATAAAATAACTTTCACAGTTTTTTCTTAACCTAGTTTTCGTTTATTACATAAATAAAATAATATTACTTCTTTGTCAATAAACAACTTTAGCCTAATTTATTTATAAAAAACGTAGCAAGATTCCTTTTTTCAATCATGCATTTATTTCTTGTCATAAAAAATTTCAATGAAAATTGTTAAATACTAAAGTATAAATATTTTTATGTAAGTGATAGGCTGTTTTTTATCTTATTTGTCTAATAAGATAAACAAATAAACAATAAATATTATTATTTGAAGGCAGTTCTTTTTAATGATTTTGTTATTATTATTTTTATTAAATAATTATTTTGTTCACTTGAAAGATTTTCTTTAAAAACTTTATTGCACTAACACTTCATACATTATTTGGAGCAATTCCTTTCATTTCTTTACAGCTAAATACTTTTGTACATCAACATTTTTTACATACTTTTCTCATTTATACATTTACCATAAATTTACGCATAAAATAATTAATAATAAAGGCATTTTTACATTTCATCATGACTGATACATAATAGCTAAACAAATGTTACAACTCACTATAACTTATTATAATCATCCTTTATGGTCTCTGCCCACTACACCGTTCCATACCATGACCGTAACCGTACCGGCGCATGCAAAAAAATATTCTTTGTATCGATCAGTATGAAACGCTGCCCACTAGCCCGTGCCGTCACCGACCAACACCGTCGCATACCATGACCGGACTGACGGCGAATTCTCGATGACAATATTTTGCAGGTGCCGGTCCGCTCTATGCATGGCACGCAACGGTGTTTTATAAGCCTTTGTGCTTCATAACGTCAACTTAAAAGAAGCCTTTATGCTTCATAACGTCAACTTTTTTTCTTCATAACCACTGGAGCGTTTTTGGCCACATTTTGACCAATTTGAAAACACCCTCTAGTGCCTGCTAGCCAAAATGAGGCCAATTTGAAGAGATATTTTAAAACATTTATTGGAATTATTTCAAAAGTTCCCGCGCATTGTATACTTCGATTAATCACAAAGATAACATAGTAGTTTCAATTTTTAACAAAAGATGTCTTGCACCTCTTCTGAATTATTTGTTACTGAAATTTTGCTAACTGAAATTGTTAAAATATGATTTCTTACAAATAATTGATCATGTGTTTACATATAAAAAGATACCTTTACGAATTCAAATTTATATCTGTGATTATCAACTAGGCTATAGGCTACAAATATAAGTCATAATAATATATAATATTTTCCAAATAGGTACTACGTATGCCAATTTTAAAGTTAATGATACACAGATTTCATGCATTTAAAAATTTAACAATTATTTGATAATTTTTTTATGAATCCCACATATATGGGATAAAGGGTTAAAAATAGGTGCATTCAATGGCTCTCTAACACTACAAGCAGTTTATATGTCTCCATGTTAAAATTCAGAGGTATGATTTTTTGAAAGAGGGCGGGTAATTTCCAAACAGAAGGCTCAAAAATTCCCAAGCACTTAAGGTCGAAATCAATTATATAGCGGAACGCTCCAGTGGATTCAATGGCTCTCTAACACTACAAGCAGTTTATACGTCTCCATGTTAAAATTCAGAGGTATAATTTTTTGAAAGGGGGCGGGGAATTTCCAAACAGAAGGCTCAAAAATTCCCAAGCACTTAAGGTCGAAATCAATTATATAGCGGAACGCTCCAGTGTATATTATATATACCTGTGATCGCTTAAAAATTTAACTTGAAAACCATCTGCCTCCACGACAAGTTTAGCTAGCTATCAATCTCAAAGGCTGAATTTGAATATTATCACAACATTGTTTATAACATTATCATCAAATTGTAACAACATTGTCACAACATTGTTACATTTATACTTAAAAAAATATTATTATGTTACACCTCACAAGAGCGCTTCTGTCTGTACAGTGTAAAGACAGGGAACTACATGGTTGGGCAGGTTTGTGAGGGGAAGGGATTTATTAATAAGGGTCTTGAAGAAGCCCGGATTATATAAAGGAGGGAAACAGATCTATCAACATTTTATCAACTTTGTATTGTTTTATTAACTTTGTATTTTTTTTCTGTATTAATATTGTAAAATAGCTGTATTATCAACATTGATACAATATTGCATCAACATTCCTAGAACATTTTTACATCATTGTTACAACACTGCATTTACATTGCTACAACATGCTTGCTTCAACATTGTATCAGCATTGTCACAAAATGTTATTGACAATATTGTATTAATATTGACGCAACATTTTCACAACATTGATACAACATTGCACTGACATTGTCACAACATAATTAAAACATTATCAACCACATTACGAAATTTGCCTTAAAAAAGTTTACATATCGCACATCTCAAAGAAAAGTGTTGTAATAAAAAAAGTTAATTTTACAGGAGAGCGTAAACAAATGAATGACTGATGAACTAGCGACATCTTGCGGAGATTGAGTGCTCTAATGTACTAATGTATGTTAAGTACTGTTTTTGTGGAGCATAGATAATCACAATTACTTTACTTTTCAGAGATAAAACGCAAAATAGAAATTTTTTACTTACAACACTTTTCTAAAGGATGTGCGATATATGTAATTCTTCAGACTTATATTTTATAATTTGCGGAATTTCAATATCAACACGATACATTAACTACATAATTCGAAATGCTAATTTCCCGTTTTTGTGTTTTAATTGACCTAGAGTCCTAGAGGCGGCTGGTCTCGGACAGTCTCATGGCGCGCGCATCCTCAAGAGCGAAGGCTGAGTTGTCGTGACCTCGTTCTCCAGACCCGGCCTCCGCACCGTTGACCTTATCCGGCTGCGGGGCCGGTCCGTCCATCAGGAACATAGTGAATAGGAACATGATGGAGCCTGGAAATAAGAGAAAAGTTGTCTTATTAATTATATGCTGTCGGAAATCTGAGAAGACTCTCATCCAGCATGTAGCTCACTACATATCAGATGGAGAGTTTCCCTCAAGCCAATACAAGTGCTGAATGTACATATTCAAATTTTGTTTTTTATAAATACAGTATTCTCTAAGTAATCCTTCAATTTGGGAGGTGCGTATGGGTACCGCCGCTCCGGGAACCACTTATTGGATAACCAACACCCCTGCCATAGGTTACCTCAAGTGGTTCACTACGTTTGGTGACTTAGCAGGGGTGCCCGAGGTTTGTGTATATCTTGGAGTCACATGTGTTTGTGTAATATTCAATTTTTTATTAGAATAACTTTTGTAGGTTTTTTTTTTTATTTAAATTTTTTTTAATGTACAACAGAATATGTATTCTAAAAGGAGAAATGGTCTATCGATAAAATTGTTCCAAATTTTCAAAGACTAATAGCTAGACTTGCTTTCTCCCTAGTTTTCAGACTCACAGAATCAGTTTCCTCAAGTAAGTCAATATGGTGCATGAACCTAGGATAGGTTCCATGCGTCCGCATATAGACATACCTGAGGAATTTATTCTGGATTTGCTCCAACATACAATGTACTTCCGGTGGTATGGTGCCCAGACATTGCTCGCATACTCCAACTTGCTTCTCAATATGCCATCGAACAATGCTAGCATAGCTTCTTGGTTATTAAACTGCTTGCATATCCCGATGATGAACCCGAGAAGTTTGTAGCGAGACTGAGTGAACTGCGATATATGGTCAGAGAATTTCAGTTCGGGATCATAGACGACACCGGGATCCTTCACAGATTTTACACGTGATAATGTTTTGCCTTTTATTTTATAATCGTAAAGTATAATATTTAGAGAATGAGTGTAGGTAGGTACATTTAAGTTATTCCCATCAATATAATTATATCATAGAAGAAGAAGATAATACTAATAATCTAATTATGGAATAACTTACTGATGCCATAGAATCCGGCGTAGAAGATCATGAGTGACTCTCTGTAGCCGATGGCCTTGGATACCGGCTCAACCACGATGGGCAGGTTGCCACCGATGTTGTTCATCACGAACAGGAAGATGCCCACGGTAGTGGAGCGTACCTTCAGTGGCACGATCTCCACCAGGATGGCAAACACAATGCCGAACCACATCTCAGCTGGAAACAAATAAATTATTTATTATTTTATGGCAAAATTTCACAAAATTCGACCATATTGAAATTATGCCAGACAGTGGGATCATACAGAATTAAAATGAACCGTGAACTCGAATATCTAACTTAACATGAAACATTTATGGGGGCGACAGACGCGAAGTTCACATCAAAAAATACTCTTTATAACCCAATAGCGCTCGCCATACAATCCCATACAGACCCGCCACACGTAAAAAGATGATGTGTTAGAAGCGCAGTTCGGGTCTTCGCTATTCGCCGTTATTCGCCGTAACCGCTCCCGATGCGATATTTAAAAAGTTATGCGATCTCCCTCCGCAGTAAACAGGAGAGGGGGTCATTGTAAATACACGGAGCACCGTGCTTAAGCCGCTGTCAGCCGTCAAGTTGACATATTTAGTACAAAGAAATGATATTCCCTCTATCGCTCCCGAATTCAACTGACCCCCTCTCTTGCAGTAGGTAGAAATCTTTTATAACATAGTGTGTCAGTAGAAAAGATACTTTATAACACGGTATCTTTTCATGTGAACTTTGCGTATGTCCCGTGTGTCCATATTATACATATTTACATATCCACTGATATTCATTGGATAAACAAAATAAAATAAAATAATATAATCCTGTCAAATCTAACTTACACAATAATTATTTCAATATTTAATTTACTTAATCTTTTTTATACATTTGTAATTTTATATTGTTTATTTTTTAACAATATGTTTTACATGATACATTTTAATAATTTTACATATCTCAGAGTTATTTACTACTCTTCCATTGGAAGCATTTGCTTGTGTATGGAAGAGGAGTGTACATAAATTCAGTTATTAGTTAGTACTTAAATAATTCATTTTACATGTATATATGTGTGTTGTCGCAAGTACATATTGTGTGATGAAAAATAATAAAGACATACAATAAATTTTATGTAGTAGTAAAGTGACATTTATATTTAGTGTGTTATGACTAAGTAAATCAATAAAAAATAATATAAATGTTATGTTTATATTTTGAAAAAGAGAAAGAATGTTATGGAGAGTACAGGATATTTGAAAGAATTAATTTAGGTAGCTGTAGTTTTTTTCTTAAGAATGTCTTTAAAGTGTTTTTTGACTGAGTGCAATATTTGGGTTTTATCATTAATTTTTCTGATTTCTTCCGGCAGTCGATTGAAAAAATTTCTTCCCTGGTAAGTGTAATGGTGTTGTGCAAAAGTAGTATTTAATTTTGGGCATAGAAAACAATATTTAAGACGAGTTCGGTTTTCAGTTAAAAATTGATATTTGTCTTTTTCTTTTATAATTTGAATTAATGAATTTTTAAAAATAAATCTTTAAATGTAGGTACATGAATTTCTTCGAACAGGCGATCCGTTGGGTAGTCCAAAGATTTTTTTTAATATAATTATTTTTTTTATTTTTTATTCACCAGATTTACAGGAACGGGTTTAGTTTTTCCCATAGGAAAAACTAAACCCTTTCATACACTTTTCCATATAAATGATCATCTAGTAAATCCACGTTATGCAAGTGTATTATATAAGTATAATTAATACAAAACAATACAAGAACAACACGTTAATCTACCAAACTATTAAATGGGAATATAATTCACCGTCTCCAGATATTTTCATATCAGAGGGTTCGGCTCTGTGGAATTCCTAATTTGACCGATAAATCCTACTGATCCCTCAATATAAATATTTAAAAAATCTTTCGTAATTCTACATGTATTTAAAATGACTGATTTTTGCATTTTTATATACAAATTCTTTGACAAATCTAATATGCCTAAATTTTTAATAAGAGAGCTAGGTATAATGCCAGTAGCCGAAATAACAAAAGGTAATATTTTTTTAGTCTGAGAATGCCAAATTCTTTTAATTTCATTTCCTAAATCTGTATACTTTCTTATTTTTTCAGAAACAGATTTTTGAATATTACAGGAATTTGGAATAGCTACATCAATAATATAAGTTATTTTTTTAATTTTGTCATGTAAAACTATATTTTAATTATTGTTAAAATTATATTTTAATTTTAATTATTGTTCTTTGCACAATTTCTATTGGAATAAGGTTACATTTATATGCGGATCCCCAACTTATAATGGCGTATTGTAGAGTGGATAATACTCTTTATATGATTAACCCATACTTCCTATAACATTTCTTTTTGATTTTTATTGGAAGATAACTCTATCAACCACAAAGAGAGAATGTTAAAATGTATTTAAGCTTAGATCATGTAACTTTTTTTGTAGAAATTTATGTATCTCCTAAGTCTGTCTCTACACAGGATAAATAAATAAATCCTAGGGAGACAGGCATCGAAAAAGCACCTATAATAAAACTTTATAAAGATAAATAAATAAAATACAATAATGAAAAAAAACCTCTTACATAATAATAAAAAATCACCTCTCACCATAGGTTATCCCAAATGATTTACTACGTTAAGCGACTTGTCAGGGGTGCCCACCAGTGTTGCCAACTCGATATTTAAAATAAAGCCAGAAGTGACCCGAAAAGGAGCTAAAATAGAGCTAAAATCTTGCACAGCCTAAGTTGGACCCAAAAAAAGGGGAGGGGAGGTTATGACAGTGATTCAACTGTTATCATTATGTAGTTTGCGTGATGTTGTGGTTTTGAAATTTCTTGCTAACATTATTTAACTGATACGAGAAGTTTTAACTTACCGAAGAAGTATGAGATAGCCAGTGTGATCATTGCCCATAGAGGTCCGAAGGCCACTGAACCAAAAGCAGGAAGGGTCGAGATCAGCTGGGAGATTGCCAGCACTGCCACTCGAGATCGGACTCCCATCTTGGCCACAAACCTGGAAAGGAACAAAAATTAATTAGAACGATGAGTCAATTGTATCATTTCTTACATGCAAGTTTTTGTTAAACTCTACAATATATTAATTCAATTAGGGAGGAGGATATGGGTACCGCCGCCCAGGGAATTACCATTTATTGGATAATAAACACCTCTGCCATAGGTAACCCCAAGTGGTTCGTTATGTTTGGTGACTTAACAGGGGTGCCTGGGTTCATGGGGTGAAGTTTGTCTAGGTCTTGGCGATGGATGCGCCTGTCCACTTACTGCGTGGCAAGCCGGATCAGGAGAGACCAGTTGCAAGAGACCATTCTGCTTCTACAGCAGGATTCTCTCGACCTATCGCCCTCTCGACCCATTACCTTGCACCGCAATGGGAAGGATGAATTCATATATCCTTCACTCTTGGACCATTGACCCCCAGATTACTAACCACCCCTCATACCTTTTCCTTCTACTTTCCTTCCTTCCTTTCTTTTAAAATACTCTCCACACAGCATCCCCAAAGATGACACAGGCCCTGAGGGAAATTTATTTCTTCTGAGCTTCCGTGTGGAGCTATCGTAAAAAATTCTTTATTCTCTGAAGTCATCAAAGAAAAACTTTTTACGTTTCTTACCTACACTGATCACTAGGGTACCCCATATATCGCGGAGCGATCGTGTCTCTTAATACCCCTTTCCTTTCTCCTTTTTTTCCAGTAACACTCAGATATTAGTTAGTACCCACTAAAATACATACTAGCTTATTATTGTAGCCCTTTCGTTTCGATTACCGAATGGTTTTTCTAGTACATATTACCTAAATTATAGAGTATGTGTTGCAAAAAACTTAGATATCGCACAAAACTCTCGTTTGGGGTAAGTGTAATACCCCCCTTCGGAAGGGGACCGTTAAAAAAGTGGGACAATCATTTCATTTCATTTCATTGCCCGGGCGTCCAAATAATGCAAATCAACAAGCCAATTGCATTGGCTTAGCAGGACTTGTTTGTTGATTTGTATTATTTTAACTATTCTATCAAAAAAATGGGTTAAAATGTGGAATTTTAATTAATTTATTATTTGTGGTATTTTTCAATAAGTATCTAAATAATATCTATTGTGTTGTACAAGTTTTTGTGTTGTGAACAAAAGTTTCATTGTCAAATTCCTTTCCTTCTTTTTATGTTGCGGCAAAATCATCAAGTCATGTTTGCACACAAAAGATTTAAGCTTGAATAGTTTATTGTGTGTAAACCAGATGAAATCAAATTCAATCAATACCGTATCGGTTTTTAATAGCAGTTCTTTTATTAATTCCGACGTCCAGATGTAATGTTTATTTCGTTGTTACATATTATCTATTCAGTCAACTTGAATCAGCAGAAATGCGAATGCTTAGATGGTCGGCAGGAGTGTCACTAAAAGATAAAATTAAAAGTTCACGCATTCGTGGTAGCCTGGGTGTCACGGACATAAACAATAAGCTAGAGGAATGACAGTTGAGATGGTATGGTCACATAAAACGGAGACCACCAGACCACACAGTGAAGCAGGCAATGTCTATGGAGCTTCATCGACAGTCATCCCAGATACCCAGAACCGAAGAAGCTACAACCTGAGAACGAGGAGAGCCGACCCCAAACAGCCTACCTAGGCAATGAGTTGGGACAGTGCAAGGAAGAAGAAGAAGAGTCAACTGCGTTTATAAATTCATTTTATAATACTGTTGACAGAATAGAAAATACACATTTTGAAATAATATAAATTTTTTAATTTTCTTGTGAATCTAAACCTTTTCACAGCCAGCAATATTAGAAAATCATGTATGTGATCTACACAACTTAGAATGGGTTTTTTTTAACAGAAATTCAAATGTAATATTGTCATCATATGGCCATTTAGCACCATTTTCACAGTTGAAAGCTTCACGCTAAATGCCGATTCTAAGTCTGTTTCAGTTTTTGAATAAAATGTGATCAGCAGAAGAGGATAGATTATTACAATTTGATGGAAAGCTGACACACACTGACAAAATCGGCGTTTAAACGGGACCTTTCAAATGTCAAAATAACAAAATTGCACTAAATGACCATTTGATGACAATGTTATATTTGAATTTCTGTGAAACAACTGGCTCCAATTAAAGGCAGAGGGAAGGAAGTTCTACACTCTTACGTGCGCATCACTCTACGAGCAAGTAAATTTTATTTGATTAATTTGTGTTATTTCACAATTTACTCCTTTAAAATAACATATAGTATATTTGTGTCATGTTCCATAGTGGAAAATATTATCAGTGTCGCCCTGGTGCAAGATCAGGATTCAGAATTGAAATATTGCTTCATATGACTTTGGCCATGTTTGGTGACCAAATCTGAATATACAGGAACTACCTCTTCCCCACCTCCTTCCCCACCTCCTTCCCCACCCCGCTACCTTAAGCCTCACAGCCTCATACCCCAATTGGTAATGCCATAGTCTCACTGGCTCCAGACAGTTGGGAGCAGTTAGACCCTTACAAATCACACATTGCAGCAGGACTTGTGGTATCTATGTACATTATATAATAAATTCTCTCAGGGCCTGTCATCTTTGGGGATACTATCTGGAGAGTCTTTTTAAGGAAAGGAAGGAGAGGAAGTTTTGAGAAGGAAAAGAGTAAGAAAGGTGGTTAGGAAGCTGGGGGTGAGTATGTCCAGTAGTGACAGATGTACCAATCAACCCTTTCACTGGGGTGAACGGTTTTGGCATTGGGCCGAGAAAGTCTGGCTGGAGAGAATAAAGATCCGGCCTGCCACACGGTTGGTGGGCAGACGCATCCGCCACTAAGATCTGGAGAAACCAAAGCCTAAAACCCAGACACCCCGTCACCAAACATAGCGGAACACTTGGGGTGACCTATTGCTGAGGTGTTAGCTTTCCAAATTAATTTTAAATTCGCAGGAATGCAGTACCAATATCCTGAATACCCGCGTCCCAAATTGAAAATTGTGTTCAAGTTTAGATAGAGAGCTTACAATGGTGTTATCAGCGGAACGCCTATAACTAAGGTTTAGCAGCGTCACTTACTTGTCAGATACGACTCCCCCGACTACCACTCCAATGGAGCCGATTCCCACAGTGACGGCAAACAGCCACCAGCCTAGATCCACGTCGGGGAAGTAATCCCGGTAGTACAGATCCGAGTTGTACGCGAAGCACATGCCACCTGGAACATACAGGAACATTTGGAAACATTCTAGAACATTATAAGAGAATGATAACATTTTGATTTGAACCAATTTTTCTGTTTGCCCATAAGTTGAACATTTTTTTAAAACTAAAACTGTAATGCGAACGCTATACATTGAATATTTATTGTGATCTGTCAATATTTATCAAATATCGTGATATTTATTGAACGTGTAGGCTAGCGAATTGACGGATCACAATATGGATAACAGATTTCTGATTTCCGTATAGTGAACCCAAGGATCGTAATAAATATTGACAGATCACAATAAATATTGAACGTGTAGGGTAGCACTCTGATCTGATGGATTGTGATCCATCAATATGGTACGTGATAAATATTAGTAAAATCGTGATTATTATTGTAGCCTATGCCTAAAGATCAGAATGTGGAATGTAGGGTTGTAAGGGATATTGATTCCTCTGAATTTAGTTGTTTAGTTACGAATAACCTGACAACATTTGAAAATCTCTTACTGCCACCGCACTATGCGGAAGATGTTGCTTGTGTTGTGATAGAGGACTTAGCCAGCCGAGGAATCGAACATGGGACGCCTGGTTGGGACCTAAACGCGATGCCCACTCAACCACTGACAGGTCAGTTTATTTATTGAATTTTATTTTGAGTTTATTTTTCTCTAGGTGATGTCTCTACAGGGTCAACCCAGAACAATAAATATTAAAAAATATATATATATATATAATAGTATATTTGCGGCACGTTCCAGAGTGGAAGGTACTCTCGGCCTGGTGTAAGACCACCATTCAGAATTGATACTTGAAATGGCTTTAACCGTGTTTGGTGACCAGATCTGAATAGCCAACTTCTCCATCATCTTAACTTCCCCACCTCCCTCTTCCCCATTTTCTTTTTCTCCCCACTATCTAAAGCCTCCCAACATACCCCGATTGGGGATGCCACTCACTGGCTCCAGACGGGAGCAGTTGGGACTCTTGTGCAGTATTCATAAAAAAAAAAGTAAAAACATTTACCACAATGTCTGATGGACGCGGCAAGGCACAGCAGAATGATCCTGGGTTGCACCAGAACCTTCCAGATGGTGATCTCCTCCTTGTCTTCTTGTGCGGGGGCCTGCAGCGCGGGGACCCCCGGAGCTGCGATGGCCGCTTGGGGCTCCGCTGCGTCCTCGCCTATCTCCTGGCGGGAGGGTTCGCGCAGGGTGAACGCCGTCAGGGCGGTGATTATCAGGCCAACGATGCCGGCGCCAAAGTATGAGACACGCCAGCTCTGTGGAGACAAAACAACAGGGTATTAACTTGTTGAAAGCCAGCATACAAAAAATATTTTTTTTCAATACGACGTAAAATATTTGACAGTTCTCACCTTTCTTACGAATTCAATTTTTATAACATTTCTTTTGTGATATATTACAAAAATTACATCAAAATAATGTAGATAAAACGGACTGCCTAATAATCACACAAATCTATGCTTTCCACAATGGATTTTTATCAAAAAAATGAATAAATATAGACTTAAATATGACACCGTTCATATTATCAAGCGGCAGCCATTTTGTCCGCCATCTTTGGTGCCCGGCGCGTCATTGGCAATTAATTTGAATTTTTCGGAGTGGCTAAATGCTATCCAGTATTTTGTTATGTCAAGAACGAGAATGGCCCAAGCGATTCTGACCTTGTTCTTCATACAATTTCTTTATACATAAGAAGCAAAATCGTTTCAAAAATACGGACTCGCCGGGGGGACTGCGGCCTGCAAGAGGTTAAATGATTGTTGTTATGCAGAAAGCAGTCGGTTCACAATATTGGCAAAAATGAGATATTGTTGTCATCCAACGGAGTAAGGTCAATTCTGTGTTCTATTTAAACCAGCCAGGCCGCTTTCATACAATAATTCTTAGTAATCGTTTTACGAAACATTTGTTGATCGTGAAAAACAACATTTAAAAATTTGCAGAAAGCAAAACTTACTCAAAACACTTTTAATGTGGCTTTTCTCAAAACATATTTAGCAGCTCATAAAATAATAAAACTGCCCCGATGATCTTTTTATACTTCTACTTTGCTCTATTTACATTCCTCGTACAAAATTTGTCAGGCTTCTTGAATTTATACGACATAAAGTTTAAGTTTTGACTTGCAGAATTTAATACTTTGTTTGTGTGAAAGCACTATGAAACCATACATGATTTTACTTCAATGGCAAGCCAGAGATTATGTTCAACTTACAATCCATCACAACACAAGCAACATTTTCCGCTTACTGTTGTGGTAGTAGGAGATTATCAAATTTTATTTTTTTCTTCTTCCTTGCACTGTCCCAACTCATTGCCTAGGTAGGCTCCTCGTTCTCAGGTTATAGCTTCTTCGGTTCTGGGTATCGCTTTCATCCAGGCTGTTTTTACTTAGGATTTTGGAGCATTGAGTCATCCAGGAGTTCTTTGGTCTTCCTCTGGATGACTGTCGATGAAGCTCCATAGACATTGCCTGCTTCACTGTGTGGTCTGGTGGTCTCCATTTTATGTGACCATACCATCTCAACTGTCGTTCCTCCAGCTTACTGTTTATGTCCGTGACACCCAGGCTACCACGAATGCGTGAACTTTTAATCTTATCTTTTAGTGACGCCCCTGCTGACCATCTAAGCATTTGCATTTCTACTGATTCAAGTTGCCTGGTGTAGGAGTTGTACATGGTCCAGCATTTGGAGTCATACATTATCGCGGGTCTAACAATAGTCTGGTATACCTTTCCTTTTAATTTTATAGTTTTATAGGAGATCTTCAAATATTGTCAGGTTATTCGTAACCCGGGAATGTTTGTCATTCTTTTTTAATTAAAAAAAAAGATACAAACAATTGAATAAACCAATTATCCGGGGAAAAATAAATATGTAGAGTTTTGTACAATGCTCCTCAATTTCGGTTGTCTGTGCGTCCTGTGTAACTCTGGTTCGATCAACTGTGGGGTCACCACTTTCAACATAGGTAAGATGAGATATAATCCTAATCAAAAATATGTTTTCAAAACTCACCAGTCCCCAGGGATTAGCATCGGGCACATATCTGCCAACAGGGAAGGCGATTCCGTAGCCTCCGTAGATGCCCCAGTTGAAGATGGACAGCACCAGCGCCCTCTTCTCGGCAGGGAAGATATCAGACAAGATCCCAGTGGCCAAAGGGTTGCAGCCTGCCTCTCTGCACATTAAAAAAATATTATTTATTTAAAAGGCCACCAACTACAAAAGATAACTATTTGCATTTGGGACGATGGAAAATACTGCATTCAAAATTACAATTAGACAAAATGAAAATTTGCTCTTGTCTTGTGGAATGACAGCCATTTACAATAAATTCTTTTAATTTTGAATGCAGTGTTTTTTGTCGCCCTGAATGCAAATAGTTGTCTTTTATTGTAAATATGGTGAATCAAAGAGTTTTTTCTAAAAAAAATATTCATATGAAACACGGCAATCGATCCCGAAAGTTTACCAAGTATTGTATTATGGTATTATTTGTAGCCTGTCAATTTGTTTTACAAGAGAAAACAAGTACCTTTCAGTGCTCTGTATATTGCCTGCACACAGGAGCTCACGCCCGAGTTTCTTAGAAAATATTATACACATTACAGCTCACACCATTCTATCACAAACAAAACTTTTAATTGTTAGCTGCTTCGGAGTCTCATATAATATAATATATTGATTAACTTACCCAGCAGCCATAATCATACGCAGGACTACGAGATGCCAATATTCAGACACTGTGCCCATGAGAATGATAGCGATGGAAAACACCAGCGTGCATACTGCGAGAATCTTCACTCGGTTGTATCTGCAAATAAAAAAAAAAATTTAAGGAAATCATTTAAACAAAGGTACTAATTTCAGTTGTGGATCTCTGCGAGTGATTGTAACTCTGGTGCAATGAACTTGGATGTGTTTTGAATTTAATGCGACAAGAATTCAGACTCAAGAAATAAAGTACCTACATATCAATAATACAGGGTGTTAAGGAAAGTACTTGAATTACTTTATTTAACCAATGATTCCTGACATTATTTGGAGTAAAAAATGTGAACGAAATTTTGGTCTCCGGTGATATTTTTTTAAAATATAAAATGAAAAAATCAGTAGATATTGGACAGTTAGGATCGGGATGAATTATTGGGCGTTTACTCTAATTATCTTATTGATATAAAAAAAAAATTATTTTCTTAAAAACCAAACAAAAAATCTTCCAATGGTCTTACCCCGACTATAACTGTCCAATACCTACTAATTTTTTTATGTTATAAGTTTTAAATCGAAAAAATAAACGTCAAAAATGTCACTGGAGACCAAAATTTCATTAACATTTTTTACTCCTAATAATGTCAGGAATCACTGGTTAAAATACGTCAAGTACCTCCCTTAGCACACTGTATTATTGATACGTAGGTACTTAATTCTTGAGTATGAATTCTTTATCCACTCGAGCGCTTTTTGCCACATTATGGCACTATTTACAAAACCTCGGATTGCTTTGTTGCCAAAATGTGACAAATTTTCAAAAATTTTTTTTTTATTAAAACGACTATATAATATATTGTAAATTCAAAATATAAGAAAATAAATATTCTCCAGATTGTTTAAAATGTTTTAAGATTAAAAATTTAATTATATTTTTTTTATAACTCCTACAAATATGTGATAATAGATAAAAGATAGGGGAATTCATTGGCTACATAGAACTATAATCAGTTTGTATGTCTCCATATTCAAATTCGGAGGTATGATTTTTTTTAATGTGGGCGGAAAATTTCTTTTAGCAATCCGAGAAAAAATACTTTAATTGCTCTGTCGCTCCAGTGGTTATCTGCATAGTACCCCAAGCTTCCGAGAGGCTAACTTGACTCCGGCTTCAAAGGGGCATATCTCTTGAAACCTTCAAGGGTTATGTTGGAGGTATCAAGAGACAATACATGTTGTTCATCAGCACACACCTCAGACACCACGTCTGTTCCGTTATACGATATGCATTTAAGATCGTGGTGTCGCCCTTGGCAGTAGTTGTTTGGTACAAACAACTCTTAACAGAATTTTTTGACGTACTTGTCAGCGGCAATGCCAAGGATGACTCCAGCAATAGTGAAGACTGCCATGTAGGCGGGTCCGGCGAGGATCTGGTAATCCAGACCCAGTCCATTGTAATTCCACTCACAGTAGTTGGTGCCATTGAATTCAAAAGTGCCACAGCTGCAAATAATAATAAAAAAATATAAAAAGTGTTACAGATCTGCACACTGATAATATATAATATATGCATTGTAATTTTGGAGTAAGGTATGGGTAACATTTCATTAGATAATCAAGTACCAAGCTACGTTTGGTGACTTAGCAGGGGTGCCCAGATTCATAGGATGATGTTTGTCTAGGTCTTGGCGAAGGTCTGCACACCTGTTGCGTGGCAGGTAGATTGAGGGAGATCCTTTGACCTCCCCAGCTGGACTCACTCGATCTGTTGTCTGGCACAGCAGTGGGCGGGATGGATACAAACGAGACCACTGATCTCCAGATTTCTACCCACCCCTAATTTATACCTTTCTCCTTCGCAGAACCTTATCTCAATTTTTTTCTTAAAAGACTCTTCACGTAGCACCCTCGAAGATGATAGAGGGATGAAGGGATTGACAGCCGGCGTAGTCCAGTGGTAACGCTTTAGACTCCCATTCCAAAGGTCGCGGGTTCGACCCCGGCGTGCGCAAATTAAATTTATTTGATTAATTTGTGTTATTTCACAATTAATTAATTAAAAATAATATATGGTATATTTGCGGCACATTCCAGAGTGGAAGATACCCTCAGTATCGCCCTGGTGTAAGACCACCATTCAGAATTGAAACGTTGCTTGAAATGGCTTTAGCCGTGTTTAGTGACTAGATCTGAATAGCCAGGTACTTTCCCACCTTCCTCTTTCCCATCTCCTTCCCTTCCCCACTTACTTTTAGCTTCACAACATACCCCAATTGGGAATGCCATAGTGTCACTGGCTCCAGACGGGAGCAGTTAGGGTGAAGTATTCACTATAAATTTAAAAAAAAAGACCTTTTGAGCTCTTTAGCCGGACTCTCTCGACCCATCACCATGCACCGTGCACAGTGGGAGGAATGGATTCATACGTCCGCCACTCTTGGACATACTGACCCCCAGATTCCTCTCCACCCCTCATATCTTTTTCCTTACCGAACTTCCACTCCTTCCTTTATTTAAAAATACCCTCCCCACAGCATCCCCAGAGATGACACAGGCCCCAAGGCAAATTGTTTTCTTCAGGGCTTCCTGTGTGGAGCTAATATATATATTTTATGGTGTTGAGTTGACTGTTTACATACATAAAGCAATACATGTTTTGATTAATTACAGTGAAGAGTTAGAAGTGAATAAAATACAGGTAAGTAACAGAAAATATTAAGACACATAATATAGGTTAGATAAAATATGAGTTGAAAAAATGTGGGTAATACAGAATATAAAAAAAGTAAAAATAGATAGCCTGGCAATATCCTCCAAATCAATAATAATAGGTATTAATAAAAATGTATAAAATTGGTATTTACAATAGTTTATGAATTAAATAGAAATAGTTCGCACATACGGCGGCGTTTAAAGTTTGCCAAATTCAAATTATTGTCAAATACATCAATATTGTTTAAATATTGGTTACCAAGACTATGTAATCGTTGTATTGGGGAATGCAATTTATAGTTAGAATGAGATGTGTGTATATAAAATATTAATATTTTCATATTGCGTTAACCCTTTCTTTCCTTGGTCCATCTTTTCAGAAAGCCTGGCCGTGTTGCACCATCAGGTGTGCTAGCACGGTCGATCGATATGAAGTTACCGACCGACTGTCGGTAACTTTTCATCGTTCCCTAGGACAACTGCAGATCGCAAATGAATAGGTGACAGTTCACAATGACTAAGTGTCCTTAATATATTCGATATCAACTGTCGTTTGTACGTTTGAGATCTGCGGTTGTCCTAGGGAACGATGAGAAGTTATTGGGGAACGATGAGAAGTTACCGATAGTTATCCTACCGATCGTTATAGAGCAAGCGTGCTAGGGCCTCAGGTCAGATGTGTAGGAAAGAGTTTATTTTACTTGTGTAGGAGTAAATTAAAAATTTTGATGTTAATTTCTCGATTAAATTGGAATTATTTGAGGTGAAAGTGTGCTTACATGTCACTGCTGTTGGCTTTTTCACATTGTATTGGCACATCTGTGGTATAGAAGACATCTGAAGCGTTGAACTGACAAGAGATGTCACCATAATGCAGGTCTATCGCTGTCACTTTGGATGTTGTTCCTGAAACATAATAAGTACATCATTAATATCTACATACTATTAAAAAATAATTACTTGTTAGGGTGACCCTACAGTTGGCCTCCGAAATGATATCTTTATCTTTTATATATAAAAATCTCGTGTCACAATGTTCGTCCGAGGTAAACTCCGAAACTACGTAACCGTTTTTGATGAAATTTGGCTAACTGTATGTAATTTGGTCCAACTTAAAAGATATGATAGTTTTTATCTCGATTATTGACCTCAATATTTATTATTGCGAATTCAATGATTTTTACGGGACAATTATTTGTAAGTTAGATAATTTTCTGACAGATGGCGGTGTGAGTTAATTTATTAAAAAAAAAAACTTGGCTATCTAGGTTAGGTAACCATCCAGTAGATGGCGTTGTGTTTCGCTAGCTACGGCAAAGCGTGGGCGGGTCAGCTAGTCTTTATATATAAAAATCTCGCGTCACGATGTATGTCCAAGATAAACTCCGAAACTACTTAACCGATTTTGATAAAATTTGGCTTACTGTGTGTAATTTGGTCCAATTTAAAAGGTAGGATAGTTTTTATCTCGATTATTGACCTCAATATTTATTATTGCGAATGAAATGTTCATTAAATGTTTGTTAGAATGTTTTGAATCTGTTTCATTAGAATGCTTTGTAATTATATGTAACTTCCATAAGTTTCTAACAGATGGCGGTGTGAGTTAATTTATTGACACAACACTTTGTTATCTAGGTTAGGTAACCATCCAGTAGATGGCGTGGTGTATCGTTAGCCACAGCAATGCGTGGGCGGGTCAGGTAGTTTACTATTTGTACATATAAAAAACTCGCGTCACGATGTTCGTCCAGGATAAACTCCGAAACTACTTAACCGATTTTGATGAAATTTGACTTACAGTGTATAATTTGGTGCAATTTAAAAGGTAGGATAGTTTTTATCTCGATTATTGACCTCAATATTTATTATTGCGAATTAAATGTTCATTTGTAAATCTAACTATGTAAAAATGTAACTATTAAATCACTATAATAAGATCTTTAATGTAAAGAACCCGTTAGACAAACTACTAAAAAGTAGTTTATCGGGACTTTTTGTCTTATATTTGTAAAGTGTATATATAAAAAAAGAAGTTAAATGTTTGTTATGGGACCATGCTTTGAAATTATTTGTAAGTTCCATAAGTTTCTGACAGATGGCGGTGTGAGTTAATTTATTGACACAACACTTGGTTGTCTAGGTTAGGTAACCATCCAGTAGATTGCGTTGTGTTTCGTTAGCCACATCAAAGCGTGGCCGGCTCAGTTAGTTTATCGTAAAATCATAATTTTTCCGTATTATTTACCAATTTAAAACCTTAAATTGACTTAAAAATGCCTTTAATAACAAATTTGTATGGGTGTCAAACGAATTTGTTTACTTTTCAAAGGAAGCAAATACTTTGGGGTGTGATGTTATATATATATATACGAAAACACACTTTGTAATACACCACTCTTTACAAAGTGCTGTCCATGACAACTCAATAAAGTGGATTTTCAACACCCCTTCGAAAAATCATTAAAACTGTGAAATGTGAGAATCATAAGTAGAATTAGATCACCAACGTAAAATAACTATTGTTCAAATTCCTCGGCGACCGAGTTTCCACTGAACCTCTTCTGAGAAAATATCAATGGCCAATTTAAAAAAAAAATACGACTAAGCAGTATCATAAAACACATCTCTACTATAAAAAGCGTGTCTTAATTCGTCATAAACGGTAAAAACTACAAACATACCGTATACAATGAATACCCAATTAACACAAAAAGCGTGAACAGAATGCGGACCGGAAAGACACTAAACAAAACAAACAATTAGTTTAATTAAAAAATTGCGCAGACCACAAAATAAATAATAATTGAATGGTTTATTAAAGTATTCATTGAATGGGGTGACCTTGGCCCTGATATTGAAAACGTTAAAGAGACAAGTCATTCTTTGAGAAAACTCGCGTCTCAGATGAATGAACAACTTTAAACAGCCCGACAATTATTAAATATTAGCTGCAATGCCCGCGACTTCATCTGCTTAGGATTAGTACTTCGAGTTATCTATTTTCTTTTCATAGGTCCCATCTACGTTTATACCAAAATTCTTATCCTATTTATTTAAAATATCTTTAATTCTTTATTCGATTCTGCAAGTACTTCAAATAAACTCACTAATTTAAATATTTTCTAAAATAGAATTTTGATAACAATCATTGTTTTGGAAAATCGACCCTTTGGAATAACAAGGTTCCATGTGTTGCCGTAGCGTAGGGCGATAATGAACTCTAAAGTAGCTAACAATATATCCCAGTATCGCATGACGCGTACTCTTATTCCTTTACATATTAAAAAAAAAGCAAAACGTACAGACAAAAAATATTTTATTCTAATGCAGCAAGCAAAAACAATCTTCAAAATTGGTCCAGTTTTGGTGGAAAAAAATGGGGAATACAAAACCATGATTTTGACGATTTCATTTTGGTAATGTCGGCCTCAGGTGCAGTTGTCACTTTCGCTCAGTATTCGGGGGAGTAAGATCGACAGTGACAGCAACAATTTTGTAAAATACCTATTGTACAAATTTCTCGGCGACCTGATTTCCTCTTAAGGCTTCGCTAAACGTCAGGAAGTTAGTGTGATCTATCGGTTTTGGTGACAATAATAATTCTTGGTCACGGTCATACCTAAGATACTATTGACACACTGAGAGCCGCTTGCAATGAACAATGCCATAAACTGATGAGTTTTCATGTAAACAGTTAAACAATTGAATGATTTTAACTTTATGGTTGATTGGTGGTGTATATTGATTCCGCGTTTGTTGAAATCCCTTTTTATGCATGGTTAACAATGACCATTGTCAAGGTTACAGGTGAAGGAAGAGTTCAAACGTCTTCCTGTTATTTTGTATCGACATTTAGTTAATTTGTGGATGTAGCTACCATTATTATAATTGTTATAATCTTAACTCTTCAGGCTAATTTGTTCGCTTTTCGATACAACTCATATAGGTGTCATAGAAATCGTTGCGTCTCGTAGTGAGGATATCAAAGTTAGAAATATGATTTAAATCTAAAAATGGTGTTAGAAAGAGAAAACCTTACGCTTTATATTCAAACTGGCTATCTTTTATTACTCATAATTAATTTAACATGAAACGATAAAAAAGTAAGTCGAAAATAAAGTTTATAATGATTTTTGATTTTATTTAATTATTTTTTTCATTATCAGTAATTTTAGTTAGAAAAAACGTAAGGTGAGCCATTTTTAAACATTTTTAGTGTTTGCATTAATTTTTTTTTATATTTCAAAGATTAATGAAGTGGCACATATGACATAAACGTGAAATCTTCACCTCAAAACTATAAAAAAAACCCTTTCTCCATTCTAAGGGTCTTTTCCTCTGAGTCATAACTTAACACTGATCTTTGAGCGTCCTTGCAATGTTGCTGAAAAGTCCGGGTTTTTACAATCTCCCAGCAGCGCGTGTGACATCACTTAAGATTAGGTGCACCGACCTGTAATGCCCTTCACAGAAATAGCGCAAATTAAGAGCGATTGACCAGCAGCTGAGAATAAAAGTTTAAAAATGCTTGCAACTGTACAGGGAGGTTCCAATGAGAAAGATCGATTATTCCCCGTATCAATTTTTAAAAATAAAAAAAATGAATACCGATTTATTTCATTAAAAACATGCTTTAATATATACCTACATTCAAGTAAGCAATAAAAATGCTCAAAACGCACAATGATAAATTATTAAATATAGTGTTCTTCTTGTAAGTATTTTTTGATCATAAGTATTAATGATTTTTTAATAATGTCTAAACAAAATAAGTGTGTAAAAAATATTGAAATATTTTTTTTGGAAGATTTTAAATAAATAGAAAAACTGAGGTATTTTAAAACTGTGTTGATTAGATTATGTACTGATTTATTTTCTTGTATGATTATATGATTTGAAATTTGTGTTGTTTAATAGAATCTATCGTTTGAAAATTGAACAAATCTGCCAACGACCAACGGTATAACCTTAGTATATTAAAAATACACTTAGTTTTTCAAAATTTTTAAAACTGCGTGTACCAGATAAAATAACAATCTTTCAAAATCAATTTTTGTTTTTTTGTAAAAAAGAGTCAATACGTCTTGAATTTGATTTAAAAAGGACTTATTTCCGGTATTCTCTGGTAATACCCTCTTAAGTATATTTTATCCTCTATACTCTTGTATTCAATTCATGTTATTATATTTATAATGGTTATCCTTATCCCTTTGGAAGTAAAGCCTGTACAAGCGGTATATCTATACATACTCTATGGAACATTCTTCAGTTAAATTAGTTATATTAACCACTCGAGCGTTCGCGGTATTTCTGAGCCTCGCATTTGGATTTTCCCGCCTGCATTAAAAAAAAATCATTCCTCCTATTTTTAATATGGAGACATAAACTGTTTATGGTGTTGAGAGTCATTGTATGTAGGTATCCATATTTAACCATTTATCCCATTTTTCGGGACACATACAAAATTATTAAATTTATAAACGTCTAAATTCTGCCTATTATTTACTTTAAAATTAGAGTACGTAGTAACGTTTTCGCGAATATTAAATGTTATGACGTTTACATATCTTGTTTGTCTATAGCCTTGTTGATATTTTTAGATATAAAATTGCTTTTTTTTTTTAAATATGTAACCAATGATTAATTTTCGTTTTTATTTATTTATATTCTGGAACACTTTAAAAATGATTACAATGGTTTAAATAGTAGTACAAAATGTATAAGAGTAATGATTTGTAAGATTTTTTTCAATGACTTGTTTGCGCAAAATGTCAATAACAAATAATTCAGAGTGTAATATCATGACTGTCCTACAGACCTAGGTGAGGTGGTGTAATTAAGACTCGTCCTACAGACTTATATATTGAGGTGGTGTAAGCATGAAGGGTCCTACATTGAGGTTGACCCATGGACTTACACTACACAGACCCACGATGAGATAGTGTAATCTTGACATGTCCTACAGACCTATGATGAGGTAGTGTAATCATGATGTGTCAAACATACCTATGATGAGGTAGTGTAATCATGATGTGTCAAACAGATCTATGATGAGGTAGTGTAATCATGATGTGTCAAAAAGACCTATGATAATGTAGTGTAAATATGATGTGTCAAACAGACATATTTATTTATTTATTTATTGGTAAGAGACAGACAGCTTATACATAAAATATAAATATAAATATATACATTGTTAAATGAAGTCAAGCCAAAAAAGTCTCCTATGTTAAAGTTGAATGGAGATGGAGTTTTATTACATACAATTAGTTTTGGGTGAGAAGGAGAGGAAGAGGAATATAGGATGAGGATAGGAGATGCTCCGAATACATTCCACACTCTTGTATTAATTTTCGATCGTACGTGTTACTTCTAATCGATATTTGTGAAGTGTATTGTTAAATATGTCAATATTTTGAAATTTTGTGTTATATTGTGCACATATACGGGGAATTGGTGAATTTTTTCTAAAGTTAGTTCTATGTGTAGGCAAATGAAACAAATGGGATTGCCGTGTTGATCTTGTCGGAATATGAATATTTATTAAGTTGGTTTGTTCTGGCGAGTCCAGGCAATTATTAAGAATTTTAAATAATAAGATTTGGTCAAAAATTAAACGTCGTGTATGAAGGGAGTCGAAGTTATGGTAATTAATAGATTCGGTGTAATTTGAGAAGTTTATTTTTTTTTTATAATTTATGTGTTTAAAAATTTTTTTTTGAATTCTTTCGATTCTTTCAATGTGAGGCTTGGTAAAAAGGAGTCCAAATCGGTGTGCAGTGTTCTAAGTGGGGACGGATGAACGCTGTGTAAAGGGAATATAGAGTCTTAAGGTTGCGGAAAGGTTTCGTTATTCGAATGATAAATCCTAGCATTTTGTTGGCTTTGTTAATGATTTCATCAGTGTGTTGTATAAAGTTTAATTTAACATCCAGTACTACCCCAAGGTCCCTGATAGATTCTACTTCTTTGATATATGTCCCGTTTAATGTATACATAAAGGGAATTTTATTTTTGTTACGTGTAAATGTTATTTTATTGCATTTTGAGGTATTAACTACAAGTTTGTTTGATTCACAGTAGTCAAAAAGACGATTTAGGTCCTCTTGAAGTTTAATGCAATCTTCGATTGATTTTATAACTAGATATATTTTTTTTATCGTCTGCATATGCTAGGTAAATGGCGTGTAAAAAACATTTGTGAATATCGTATATATATACATTAAATAATAATGGCCCTAAATGAGAACCTTGAGGAACACCGGAGGGCACGAAAAAGAAGCTGGACTTAGTTCCCTCAACTGATACACATTGAAGTCTACTCCGAAGGTATGAAGTGAGCCACCGAAGTAAGTCACCATGGATGCCTAATTGATTTAATTTTTTAATTAGAATGAAATGGTTTACCTTATCGAAGACCTTAGAGTAATCAGTGTAGATTACATCTACTTGGTTTCTATTGTCCATATTGCTCGTTAAATATTCAGTAAAATTTACCAAATTTGTTAGTACCGATCTTTTTTGTAGAAATCCGTGTTGTTGGTTTTGTATGTTGCGAACAATTGTTGTATAAATTTGATCGTAGACAATTTTCTCAAAGAGTTTACTAAATGCTGTTAGAATTGAGATTGGGCGATAGTTTACAATGTTGCTTTTTGAACCTGTTTTATGAATAGGGATTATAGTTGCTTCTTTGAATTTTGTAGGAAATTTTACTGCTTCTAGTGACATTCTAAATATGTTAGTTAGTGGGTATGAAAGATTTTTGGCACATTTTGAGACAAAGTATGGCGGTATACCATCACTGCCAGCACCCTTATTAATGTCTAAATTCTTCAGGTATTTATTCATGTAGTGTAATCATGATGTGTCAAGACCTATTATGAGGTAGTGTAATCATGACATGTCCTACATACCTATGAGGCAGTTTTATAAAAAGGTGTTTCACAGACCTATGAGGTAATGTCCCAGCTCTCCCAGGATGTATCCGATGGACACTATGGCGAGGACGTACGCAGAGTAGAAGGATCGCAGCTTCTCCTTCAGTTTACTCGTGAGTCCCACAGACATAGTGACAGCAGATTAGCCAAACCTGAGGACAAAATAACAAAAAATTTATTATAATCACTTCTACAATATTCAAATACACTTAATGGCGTCATTAATTTTTTTGATGAAAATAAATCATTCTAGTTGATTAGTCAGACATCTTTTTTATTTTATTTTTTATAGTGAACACCTCACAAGAGTCTCAACAGCTCCCGTCTGGAGACAGTGAGACTATGGCATCCCCAATTGGGGTATGTTGTGAGGCTGAAGGTAAGCGGGGAAGTGAAGGAGATGGGGAAGAGGAAGGTGGGGAAGTACCTGGCCATTCAGATCGAGTCACTAAACTAGTTTCAATTTTGAATGGTGGTATTACACCAAGGCGATACTGAGAGCATCTTCCACTCTGGAACGTGTCGCAAATATAGTATATATTATTTTGATTGAATTAATTGTGAAATAATACAAATTAATCAAATAAAATTTATTTGCGCACGCAGGGTTCGAACCTGCGACCTTCGGAATGAGAGTCCAAAGCCTTGCCTCTGGATTACGCCGGCCGTCAAGAGTTGACATCTAATAGAGTTGAGTATGTAGTTATAAGTAAAAGTGTACCCTCTATCTGGTACTGTACTAAGATTACTCATGAACACAACCGAATCAATTATAATGTAAGAAAAACTTGTATCCTAACACCAGTAGGATATTTCAAAAAGTCGTACCGGACGGTTAAAATAACTCAGGTACGGGACATACGTCATTCCTATGTCTACCTACGTTAAATTATCGTGAAAACAAGCTTATGTGTCCGAGCGATTAAGTGATTTTTCCATACAAACGTATTCACTATTTATCTCTAGTGATTTTTCCATACAAACGTATTCACTATTTATCTCTCTGGATTTTAACCCTAGAGAAAATATTGTTTTTATATAAAATAGATATCAACTACTAGCGTGTCGGTACTTTTTTTTTTTTTTTTTTTGATAAATTTTGATAAATTTTGTTAATTTAGCAGGGGTGCCCGGGTTTATGGGGTAAGGTTTATCTAGGTCTTGGCGGCAGATGATCTAGACACACTGAACCCCAGATTCCTACCCAACCTTCATACATTTTCCTTCCCTGAACTTCCTCTCCTTAAAAATACCCTCTACACAGCATCCCCAAAGACGACATAGGCCCTGAGGGAAATTATTTTCCTCAGGGCCTCCTGTGTGGGGACCTAATGTAAAAAAAAAAAACTTTTTATAGAAGTTATGACCTTCCAAAAATCAAAAAAATTGACTGGTTTAAACTCCGTCAAAAGACATTCAGTATACAAACTAGACAATGTTTTTTGGTAAAAAAAAAATTGAAAATTAGTCCACTCTTGGAGGAGAAAAGTGGGGAATAGAAAACCTCGATTTTAGTTATGTATTAGTAGGCTGAGGTGCATTGTCCCTTTCGCTCAATATCCGGTGGAGCAACAGTAACAGCAACAATTTAGTAAAATCTATTTTTAAAATTTCTCCACCACCGGGTTTCATGTTAAGTGTCCCGGTGTTATTTTACAACACATTTTATAAGTAAAACACAGAAATGTGTAAATAATATTTGATTTTTGGTGAGCATTCGAACATTGATTTCATCATTATCTCACTTATAATCTTTTGGAAATGTCTGACTAATCAATTTTGATGATCGATATACCACTATTTAATTTAATAATATTAGTATTAGGGAGTTTCTCCCCAATCTCCCAATAGCTTATCTACCCTAATAACTAATATTAATAAAAAATAAAAATAAAATACTCGCAGTGGTTAGAAAACTCTGCCAACTTATCCAATATATAGCCACTATTCATAGGTTCGATTACGGAATTATAAACTTCAACTTAATAAATAAATAAACCGTAAATCGCAAATCGAAAATATTCGTTACTAGTGTAGATAAGCTATTGGGAGGATGGTGAGAAACCCCCTTAATGTAATATTTTTGTATGCAGGTACTTATTTGTCTTATCCTATATTTATTATTTTTCATTATACGTTTAACCTGACGAAGAAACCATTGGTTTGGGAACATGTCGACCATTTTGATTAAATCGTGGTGTATAACAAAGTGATTTAACTTCATTAAGTATTATTATAAAGTTAAAAGAAGAACAAAACATTGCATAAGTTTCTCAGACCCCTAAGGGGGGTCTGACATCATCGATTGAGGTATGTTGTCTGGCTGAAGGTAGTGGGGAGGAAAGGAAAAGGAAGGAAGAATTTTCAATACGCCACCCCGTGAACCATTTATTGGATAAACAACACCCCTGCCGGTCTCACGGCGAGTTCATCCAAAACGAGTTCATCGAAAACGAGTTCATCGAAAACGAGTTTATTGAAAATGAGTTCAACCTAACCTAACCTAACCTAACCTAATCTAACCTAACCTCTCGTTGTCGATGAATTTGCTTTCGATGAATTGATTTTCGATGAACTCGTCGGTTACCCCCCTGCCATACGTCGCCCCAAGTGGTTTTGTGACCTAGGGGACTAAACTTACGTTCTTATAGTTTCAGAGCACAAACATTCAAATGCAGTAGCAAATAAATCAATTTGTTCTGCATGATTTAATAACATGAGCGTTTTCCTTCATATTAACAATTATAATAAATTGTCACCTTCATTTCTTGGTAAGGTAAAAAGGACTAAAAATAATCTATAATAATATAATTAAATAATAATTGGAAAACACCAAACGCTTTCCTAGTAAATGGTAAGGAAAATTAACGTTAATGTAATCAGACAGATTTTTTAAGTTTTAATAATTTTGATCATAGAAAGTATTATCTTGTGCGGTCAGTTTTGAATTAAGATGAGGTGGATTGGGTTTTTCCAACACTTAACCCGCTCAAAAAGAAGAAGATGGAGTGATACGGCAATACGAACGTGGGAGCGAGCGCGCTAACATTAAAAACCATAAAATTCATGATGAAAATTGTGGAAATGTTTAATAAAGGACAACAGATTTGAATAAGAGCAAAAATCTCGTGGGGCTGTGTCAAGCAGCATTTAAAGAAACATTGTTAATTTTTTCATACATTTACCTTGTAAAATAACAGAAACAAACGCGTAAATAATAATTTTCGGAGCATACTTTGCGATTTATTTCTATCGAGGGAATTTCAAATTATTACCGTTTCGGCCTGGGGAATGTATAAGTACTGTCTTAAAGAATAACATATATTTTTTAAGAGCTTAAAAACTTCAAATGTTTAAGGAAAACATTTTATAAATCGGTAGAAATTGAGAGAGCGGCCCCTTAATATTTAATTATAAGAATTATTTTATTAGCTAGACTAACACTGATAATAGGAGCCAGTGAAGCTATGACATCCCCAATTGTGGTAAGTTGTGTGGTTAAACGTAGTGGGTGGGCAAGAGGGGAAGAGGACTGTAGGGAATTCTGACTATTCAGATCAGGTCACCAAACACGGCTAAAGCCATTTCAAGCAACTTTTCAATTCTGAATGGTGGTCTAACACCAAGGCGATGCCAATATTTTCCACTAAAAGGGCTGTAAAATGCTGTAAATTATTTTAAATGAATAAAATTGTGAAATAAAACATTTTTTTTTTAACCTACGTCTTTAAGAGCCTTGCCCTTCGAACATGGAGGCCTTAAAAAAGTCACTGCTATTGCACTAATCTTTCTTCAAGCCAGCCACTGTAGCGTTTCAAACAAATAAGGAAATTTTTAAACGTTCGGTTTGGAAATTCTTGCCCTCATAAAAAAACGTACCTCCGATTTTTTATATGGACACACACTTTTGCATTGCAAATTGGTCTAAATGTGGCGAATAACGGTGCAATGGTTAGATTTAATTTTGGAGGCGGGTATGGGTACCGCGGCTCCGGGGACCATTTATTGAATAACCAACGCCCCTGTTTTTTTTTTTTTTTTTTTTTTTTTTTTTTATTATTTAATAAATTTTTACAAGTTACAGTTTTTGACATTTTTTTAACTACCATACTAGGCTACTGCCCGTGTTGTGGTAGTCATACATAATGAATATATGAACTAAAAATACTTTTTTACAGAAGCAGATAATAAAAACTAGGTAATAAATAATGAGAAATAAGAATGCAGAAAAGAAAAAAAAAGATATTTAAAGATAAATAAAAGTAAATACAAATATTAAAATAATAGTGAGCTGAAAAATAAAGAGAGATAAATATTTTAAAGAAAGAAATAGAAATTAAAAATAATAAACATTAAGATTATAAAACAAATAAAATTATATATTACATACAACAACAACTGTTAACTAAACCAGTCACTAATTATTTCTGTCCACCAAATATTTAAAATAAAGCACTATTAGAGCACTATTCCTGTGCCATTGTATTCCATTGTGAAAGTTGTGCATCTGCTCATATCTTTGTGTCATTAACAATTATAATCAATAGCCCGTTGTTTTAATAACAAATAATAATAACTTTACTAAATTCAGTATTTAATATTATTGTTACGCCAAAGACAGGTAACCTGTATTTCCGCACGCCTTGCGACCGTAGTGAGTACTGATACCTACTCACTACTACTAGGAAGTGAACTTTATTCCAGACAGCTAGCCAGTAATCAGGGGAGTTCAACCTACTATTAATTTTTATTAACCTAAATCCAAACTAATTATGGATGCGCAGACATACATATCCCTAGCTCAAGACGCCATCAATGCACTAACAAATATTGTGATGGATCCCAATAACAAATTCACAAAGGAGCATATTGCCAAAATAATGCCCAAAACTAATAATATCCTAGGGTCAATTGGCCAAATGGCAGCAAGAATGGCCACTCTGGAAGGGGAATTATCAGTGTACAAAAATATTCCTCCTGCTATAACCACTACTAATTTGCAAACAAATAACGTCTGTGAGATCATTGCTGAGATGAATGATCAAAATTTAAGGGAAAAAAATATTATAATCTGCAACGTTCCCGAAAGCGAAGCAATAACCCAGACTGATATTATTAAAGACGACACTACCAACATAAGAAAAATCATTTTCGACCTGGACAACTCTACCAATTCTCTTGACCTGAAAGTTTACAGAATCGGGAAAAGGGATAATAACAAACCGAGGGGTGTAAAAGTCGAGTTCCCTGATTCTAAATGGCCAAAAATCCTACTCGGCAAAAAACACTCGCTCAAGAAAAACATCCGCATATACCCTGACCAATCAGTTGCTCAAAGGAACTATCTAAATAACTTACGAATCGAACTAAAAAATAGGCAATCATCGGGTGAGAAAGACATTACAATAAAGTATATCAATAATCACCCAACAATTGTAAAATTAAATCCAAAAAACTGACCCAAAAACTCAAAATATACTATCAAAATGTAAGAGGACTGAGAACAAAACTTCAAGAACTAAAATCTACATTACCAACGATGAATTACGAAATTTATGCCCTAACTGAAACATGGTTAAATGCTAATATAAACGATCAAGAACTGGGGTTTTTTGACCATTTCATTTACAGAAATGACAGACATCAAAACTCCGGCAATAAAACAAGGGGTGGCGGCGTACTATTGTCAGTATCAACCAAACTGAATTCGAGGAAACTGAAATGCCTTCACAATCATCTTGAACAAGTGTTTGTAATGGTTTCCTTAAAAAAAGAAAAACTAATAATCGGTTGCACATATATACCACCATCTTCCAGCCCGCAAACATATAAAGAGCACCACCTTGAAGTTGAAACTATGCGAAGAAAATTTCCTGATTCTACATTTATTCTGATGGGTGACTACAACCTTCCAAATATTATATGGGACATTGAGAATATCGCGTCCTCGAGCCCGGACAACATCAATCATGGCTCTCATGAAATCATAGAAATGTCTAACTTTTTAAATTTGCATCAAAAAAACCATGTGTACAACATCAATTCTCGTCTTCTCGATCTTGTCTTTACAAATTCTTCTAGTATTAATGTGTATGCTTCTGATGAAACGATTCTTCCAATCGATAAATACCACCCCCCTCTAATAATCATTTACCTCAATACTTATGTTAATGTAATAGATCCCACAATTGTCAAGCGTAATTACATTACACTTCCATCATCATTATTGTCGCGCACGGGTGTTGTCGTTTGTTTGCTGTAGGATATGTCCTCAATAAATGATCATAATAACTTTACATTGTATAAAATTAACCTAATAATGTAATATAAGAACAGTGCGTGATCGTATAATACAATTAACACCTAAAAACCAATAATAATCACCATTTTATGATATTGTTATCCCACTTGTAATATATCAGTGACAGTGATTTAATAATTCTTACCCACCCACCGAAACAGATAAATATGTCGTTCGAAACATTTAATCAAAAATTTATGGAAACAATGAATGATTTCGAGAAGCGTCTCGAAAAAGCAACTAATAAACCCGGCCACTCTCAACCAGACCTTAAACTTCTCGGAGAAGAATTCGTTGCCTTTAAAACAAAGGTGACCACGGAATTATGTGCCCTACATGAGGAGATGGCTCGTCTGGAGCTCAGAGTAGACTCCATCGACGCCGCTTCGAGGAATCACCTACTCTTACTTCACGGCATCAAAGATGAACCTTCGGAAGACACTAGATCCCTGGTGACCACAGTGCTCTCCGGCCTAGGATGCCCCGAAGAAGCCATTAACGACATAGAATGCAGGAGGTTAGGTCGCCCGAAGCCCAACAAGAACAGACCTGTTTTACTCCAATTTCATCGCTCGGCGCATCGTAGATCTGTTTGGGAGAAGAAGAGATGTCTAAAAGGATCACCTCTCCTCCTGACGGAATCTCTAACCATCACACGGCAGAAACTCTTTACATCAGTCCGTGCTATTTTTACTAACAACAGATGCTGGACCAATGACGGCACAATTATGGTGATTCTCCCTGACGGCACCAAGCGCGCTGTCAACACACAGAAGGAGTTAGATGCCGCGGCCGCCCTGGTGAACAAACCTCCTAAGCCATCTACCAGCACAAACACCGGCTCCAGCTCAACTGGTCCAGATCCACAGCATGATAGCTCCAGGACGATCGGCCTGCGTTCAAGAATAAACGCAAAGAAATAGGAGTCAGTGTTATTAAGTGATTAGTGATAAGACTGATAAGTGATATATTATTTATTTTTTCCGCAGATTAACATATTCTACTTTATTGTCAATTTTGCTAGCTTAATGGCTGATTTGTAATAATTTAATAATCTTCTTCCAACAAAACAATAACATTTAATTAGGTAGGTACTTTATAACTAATTCTTTTGCAAAAATAAAAAAACTAGTCCAATGCTTTCAAAACCACTATAAATTATCGAGGTGTGATATAATTTATTATAACAATGATTACAGACACACTTATATAGTTCCTATGTAGATATATATATATGTACTGTTACTAATTTTAATTTGGCCTATATACGTATTTCGATAATTTGAAGGCATACTAACGTTTCTGTCTGCTCCAATTCAAATCATGTGCTTTAATTTTTTTATAATTTTATTTATATATGTGGTTACATTATTCATAAAATCATCTTTAAAGCTTACTCAACCTAATGAACTATAATGTGCCCGGGAACATAATTTATATACGTACTTACCACTGTTCTGTATAAACTATTATGCATAATAATGATACTAATAGGTATATATAACCCATCGTAATTAATAACGACTCATTATGTAGTATCTGTATGGGTTTATTGATGCTAAGAACTTGACAAGCTTATTTCGATAAAATTAACCTAGACTCATTCTATCTATTATTCTATCATAATTCACCTACTTTATTTTTTTTTTGCTTTTTACAACACGTGTGTATCTGCCTTCTATTCTACACAAACTCATAGTATCTATTATATATTATTATGCGCTTGTGGCCATATTCTATTTACTTACCGGCTATTATTTACTGTGCACAATAGAAAGACAAAGCCGATTTTAATTTAACTACTTGTGTAAACACGTAGGTACTTAAGTAGACATAACCACACCGCTCGCTGCGTACAACGTCTTGGTACCTACATTTCATTTATAATATTATGTTATGAAGATTTACATTCGTATTATGTATGATATTATAATACAAATGTGAGTCTATCTTTCAACTCTGCTTTACGCACGTAAACAGTTTGTTAATTTTTTTTATTGATACATTAGCATTTAGTTTGCCTTTATCTGCTCTGACTTCTTCTTTTTAAATTTTTCTTTTTTTGATGTTTTATATATATATATACACCTGTACTATTTTATATTGTTTAAACATACTGTCACCTTCAATTAACTTCATAGATGCCTTTGAAATTTGTAATTGCTTTGAAATATCTATGTACATAAGTATGTGACGCTTTGAACATTACGCATAATCAAAATATTATTATATTTCACTATTCATAAAAAAAATATATATATATACATAAATATGTATCTCACAAGTCACTCATGACTCACATATACCAATAATTCACTTACCTATCTATATAATGTTAGAAATAATTATATTCCTTATGCATATTCTGTTGATGCTAACAAGATTTTTCATTAACATTCAACCATATTATTTACGATCATCACTCACTTCTTATATTTTGTATCCTTTTTATTTAACCTTCCGTTGAATACAGCCTATATTTAGATTTTTTTTCTTCTTCTTTTCTTTATACCTAGTTATCTTTTTGATATTGTTTATTATCGTATGTATCATTTTGATATCGATTATATAATACGTCGAATAATCGACGTATTCTTTATCCACAACATCATAACACCATTCCCCCACTCCACTCTCATTCCCCCCCTCTCTCCTAAAATGCTCCTCGTACTTGCTGCTCTCATTTCTATTTCACTATTTTACCAGTATAATATAATATCTCGCATGTCATTCATAAAACTCTTCATTTATTGTATACTTTTTCTCTCATCTTTACCAAAAGTATTTACACTTATAGAAAAACTTATATAATTCATGATGATAACTATTATGTATCAAAACTGTAGAGGACTACGGACTAAAACAGAAATATTTCACAATAATATTTTATTGAATGACGATTGTCACATATTCGGTATTACTGAAACTTGGCTTATTAATTCTATTTTAGATCCAGAACTAGCACCAACAGAATTTTACAGCGTTTTCAGACGGGATAGATCTAGTAACATTACAATTAATAGTATAAACAACCAAGAAGATTCTCGTCGAGGCGGAGGAGTGATGATCATAACACGTAACAATCTTAACGCGTACCCTCGCGAAGACTTAATCTGCAATGCTGAATGCATCTGGGTAACTATTCCTCCCTCTAACTCTACCTCCAAACGTACTATCCATGTAGCCTGTGTTTATCTGCCACAGAGTCAAGGATATGAAACTGCGCTCAGTTCATTTCTTTGCTTACTTGCTAACGTAAAAGATCAATATCCCGATGACATCTTACTTGTAATTGGAGACTTTAATATGCCCACCGTAACATGGAATGTACAAAACAATGATTCACACTTGACACCTGAAAACTTGAACACAATTAGTTCCTCACTTGCTGACACAATCCATTATTCTGAATTAAACCAGTATAATTACATAAAAAATGCAAATAACCGAATCCTCGATTTAGTTATCTGTAATGTGGAATGCAAAGTATCTCGCGCACACGACCCTCTTGTCAGCGAAGACTCGCACCACCCATCACTTAAAATTATGCTACAAATCGATACACTTCCTATTATTCACGCCCCACCCAAAGAAATTTATCAATTTAAAAATGCCAATTACGATTTAATTAACCAACATCTGTCAATGACAGACTGGTCATTTACTCGGGAGAATGCAGATGTCGACGTAGTAGTCGATTCTTTTTACAACATTTTAAACAAAACCATTAACCAGTTTGTCCCTAAACGTATCATAAAAAAGCAAAAATTTCCAAACTGGTATTCAGCTCATCTAATTAAAATCATTAAAGACAAACAAAAACTTCATAAAAAATGGAAATCCTATAATAATCCAGTTGACTACATAGAGTTCTCAATCAAACGTACGCAACAAAAATACTTGCAGAAACATTGTTATAATCAATACATAAGTTCAGTTGAATATAATATTCTTATAAATAATAAACAACTTTGGAACTACGCTAAAAACAAAAGTAAAACAAATGGCATTCCACAAATCATGCACCTTGAAGACGAGTCAGGCACTGGCGCTCATCAAGTGTGCCAATTATTCGCGAAACATTTTCAGTCCACCTACGTAAACGATAATGACACGAATGATCCGAGTATAAACAATAGTTTTACCTATATGAATAATCATAACCCGATTGGGAACATAGAAATAAACAATTTATTGATCAATAAATACCTGAAGAATTTAGACATTAATAAGGGTGCTGGCAGTGATGGTATACCGCCATACTTTGTCTCAAAATGTGCCAAAAATCTTTCATACCCACTAACTAACATATTTAGAATGTCACTAGAAGCAGGAAAATTTCCTACAAAATTCAAAGAAGCAACTATAATCCCTATTCATAAAACAGGTTCAAAAAGCAACATTGTAAACTATCGCCCAATCTCAATTCTAACAGTATTTAGTAAACTCTTTGAGAAAATTGTCTACGATCAAATTTATACAACAATTGTTCGCAACATACAAAACCAACAACACGGATTTCTACAAAAAAGATCGGTACTAACAAATTTGGTAAATTTTACTGAATATTTAACGAGCAATATGGACAATAGAAACCAAGTAGATGTAATCTACACTGATTACTCTAAGGCCTTCGATAAGGTAAACCATTTCATTCTAATTAAAAAATTAAATCAATTAGGCATCCATGGTGACTTACTTCGGTGGCTCACTTCATATCTTCGGAGTAGACTTCAATGTGTATCAGTTGAGGGAACTAAGTCCAGCTTCTTTTTCGTGCCCTCCGGTGTTCCTCAAGGTTCTCATTTAGGGCCATTATTATTTAATGTTTATATTTACGATATTCACAAATGTTTTTTACACGCCAATTACCTAGCATATGCAGACGATAAAAAAATATACCTAGTTATAAAATCAATCGAAGATTGCATTAAACTTCAAGAGGACCTAAATCGTCTTTTTGACTACTGTGAATCAAACAAACTTGTAGTTAATACCTCAAAATGCAATAAAATAACATTTACACGTAACAAAAATAAAATTCCCTTTATGTATACATTAAACGGGACATATATCAAAGAAGTAGAATCTATCAGGGACCTTGGGGTAGTACTAGATGTTAAATTAAACTTTATACAACACACTGATGAAATCATTAACAAAGCCAACAAAATGCTAGGATTTATCATTCGAATAACGAAACCTTTCCGCAACCTTAAGACTCTATATTCCCTTTACACAGCGTTCATCCGTCCCCACTTAGAACACTGCACACCGATTTGGACTCCTTTTTACCAAGCTCACATTGAAAGAATCGAAAAAATTCAAAAAAAGTTTTTTAAATACATAAATTATAAAAAAAAAAAAAATTTCTCAAATTACACCGAATCTATTAATTACCATAACTTCGACTCCCTTCATACACGACGTTTAATTTTTGACCAAATCTTATTATTTAAAATTCTTAATAATGGCCTGGACTCGCCAGAACTAACCAACTTAATAAATATTCATATTCCGACAAGATCAACACGGCAATCCCATTTGTTTCATTTGCCTACACATAGAACTAACTTTAGAAAAAATTCACCAATTCCCCGTATATGTGCACAATATAACACAAAATTTCAAAATATAGACATATTTAACAATACACTTCACAAATATCGATTAGAAGTAACACGTACGATCGAAAATTAATACAAGAGTGTGGAATGTATTCGGAGCATCTCCTATCCTCATCCTATATTCCTCTTCCTCTCCTTCTCACCCAAAACTAATTGTATGTAATAAAACTCCATCTCCATTCAACTTTAACATAGGAGACTTTTTTGGCTTGACTTCATTTAACAATGTATATATTTATCTTTATATTTTATGTATAAGCTGTCTGTCTCTTACCAATAAATAAATAAATAAATAAAGTAATTTTGAAAAAGCAGATTACCCAAAGATTATAGAATTTTTATCTACTTATAACTGGGCTTATGATCTCACTTGTAAAAGCTCAAGTTTAAATGAGGCCTTAGAATATTTTTACAATGCAATTTATCAAGCAATCGATAGCTTTGTACCCCTACAAAAATATTACACTTCTAAATTCCCTAAATGGTTCGATTCGGAATTAATTAATCTAACTTACGATAAAAAAATTGCCCACAAACGTTATAAAACAAATAGAACGCTAGATAATTATATCGCATTCTCCTTTCTGCGTAAAGATTGTACCAGGAAATCGAAAGTATGTTTCAAGAAATACACCAATAGTGTTGAAAATTCTATTTTAACAAATATTAATAAATTTTGGAATTACGCTAACTCCTTTCGAAAAAATTCCTCTAACTTTCCCGGTACAATGTTTTACGGGAAAAAGGTGGGTAATAACAAAAACTATATTGTAAATCTATTTGCAGATTTCTTCAAGAGTGTATACGTTGAAGACAATGACAACATTCTATCTGATAAACCCCAATTTACCGAAAGCTCACTCAACTTGCATAATATCCACTTGGAAGTTAATGATGTTGTGACTTTTATCAAACAGCTAGATATCAGGTCGAATTCGGGGCCAGATATGATTCCCTCAATATTACTTAAAAACTGTATTCATGTTCTAGCTCTTCCTATTACTATAATTTTCAATTTATCTTTATCTACAGGTTGTTTTCCTGAAATTTGGAAAAGTAGCTTTATAACACCCATTTTTAAAAAAGGAGATAAATGTCAAATTGAAAATTATAGACCCATATGTATTATGTCTTCACTGCCTAAACTTTTTGAAAAGGTTATATTAAGTAAAATCATGCATCAAATTAAACCAATTATAACAACATTTCAACATGGTTTTATGGCAGACAGATCTACGTCAACTAACTTATTGCTCTACGAACATTTTATTTCAAATGCACTATCCAAGGGTCTGCAAGTTGATACAATTTATACTGACTTTAGCAAAGCCTTTGATACTGTTTCTCATCGCATTTTAATGGATAAATTAGAACACTTGGGTATAAGCGGCAACTTTCTCGAATGGCTTAGAAGTTACTTGTCATATAGAAAACTATCTGTAAAAATTACCTCCACAACTTCTTACACTTTTTTTGCCTTAAGTGGGGTCCCCCAAGGTTCCCACCTAGGACCAATTCTTTTCCTATTATTTATTAATGATATTTCACAAATTTTCGATAATATTCACTTTCTTCTATTCGCCGACGATCTAAAGATGTTTAAATTGATCGAAAATTCTTCTGATTGTTTAACTCTACAAAGGAACTTAAATAAACTTTGTGAATGGTGCATTGTAAACAAATTACATCTTAATATTAACAAATGCCAAACAATCAGTTTCCATAGATCTAAAACCCCTTTATTATTCGACTACTCAATTAATAATGCCACTTTAAAAAGAGTCTTTGAATTTAATGACCTTGGAGTTATCTTTGACTCCAAATTACGCTTCTTGAATCACATTGTTAGCATCACCAGTAAAGGATTACAAATGCTTGGATTTATTCTCAGAATTGCCAAAGACTTTAATAACATAAAAACCATAAAATTACTTTACACGTCTCTGGTTAGAAGTCAGGTTGAATACAATTCAAGCATTTGGTGTCCTCATTTCAACTCTCATTGTTTACAGATTGAAAAAATTCAAAATAAATTTTTACGTTTTATAAATTTCAAAATTGGTAATCCTATTATTGAAATCAATTATGTCAATTTACGCAGTAAACTTAACTTATCGAAATTATCTGAAAGGCGAAAAATATCTGATCTCCTTTTATTATATAAAATTGTTCATTCAAGGTTGGACTGCCCTGTCGCTATTAATTTGCTATCTATACATATACCTCCTAAATATACCAGACGGAATATTTTATTCTACAACAATAACTTCGCTATAAATTCTGTGATGGAAAGAATACATAGGTTGGGCAATGAACTAACAGATGTCGCTGACATATTTAATTTAAACTTCGACACATTTAAAGCTAAATTAGTTCACCACTTTTTAAATGTTAATAATGAATGAGAAATCATTTTATTTTATTTCGATTTTCTTTTGTTATTTTTAATTGTTCATATTCTACAACTGTAAACTGTACAACTTTTTATGTGACTGTTTTTTCTTCTTTTTTTTGTTGCTCGTAGGTATATGAATTGTACCTACGAGTTCTCTAAAGTTATGCATGTGGATTTAGCATTAGATATATTCTTATTGATTATATTGTGTTTATGCTTTATTTATATATTTTGTAATCTTTTTTATTTAGGTTATATTGTTGTTATAAAATAAATTTGTATCTATGTGTAAAAGCCCAATAGGGCGTCAATAAATAAATAAATAAATATATTGTTTTGAACGCAGGTTAAATTGTGGTAGATATAATCTACAAGACGATTATGTTTATGGTCACATTCAATTTCAGTGATGTGAAACAAGTTGGAATAAAGCTGTGACAGGATAAATTTTATAATTTTTTGTTTTGTTTTTAAAAGTGTTAAGAACTCATGTAATCTTTAAAGAAAGCTCGTCCCTTTTCAAATATCCAATGCTGTAGACGGGCGGTAAAGGCGGATACTGAATTATTTGACTTAATATCGGTACTCAATGCATTAAATATTTTCGGAGCTATGAACCAGAATTGTCGTTGAGCGAATGTGGTTTTAGTTTTTGGGACCATGCATCCCAGGTTTGATGAAAAGCGGGTGTGTGCTTGATGTTGTGGAGCCACCAGTAAGTTATTTTTCCGTATAAAACATAAGCTTATTTTAGTAAATAGCTGACGAATATCTAAGACCCTTATTTTATCAAATAGTTCACTTGAGGGATGGGTAGGTTGGCATTTAAATATAATTCTCAAAATTAGTTTTTGTACAGTAATAATCGGATAGATAATGGATTCAGCACAACCGCCCCATCCCACTATACCATATGTTGCTACAGATTGAAAAAGGGCAAAGTATACGCTTCTTAGAGTAAGTAAATCTAAGATAGACCTAAGGGAGCAGAAAATATAGCAGAGTTTACGGAGTTTTTTTACTGTGTCACTGATATGGGCTTCCCAACGTAGTTGGTTGTCTATGAGTATTCCCAAATATTTAACTACATTTGATGATTTAAGGAAAGAGCACGTACAATTTATATTAGGGATATTATTGGGAGTTTGTAAATTGAGTGAACATGAGTGAATGATAGGTTTAGGGCAGTTGTTGGGTAAATTATGTTTGCGGATGGAAAATGTCATATATTGTGTTTTGTCGATATTAAGTGTGAGTAGGTTTGTATCAAGCCAATGCTTTACTTTTAATAGACCATTATTAGTTTTGTTGATAACTGATTCCCATGTTTCATCTTCGAATATTAGAACAGTGTCATCGGCAAATGATAATATCATACCTCCAATATTCATGGCACATAGTGAGTTAATATATATAAGAAATAATATTGGTCCTAGTATACTGCCTTGAGGTACACCATAGGATACAGGTAATTTTTTGCTTATATGTATTTTGTCAGAGTGGATAAGAAGATAACCCCAAGTTATTAGCCTTGTTTGGTGACCCAGAATGTGTGCCCGGGTTTATGGGGTGAGGTTTGTACAGGTCTTGGCGGCGAATGCGATTGCCCACCAATTGCGTGGAGAGATGGATTCATATGCCCGTCACTCTTGGACAGATTGACCACCAAATTCCTACCCACCCTATTAGCTTAATCCTTCCCAGAACCAGGGCCTCCTGTATGGAGATAATGTAAAAAAAATCAGCACACAAAGGTAAAATAATTGATTAAAGCTGAATATGCAACTACTTAAAAAAATTATAATTATGTATTTAGGTACGTTGTATTCGTTTTTATAAATCTCTTGGAATGTGCTCTACAAAGAGCTGACTGGTCGACCTTGAACAGTCCGAATGGTAGCACTTAGGAAATACCACATTTTGAATTTAAAAAATCGATTCAATGTAGGTTTTTTATGCTAATATCATGTTTTCATTATACTTGTTGAACCACGCAAGTTAGCCGCAAAACAAAGTTAAAACAATAACTAGAATAAGTAAATGTGTTGGTAGGTACCTATGACTTTTGTTCAAATTAAATATGCGTATTGCTTATTGCCATATTTCAAATAAATCCATTTTAAATGGAAATGTAAAATACATTTTAAATTAATTTTTTTTCACTAATTTCCATTTTAAATGCTTTTCTCAATGCATTTTGTTTTTTAAAGGCATTTTTGCAACATTCTTCCTATTATCTCAAAACATTTTTTTGTTTTTTTTTTTTACTTTTTAACTTAATGAGTTAAACCTCAAATTATAATATTTTAATTAATGAAGTTAATATTAGCGAAACTATCGAAAATCTGAAAACAGAAAAATCAGAAAATTTGTTAGTGTATCCAGTATTATACTTATTTAAACTCTTTTATTGTTTGATCTGAGAAACCATTTTGCATTTTCAATGAATTTTGAAAATAAGTTTTTTGCATTTTGGATTTTAAATGAAAAATGATTGATTCATTTCTATTTTTGCTTATTGCTTTGGACAAAGACATTATACATACCTTGCAAACTATACAATACACTACCAGCTACGACAAGACAGACAGAAACAACCACCAAATTCAAACACGAAATAAAGAAATGGATTGCAAATATATTATGTAGGACTTTCCACTATTGCAAACATCTGTAAAACAAATAGCATTTAGACATGAGTACCAAATTACATATGACCTAACCCAAATAATATAAAATACAATTATAGAATCCTATCAAATCTAACTTATATAATTATTATTTTAATATCTATTGTACGGCTAGTGTTTAAATATTTATGTTCATAAAAGCACAAAAAAGAAAAGAAAAATGTAATTTAAAATGCTATCCTACTAATGTAGTAATCTGCTTTGAATTGCACTACAACAATGGTCTGTTAACGCACGATATCTGAGTTTTTCCACGTTCCACAACCCATATTCATACCAATGACGTTAAGATACATCTAGACTTGCTATTTATTGTCTTACAAGCTCAAAATTAGATGTAGAAAGTTAATTAATTAATTGTTCACTCTTACGTTTCTAGTTAATCCTTAATTTAAACGTTGTTCATATATTATGACAATGATATACATTCAAAGAATATGTGAATGAAATAAACGGTAGGACTGGGCTGCGTTTTCGTATTCAAAAGTTCCGCCGTATACTGCCTCAAGTCCGACTAAAGTAGGAGGCCTGGGCACTAGACGAATTTCGAGGTGTAAAGATATCAAGCTATAATAGAGAAACGACAGTTTGCAAATGGAGGCGATTGTTATTGTACTTGTTGTTACTGCTGATTTGAATGTTGTTTTACCGCAAGCATATAAATAAACAGAGTTTACTTAGCGACAGCACTGACCACGCCAGCGCTGGGCGCTCAGAATCTGTCCTTTAGAAGGCCTTGCATTCTCTAATGATGCAAAAAATCTTCGGATGGAAAACAATTGTATTATTTATATTGTATCGATAATAATAAGTAATTTGCGTGTATTTACAAATGAAATGTCATTCCTTGACTTATGAAAACTTTTTCTCTTCACAGGCGAGGATATTTTGCCTTTTTTTAATGCAATTTACTTATAATTAGCACACGACCTTACACTACGCATGGCAGTTTAGTAATAAAACTATAAAGTCGAAGACAATACAATTGACTTGTTTTTTGCTTGCCACTTTGAGATTTCTACCACGCATCTATATATATTGTAAAGTCTTTGATTCAGTCACGTTAATAAACCTCAAGACCTCTGCATTATGCACAAGGACCAGACAGGGACCTGTTATCCTTGAAGTTTGTTTCAACGGCCCTCCGATATCAGCTACCTGTGTTAGGTTGCCTACGTCACTGATGAATGTTGCTCTGAAAACCAATGACTTTATATATAGACTCGCCATTGTCTCACAAATTCAAGATTGAATATGGCAAGCGTGGCAAGGAGGAAACATTCTTATATTTTCAGTAACTTCTTAATTCAAAAGTGATTCATGTATGATAAAGATAGACATTAAAAGAATGTGCGTGTGAATGACATAGATATAGGACCGTGAGGCGTTTTATTAGCGCATAATACTACATTCAATACCACGGGTGTGATTGAAATGCCAAGATACGCTTACTCGCTTGCACTAAGATGAATACGGAATGCTGTATGAGACGACCTACTGTCCTATGTTGTCCTTCTCATATTTAATTAATAATAATAACGTTACATTTGTATAGCACAGTTTTGTGTTATTTCACTTCAAGTTCGCTTATAAACTTAAAAATATAGATAGTTAAAAATGTACTCCTTACGAGTCCATTACAAAATATTGAGAAAATAATATGAAATAAAGTATACACGGTAGGTATATTACAAAGCGAAACAAAAGCAGACATCAAAATTTGACAAAATTGATTTGGGTTTTATCCGCGTGGCAGTTGGTTACTAAATCTACCAAATCGAGTACAATGCAATTGCCTTGTTTTTGGTTTACCACTTTGAGATTTCTACAACGCGTCTATATATTATATCCTCGTACAACGTCATTGCTGAAAACGCTTTCTATAAATTGATTGACCGAGAATAGAGAAATCCTGTTTTACTCGACCAATTAGCATTTCATTTTCCGGATCCGGTTCAAGATAGTGTCCGTGCTAGAAACTACATTTTTATGCCGCCAGAGATCGCATTAGCGCGATGATCGTCATATCGGAATAATCAATACTGCATGAAGAAAGTTTGAAGAATAATTTTTGTCATTGAGATTGTGATATTTCTTTGGACAAATTGTATAATTCTATATTCTCAAGATTTGACCTCCTGCGACTTTTATTTATTTCCGAACTTTAAGAAATGACTCAGTGGTAAGTGATTTGAGCCGAATGAGGAGGTCATCGCTGAAAAAGAGGCATATTTTCAAGAAATCGTCTTATTCGGAGACATCGAAGCATTGGAAAATCTTTGAACGAACTGTATAGAGCTAAAGAAAGGCTTTGTTAAGCCCAATTTCTACCGATTTCTTATATATTTTCTCACATTTGAAGTATTTAAGCTCTTAAAAAAATATATGTTATTCTTTAAGATAGTATCTATGCATTCCCCACGCCGAAACGGTAATTATTTGAAATTCCCTCGATAGAAATAAATCGCAAAGTATGCACCGAAAATTATTATTTACACATTTGTTTCTGTTATTTTACAAGTTATATGTATGAAAATATTCACAATGATTCTTTAAATGCTACTTAACACACGAGGTTTTTGCTCTTTTTTAAACGAGTCGTGTTTTATTAAACATTTTCACATTTTTTTACGGAGAAAAATGTTATTCTAAAATACGATCATTTTAATAGTAAAAACGGTTAAAAACGGGACTGAAGTTCTTACGAACAAATTAACAGTGTTTCAATGTTTATTGGCGGGAAAATGTAAGTATAATTTGTTGGTATACGTACGAAATTACGTCTACCAACAAATTATTCTTACATGTTCCCGCCAATAAACATTAAAACCCTGTTAATTTGTTCGTAAGAACTTCAGTTCCGTTTGTAACTTTCAGTTACGAATAAAATGAACGCATTTTAGAATAACATTTTTGTCCGTGTTCGCTTGAATATTATTGTTTGTAATATTAGCGTGCTCCCTTCAACATTCGTATTGTAGTATCTCTCCTTCTTCTTCTTTTTGAGCGGGAAATACCAGGTCTTAAGAAATAAATTGAGTTTTAAGTTATATTTTCTTACTTAGGCCGATTACTTATCAACTGCCCACCGTATCACTGGTTGATTTGATTTTATAGGCCGTATTAAATCGCGCAACGTTCACTCGCTCCAATAATCGTGTTAACTTGATAAGTCTATATAAATCACTGGATGAAAGATTAAATAACCTCACAATGTTAAAGGATACATAAAATATTACCATTTACTTGAAATAATGTGATATTATGTAACTTAGTTACAGAACTGCCCACACAATGTTTAATGGCCTGTTTTGCGTTTAATAGTAATATATTAATATATAATATAACTCGTATTACCCACTTCTAGGTCTCTTAAAGCCAATGTTAATGAGCTGATTTCGTAATTAGTTATATTTTAACCAGTCTACATTCCTTCATCAAGATTTGTGACATTTTAGAGATATCGGAAATGTTATATAATAATATATATTTGTAATATAGTCATTCGTGACCCAATTTTACCTAATCGACATTAGGGAAAACGAAAAAGCTTTGTTCAGATTATAAATAAAATGATTGCAAATTAAATTTTACTTAGGTAACCAATGTGCGTAAGTAGCAGATATTTTTTAATAGCACCGAAAGAACTTACTAAAAAGCATTACAGATATTTTTCTAAAATAGTTATTAGTTTACATGTTGTTTCCAGTAGCCTAATTATTGTAAATTTTAGTTAACATAAGAGCAATTTTGCTTATATACCTACATTCAAGTAAGCAATAAAAATGCTCCAAACGCATGATGATAAATTATTAAATATCGTGTACTTTTTGTAAGTATTTTTTGATCATAAGGATTTATGATTTTTCAATAATTTCTAAACAAAATAAGTGTGTAAAAAAATCGGAAATATTTCAGTTTGTAAGACCTTAAATAAATAGAAAAACTGTGGTATTTTCGTCACATAACACGTTCTCGGATTTATGTTTTAATGATTTTAATTTAACTAAATTTAAAATTCTGAAAAATGTGTTTACTAGATTGTGTATTGATTTATTTTGTTTGATTTTTTTTTGACTTATTTTGTTTAGACATAATCGAAAAATCATAAATACTTGTGATCAAAAAATACTTACAAGAAGTACACGATATTTAATAATTTTTCATCGTGCGTTTTCAGCATTTTTATTGCTTACTTGAGTGTAGGTATATATTAAAGCAAGTTTTGAATGAAATAAATCGATATTAAATTTTTAATTTAAAAAATTGATACGGGGAATAATCGATCTTTCTCATTGGAACCTACCTGTACAGTTGCAAGCATTTTTAAACTTTTATTCTCAGCCGCTGGTCAATCGCTCTTAACGAACGCACATCACGAGCTAACAATTTGTAAATAGGTACAATTCAATAATGTATAGTTCGAAGTTCAGTTGCTATCAATTAAAATAACGTATGTAAGTAACTTCTTGGAAGATGCGGAAACATTAAAGGCGTACAAATTGCCGAGGAATTTAATTTAGTGATAAACACGAGCATAAAAATTAGCGATTCTCTAGTCGTTATATCTTTCGTTAGATATGATTTGAGATTTTCACCGTCAAAAGTATTATCGTGATTTATTTTTGAGATCTTATGCCGTGTTGCGCTACCTCCATCTTTAGCGAACGCTTTGGACAGCATTACAGTGTCAATCTTTCACCATCTATACCAAGGCTGCCCAACGAATTATAAATGGCCAGCGTGAGCAAGTTTAAAAATTCCCGCCAAATCGCAAATTTTTGTAAATCCTTTGATAATCAGTTTGACTGTAGATAATCAATTACAAATATAGCATTCAATCTTGTGTGTAAAATTACAGGATGACGGACTTTCAGGCGGAATCCAATAAAATGACAAATACTAAATAATTCATATCCTGAAAGTCTCTATGTTGAAATGCCTGAAAGTTTGAAGAATAAATGTAAAGAAACGTTTAAAAAAAAAAATTATATTAGACTTACTGTAAAAATATTTAAAGTCATCATCATCATCACCATTTAAATTTATAAAACGAAATATTACTTTGTATAATATATTTATATATATTATTCTAATTTATTTTTTATTTATTTTTTTATAGTGAATACCTCACAAGAGTCCCAACTGCTCCCGTCTGGAGCCAGTGAGACTATGGCATCCCCAATTGGGGTATGTTATGAGGCTGAAGGTAAATGGGAAAGGCATGGTGACGAGGAAGAGGAAGGTGCGGAAGTACGTGGCTATTCAAACCTAGTCACTAACACGGCTTAAGCAATTTCAAGCAACGTTTCAGTTCTGAATGGTGGTCTTACACCAGGGCGATACTACTCTAGAACGTGCCGCAAATATACTATATCTGACGACCGTCCGTGGTCGAGTGGTAAAACACTTGACTCCCATTCGGAAGGTCGCGGGTTCAAACCTGGCGTGCGCAAATAAATTTTATTTGATTAATTTGTGTTATTTCACAATTAATTAATAAAAATAATATATGTTATATTTGCGGCACGTTCCAGAGTGGAAGATACTCTCAGTATCGCCCTGGTGTAAGACCACCATTCAGAATTGAAACGTTGCTTAATAATAGCTTTAGCCGTGTTTATTGACTAGATCTGAATAGCCAGGTACTTCCCCACCTTTCTCTCCCTCGTCTCCTTCCCTTCCCACTTACCTTCAGCCTCATAACATACCCCAATTGGGTATGCCATAGTCTCACTGGCTCCAGATGGGAGCAGTTGGGACTCTGGTGAGGTATTAACTATAAAAATAATTTTAAAAAAATATACAAACAAACAACTAAATTACGCACATGACCCGGTAATTACTAATTTTATACATTCCACAAATAAGACATTACAAAGAAACATATCATAGGTACCACCATTAGACATGCCTGTGATTAATTGTTAGTTTGCGCTTATATCTTTTATAAAATAATTAACGATGGTATTTTAATTCCACTCGATGGGAACGGTAGGAAAAGCTTCAGTTTATCGAAACGCATATTTTTTTCTATTTATAACGTTCGCCGATTTGTAGTATATATATATTATTTTAAATAATTAATTGTGAAATAACACAAATCAATTAAATAAAATTTATTTGCGCACGCCGAATTCGAACCCGCGACCTTCGGGATGGCAGTCCAACGCCCTACCGCTGGACTACGCCGGCCGTCTAATGTATCTAGTATAAACTAACTCAATGTAAAATGTAATAAAATAATAAACTGATTTTACGGAACTAATAGTATTCAATGATTAATTATAACATATATTATTACATAATATTATAACATAAAGGGAAATTAAATTATTTAATTGACTCTTACACGTGCAAGAAAAAGCCTGATTATGTGTGCAATTACTCTAATGACTGATAAGCGTAATAAAATATTGTTTTCGCGAGCATTGATCAATCATTTATAATTTTGTGTTGTCATTTTGGAATGCAGTTTGCTGCAATGCAGGACTAATTAAGTTCTTATTCTTTATATATAAAAATCTCGCGTCACGATGTTAGCCCAAGATACACTCCGAAACTACTTAACCGATTTTGATGAAATTTGGCTTACTGCGTGTAATTTGGTCCAACTTAAAAGATAGAATAGTTAGATAGATAGATAGAATATTTATTATTGCGAATAAATATTTTTTATGGGCCAATAATTATTTGTAAGTTCCATAAGTTTCTGACAGTGGCGGTGTGAGTTAATTTATTGATACAACACTTGGTTATTTAGATTAGGTGACCATCCAGTAGATGGCGTTGTGTTTCGTTAGCCACAGCAACGCGTGAGCGGGTCAGCTAGTTAACTTATAAAAACAGATTATTTATAAACATGATCTGCTACGTAATTGTTACTACGCGTGATAGCTGTTACGCTTTCTGAATGCGTTATCAAACAGTTTGAAAATACCTTCAGAAGGCCAAACAGCTGTCATATGTAATTATAATTACATAGCAGAAGTTGTTTATAAATAAACCGTCTTTATAAATGTAATAAAAATATCAAAAAAAATTAAATAATTTTAAATTGAGTTCTACAAATTGAGGCTCGGTAGTAGCCGCTCAAAAAGAAAAAGCGGGACAAATTCGATAATACGAATGTTAGGGGGAGGGCGCTAATATTAAAAACGATAATATTCAAGCGAAAATTGGAAATATGTTTACTAAAACACGACTCGTTTAATATAGAGCAAAAAACTCTCGATAATAGCTTAAGAAGCATGTAAAGAAAAAACTGTGATATTTTTATGGTGTGATTATGTGTTTTTTTTTATTGTCGGAGCTTACTTTGCGATTTTTTTCTATCGAGGGAACTTTATGTGATTACCGTTTCGGCTCGACAGTATCCAGAAATTATCTTAAAAAATTACATATATTTTTTTAGAACTTAAAAACTTAAAGTGTTCACGGGACATATGTTATAAATCGGTAGAAAATAGGAATAATCAATTCGGGAATTGAACCGGTTACCCGTTGCTAGTCGAGAGTTAACCACGGAACCACGGAATCCGGCAAAAATTTAAAAATTATATCAGTATGTACCTATTACTTAAATAAATAATGACCGTCACATTAACATCACATAATACATATATCACATTGTTTACAATTTTTTATGTATAATTTTATTTTATTTATAATGGTAAATACATGTATAAGATGTTTCTTGATCTAAATTAATACCCCCCTAGTTGAGAAAACTCGTGTTTAGGGAGGGAATTTTCTTCATGATTTAAATAATTTCTGGAATTATACTTACAATTAACACTATAGACATTCAAATTGATTAACTTATATATGCACATTTCCCAGTTAAACGAATCAGTAAGCAAATGCGAAGGTTTAATTCATGTTAACCGTGCTGACCTGTATTTCAAATTACCTGTACATATTTTAAGCAACCAAATTAATAAATTTACTAAATTATCATTATAATTTACGCTTTAAATGTATGTTGTTATATTTTAATAGTCAGCAGATTAACTTAAATACATATAATTAATTCGTAAGTGAGTGCCTAACCTTCTTTTAGAGCGGAACTATAAATTAAACTGAATTATGTTAGTGTTTATTTAAACAAGATGGCCTTAGTGTTAACCTCTTACAGGCCGCAGTCCCCCCGGCGGGTCCGGATTTCTGAAGCGATTTTTCCCCTTATGTATAAAGAAATTGTATGAAGAACAAGGTCAGAATCGCTTGGAAAAGATTCTGACCTTCCATTCTCGTTCTTGACATAACGAAATATTGGATAGCATTTAGCCATTCCGAATAATTCATATTAATTGCCAATGACGCGCCGGGCACCAAAGGTGGCGGACCAAATGGCTGCCGCTTGATAATATGAACTCTGTCATATTCGAAGTCTATGTTTATTAATTGTTTTTGATATAAGTCCATTGTGGAAAGCATAGATTTGAGTGATTATTAGGAAGTTCGTTTTATCTACATTATTTTGATGTAAGTTTTGTAATATATCACAAAATAAATGTTATAAAAATTGAATTCGTAAGAAAGAACTGTCAAATATTTTACGTCGTATTGAATAAATATACTTTTTGTATGCTGGCTTTCAACAAGTTAATGCAAATTCGCCAATTAACCGTGCTTTTCACACATTCAAAAATATTTGTCTAAACTCTAACATCGACATTTTCTCGGACTCACTGTCCAAATTTTAAAGGGGCATCACGTCAATGATATATATATATATATATATATATATATATATATATAAACTGTTTAATGCGCATGCTTATCTCTTCACAGATCACCACTTCTCACACCTACAAACATACTCACACATGACGGCCGGTGTAGTCCAGCGGTAGGGCGTTGGACTTCCATTCCGAAGGTCGCGGGTTCGAACCCGGCGTGCGCAAATAAATTTTATTTAACTGATTTGTGTTATTTCACAATTAATTATTTAAAATAATATATGTTATATTGGCGGCACTTTACAGAGTGGAAGATACTCTCAGTATCGCCCTGGTGTAAGACCACTATTCAGAATTGAAACGTTGCTTGAAATGGCTTTAGCCGTGTTTAGTGACTAGATCTGAATAGCCAGGTACTTCCCCACCTATGCAAGGGAAGCAGAGTCGCTGCCAGGCAGATAGTTTTTTTTGCCCCCCCCTTGAGTTTTTTCTGTATCCGCCACTGGTTAAGACAAATATGTCAATTTATGAATATATTTTGATTTATCCTCGAAAGTAAATTCCGGAGTGGAAGATACTCTTAGTATCGCCCTGGTGTACGACCACCATTCAGAATTGAAACGTTGCTTGAAATGGCTTTAGCCGTGTTTAGTGACTAGATCTGAATAGCCAGGTACTTCCCCACCTTCCTCTTTCTCGTCTCCTTCCCTTCCCACTTACCTTCAGCCTCATAACATACCCCAATTGGGTATGCCATAGTCTCACTGGCTCCAGACGGGAGCAGTTGGGACTCTTGTGAGGTATTAACTATAAAAATAAAATTAAAAAAAACATACAAACACACAACTAAATTACGCACATAGCCCGGTTATTACTAATTTTATACATTCCACAAATAAGACATTACAAAGAAACATATCATAGGTACCACCATTAGACATGCCTGTGATTGATTGTTAGTTTGCGCTTATATCTTTTATTGCTTATATCTTTTATAAAATAATTAATAATGTTATTTTAATTCCTCTCGATGGAAACGGTAGGAAAATCTTCAATTTATCGAAACGCATATTTTTTTCTATTTATAACGTTCGCCGATTTGTAGTGAAGGTTAATCGAAAATAGTGATTTAGCATTAATCTTCGCTTTAATGCTTCACGGTCTCTGGTTTAATATCTTATAATTATAACCAGAGATAAACACATAAATGTTAATTATTATAAAACGTCTTAATTGCAAATCCATTAAAGTAATTAAATTACCGATGGGAACTATTGTATAATCACGAAGTCAGTTAAGAGGCGGCTCATATTTAAATGCGTCACACGGAGAAAAATGTTATTCGAAAAAACGATCATTTTAATAGTAAAACGGTTAAAAACGGGACTGAAGTTCTTACGAACAAATCAACAGTGTTTCAATGTTTATAGGCGGGAAAATGTAATAATTTTTTGATATACGTACGAAATTACGTATACCAACAAATTATTCTTACATGTTCCCGCCAATATTTTTGACGACCGTCCGTGGTCGAGTGGTAAGATACTTGACTCCCATTCGGAAAGTCGCGGGTTCGAACCCGGCGTGGCAAATAAATTTTATTTGTGTCATTTCACAATTAATTAATAAAAATAATATATGTTATATTGGCGGCACTTTACAGAGTGGAAGATACTCTCAGTATCGCCCTGGTGTAAGACCACCATTCAGAATTGAAACGTTGCTTAATAATGGCTTTAGCCGTGTTTAGTGACTAGATCTGAATAGCCAGGTACTTTCCCACCTTCCTCTACCCCATCTCCTTCCCTTCCCCACCTACCTTCAGCCTCACAACATACTCCAATTGGGGATGCCATAGTCTCACTGGCTCCAGAAGGGAACAGTTGGGACTCTTGTGAGATTTCTCTAAAAAAACCCTGTTAATTTATTCGTAAGAACCCGTCCCGTTTTTAACCGTTTTTCGAATCACATTTTTCTCCGTAACTGCTTTGACTACCAGCTTTATCATTATTTTCTTTAATGCATATTTTATTCGAATAATAATATAATATTGACCGAATCGGATAGGGACACATTAGCTCAGTGGTCAGAGCATCTGCCCGGAGAGCCGAAGGTCCTGGGTTCGAGTCCCAGATGTGACCCGATCTTTTTCGCATTTTTCTGTTTCAGATTTAGATTGAATTTCACTAATATTGTCTTCATTAATTAAAAAGAAACTAACATAATTCATATCATAAAAGTCTATAGCCCCCCCCCCCTCCCCCCCCGATTTGGATTAATCCAGAAATTCTCTAGCTCAAAATGGTTCATTGGTGTGAAATAATTTGGATTAAATAATTATTATATCCTTCAATCTATGGTCTGGATAATCTATTTACTTGTTTATAAGATTTACACAGTACATTAAATATAAGTTGTAAGGTATTTTAAATAAATTACATGGTTTTGTACCTATTACGTAAATCTGTAAAATGTCAATAGGTAATTTTGCCTGGGTTTTAAAACTAAATAATGATGAATGAAAAGAATCAAACATTGATTGACTAATAAAACATAAATGAAAGAGTATGGGTGGAGAAAATTTTACATTTTAAAATCAAAAATTATTTGCTCACTAAAGTTTAATAAAATGATAAGAAATTTAATAATTTTGTTTTGTATGTTCGCAATGAATCGTGAAAAATGTCTAATTGTAATAATTTTTCATAATGGGTATAGGTTGTGATTGCGCGAGTGATTGGTGAGTTATTTGCTGCATTGGTGTTGTGGGCTTCTATATGAAGAAGAGAAGTGTGCCTGGTACGCCGCATTGGAGCATTTAAACCAATGACGGATAATAATTCGGGACTATCGATATTATTATTAAGCAGGTTATACAGAAACAATAGATCCGACAATGTGCGTCTTTTTTGTAGTGTTAACATATTATTTGTAGTTTTGTTGTATTTTAAAAGTAAATGTTTCGAAAATTTATTTTGTATATTTTCTAATAAATCTATGTATACCTTATATTGAGGATTCCATATTGTGGACGCGTACTCCAGTGGACTTCTGACTAATGAACAAAACAACATTTCTAGTGTCTTAGCACTTTTTAACGAAATCGATAACTTATTTATTTATTTATTTATTTATGTATTTATTTAGAATTTACGGCACTAGTGCCATTTACATACATAAGTTTTATTTTTTTATTTTACACAGACATAGATAGTACAGTATTACATTTTGATGAGTGAAAATTATATAATTATATTGAAACACATAACAAATAAAATAATAATGACTTTAAAAAAGACGGAAGCAAAAACAAAAACCTGTTATACAGTGACCTCATTAAAATGTTTAATTAGTGTAGCTTTATACTTCACAAGGGGTATATTAAGAATATCGGCGATTTTAGCATAAAAGTTAACAAGTGTTTGCAACCTATTTATAACTGAGTTATATCCTGAGACTGTGGTATAATTGTCACAATAATACATATGATTATATATTATATTATATACGAGTTATATTATATAATAGGCGTTGATTCATTAATGCTTGACGATATCTGGTGATAGGGTTTGGAAGGCTTGAAAAGAATACCACAGCTATGCAAATCGAATAATTTATTAATTAAATAACATTTTTGCTCGTTCAATATTATGCGTAGAAATAGAGTGGAAGTAATGTCATTTTCACCTTGAATTAAATCAATTACCATCCAGCGCAATCAACATTAACAAAAGATATTGGCTCGATTACTGATAAATAATATCATTATTCAATTTGTAAGTCATACACCAGGCTTTTTCTGCATTAGAGTTAATTTGAAATAATAAATGTACGTTTAGTTATTCAGATATAATTTATTTGAATAATGAAAGACATTTTTTTCCGGTTTACGAATAACCTGACAATAATTTGAAAATCTCTAAACTGCCAGAGCAGTAAAAAGGAAGTTGAGTCCTTTTTTTATTATTTTTTTTATCAATGTTCCCATGGAAACTTAAATACTAGTAAATTTTTTTTTTTTAAAGCTCGTTTCCATAATTAAATTAATTCCACAAGTTTGAATTTTATTAAGCCCGCGAAAATACCTGGTAAGACACGGGAGAGTGTGTGACGTTATCTGGTCCCCGTTCGTGTAAAAATAAGGGTAAATATTTACAAAATCGAGACACGCTTAATATGGACTAAAAAAATAAATTAAAAAAGTTTTAGTAGTTAGATATTAACTAGTAATATTCAACTAAGTTACCGGAATTTTGAAAAAGTGCATTTTAATGGTTATTTTTTCAATTTAAAAACACGAAATGTCATTTTTTACCGAAACTTGTAATAGTTCCTAACATAGCGGTTAACATAACATTACTAACTAACTAACCATCACACACTTTTCCTCAGGGGTAGGCAGAGAGAATGGACGGCCATACAACTCTTGTCTTGGCACACACTCTTTGTTCATTCACATTCACACATCTACTCGAACATACTCTTCTGTTATTCTGACTCTTAACAAAACCCAACTAAAAAACGAACGTTAAATATCCCCAACAATAAATTAACTATTTTTTTTATTAAATATCTTAAGAATACGGCGCTCCGCCCACTGAGGCAACTGAAAACCAACTAAAACTGGCTGTTTTCTCTGTCTTGATTGGTGTAAAAGCTTGTTTAACCATAGACAAATAGCAATCAGCTGACAGCTCGCCACTGGCAACGGCCGCCCAGGGCAATGAGCAGTGACAGTCGCAAGTCACCGCTTGCGTTACCATTGACAACGGGGTTTTGTGTGATTGTGTAGTGTGCGGGCCATCACATTGTCATACAAAGACAGTTGGCAGTTGAGAGTTTTCAGTTGCCTGAGTGGGCGGAGGCGCTTAGTATAGACTTGAGGATCGCCAAAGAATTATCGACCTATGTTTCTTGTTTTAAATTGGAATTTGGAGCTCGACTGTTGCGAACTCCTGAGTGTATTCAATTTAAGAGTACCTACTCGATTCATTCGGTATAAGGACCTTTTTAAATGTCAACATCCACAAACAAATTATAAAGCAAACTCGCCAATCCTTCGCCTACACAGCTTGGCAAACGAATATACCAATGATATTGACATTTTTAATGTTAAAAATTTAATGCTTAAAACATAGATACTTAATGAATTTTTTTAAGTCAAGAAATTATTTCTGATAGTTTCAGTTTATTATTATTTTTATTTTATCCAATTATCAAACACTTTTTCTTTTTAATTTTAAAAATATTTTATATATGTTTGCAACCTATTTTTTATAAAATTAATACTAACCCTTTTGTAAAAAAATATAAACATTACGTTCCGATTGTAAATAATATATGAAATAATATATGATTCACTTGATCATGCCGTGTTCTCTTCGGGCGTTTTTCATTGAAATCGTATAAGTGTGGGTATCAAGTTTCAATGTCACACACAATAATAAATCAACCACAATTTTAAACAAACACGAGGTTATTTTATTCTAATTTACGATTAGCTAAATATTCGAAAAAATGTTACTTTTTAATTCACACACGTAGACATTGAAAATAAATTAATCCCACGTTGGAACCGTTTGCATATTTAAAAAAATACAATAAATTTAACTTGGAACCTAAACAACAGAGAAAATATGAATTTAATAGAAAAAAATCTTTACCCCTTCAACATTTATAATTTTATACATAATTTATATTGTAACGCTACAATGAATTAAAATCTACAATTTTTACGGTAAACACAATTAATTTTTATTTTTGGGTAAAAACATTTTTTTAGAGTAACTAATTAGCAACTAAAAGAAAAATAACTAATCCCATTTCTGTATTCCGAAAGGCTTTGCAAAATATGTTCAAGAGTTGGGGTGGGAAGCACAAGGGCAAAAATCGGGGATTCTTGTAAAAATGCATGTTTAAATGTATTCTACCATCTGTGAAAAATTCAGCTTCCAGGGAATAAGTTCCGACATTGGGTGTTTTTTCCCTTCATTGACTGGGCTATATATATGACACGGTTCAATAATAGCAACGCAGGATAATAAACTTTAACAATAATTTTATGGATTCACTCGCGAAGGAACTTATTTATTCCCTCAACCGTTCGTTTAACCTTTTGCCAAAAGAGTTTCAACGATCTTTACATTGGGTTAGCTGAAATCCGAAGCAGGCGGTGTATTTTTGATTTAGTCCTGCCAGAGATTTTATCTGAAGATACGCGATTAGATAAGGAAACAACTTAACTTTCTAGAGTTAAAACACGATCTTATTTTGGTCATCCAGCTGTGATATCCCTTCCAGGGATTACATCTGTGCGACGGGGTGAAAATGAAACAACAACATCCCTCGCCCCTAATTAGTAAGAGACGAAGCAAATGAGAATGCAATCGAGATTGAATAATGAACAATATACACTCGAAATAATAAATAAGATCGTTTGTTACCAATTAACAAACGTACATGTGAAATAAAACTCTCAAAACAAAATGTTTAAACTACTTACATACAAAACACATTATTGCTTTAGCTTTAGATAGCTCATTTAATTCACTTTAACAACGAATAAAGTTGATAATGCCCACTTTAATGTGCACTTGAAACCGTAAAAACCGAAACCTGATAATTAATAGCTTGTTTATTGTTAGGAATTCTTCAATCGACTGCAGAATGAGAGCGATTATTTTCATAAGATTGGCTGAGTTAATTGATGAAGTCAAATTATGTGTGTATTTTAAACACTTACTTATTATTTAGTTATACCAACAGCATAATAGACGATCATTAATATGCTACTATTAATTGCCTTTGTGTATATGTGCATGAGTAGTTTTTTCTATTATTATAGTCACGCGATTTCGTTTCTTACTTATAAACAAACATACATATTATGCAATCATTCAACTCAATGAAAACTTGGCTGAGACCAATGGTTGAAGCGATGATACAAATAAACAGACGTATACTAAAAACATATTTAATAAAACAGATGACACCAAGCTTTCTATTTATATTTTAAAGTTTACCATAGATTCTCCCGTATAATTTTATTTTATTTTTTTATATATATATATATGATGTTGATATCTGGCTTTATGAAATTTGTATTAAAAATTTAAATAGGTGATGTTTGAAAATTTGTGTGTTTCATATAGTTTAGCGGCTGGGAGAGAAGGAAAGACGGGGAAGGGAATGCGGGAAGTCGGAACAGGAACGTTGGAGGGGGAAAGGGTCGGGAACGGGGGCGCATGGTAAAGGACACGCAGGGACAAATACTTTCTTTCTTTGAGTGGTTTTTCAACGCATGCCGGGTACTCGCTGACAGTGATATTTCTTTGGACAAATTATAAATGCAATTCTTTATTTGGAAAAAAAGTAAAAATGATCATTTTTCCACAAATGCTACTTTTTGCAAATTTTATCATTGATTCATTCATTCAGACTATAATTTTTAGTAAGAGGCCAATATTTCAGTCGGTTCGGTGCCATAGAACCTGTAAAAACGTATTTGAAAGTTCGACCTCAAGCCTTGCATTTCGCCTCGTAAAACTTGTGATTTTTCCACAAATGCTATTTTTTTATTTTTGCAGAGGGTATCATCAGAGAAAATCGGAAATTAGTCCTTTTTAATCAAATTCTAGACGTATTGACTCTTTTTTACAAAAAAACATAAACGGATTTTGTTATTTTATCTGGTAAACGCATTTTTTAAATTTTGAAAAACTAAGTTTATTTTTAACATACTAAGGTTATACCGTTGGTCGTTGGCAGATTTGTTTAATTTTCAAATGACGTATTATATTATACAATACAAATTTCAAATTATATAATCATACAACAAAATAAATCAATACATAATCTAGTAAACACATTTTTCAGAATTTTTAATTTTAGTTAAATTAAAATCATTAAAAAAATAAATCCGAGAATGTATTTTGTGACGAAAATACCTCAGTTTTTCTATTTATTTAAGGTCTTACAAACTAAAATATTTTAGATTTTTTTTACACACTTATTTTGTTTAGACATTATTGAAAAATCATAAATTCTTATGATCAAAAAATACTTACAAGAAGTACACGATATTTAATAATTTATCATCGTGCGTTTTGAGCATTTTTTATTGCTTATTTAAATGTAGGTATATATTAAAGCAAGTTTTGAATGAAATAAATCGATATTAAATTTTTAAAATTTGATACATGGAATGATCGATCTTTCTCATCGGAACCTCCCTGTACAGTTGCAAGCATTTTTAAACTTTTACTCTCAGCCCCTGGGCAATGGCTTTTAATGATTCCTCTTCAGACCAATTGTAATTTAATTAGGTGCCTACTAACAAATCTTATGATTACAGAGGAAATTTTTGTTTTGATTAATAAATAAGAACCACTGTAGCGACAGAGCAATTAAAATATTTTTTCTCGGATTGCTAAAGGAAATTTTTCCGTCAACATTAAAAAATCATTCCTCCGAATTTGAATATGGAGACATACAAACTGATTATAGTTCTAGGTAGCCAATGAATTCCACTATCTTTTGTTTATTATCACATATTTTTGTAGGATTTAAAAAAAATATATAATTAAATCTTTAACCTTAAAATTTTTTTAAAGAGTGCAGAGAATATTTATTTTGTTATATTTTGAATGTACAATATATTATATAGTCGTTTTAATAAAAAATTGCCACATTTTGGCAACAAAGCAATCCGAGGTTTTGGAAATAGTGCCATAATGTGGCAAAAAGCGCTCGAGTGAATAAGATTAGAAACATAAGTTGTATATTAGTAGTCATTAATAGTATTTTAGTAATATACTATTTATTATATTATCCATTTCACCAAATTATTTAACCTGGGGCGTTTGTAATACTTCCAAGGCCGACCAATAGGAACAATGATAGATAGATTTTGTTTTTTGTTCGCATTTCCGTTGCCTTTTATTGAATATGTAATTTCGAATAAAGAAAAATACACGTGATTTTATGTAATATTCAAATTTTGAATTAGAATTGGGAAACAGGTTTTCAAGGACACTGAGATCTTCCTACGTTAGTTTGTTATATTGTTGTATTTGGTACTTGTTTTTGTTGAAATCCTGGAGGTGTAACCATATGTTTCGAGAGAAGCATTAAAAATATTAAATAAATTATGTACTTTAGTATCACACGTGTTATGTATCATAATATTCTCGTACTATATAAGACGGTGATCAGAATGTTCAGTGGAAACTTTTTAAGTGTATGAATATTGAGTACAAACTTTTCATCGGATGTTAATTCCTCACATAATAATTCATTATGTCTCGAAGCGTCGAAAACTGATGATTGGGGTTTTTAACATTAGGTTAGGTTAGGTTAGGCTAGGTAAGGTTAGGTTAGGTTAGGTTAATGTGAGTTATGATGTGATGAATTATCAAGTGAGGAAGTATCGTGACTGAATAAATTTACTATGGGAATTTAGACGCTGAGATCTTATAGTCCGATTAGACATGGAACCATATATAAGACAATGTGATTCAATCCTTTAAACTTTTTATTAATATTTGGTTTATTTCTAAATGGCAAAAATTCAAAATGGCGCAAATCAACGATTTGATGGACATTAAATAAATAATGTGATGAAAGTTAAAGTTCTCTCTCATTTGATTAACTCTTGCATACTTGCCTTTCCTCAGTACATATCTCACAGCTCTCTATTCTGTATAACTTCTATCTTATTCAAGTTTTCTTCATTCGCCAAAAAAATATATCATTGTAGAGCAGTAATCTAAAAAGTGATTTTAAATGCAGAGCAATGGTTGTTTTAAAAATTAATCTATTAATTCTATTAATCCATTTAGGGGGTTTATCACCATCCTCCCAATATCTTATCTTAGTTTACTTCTTAGGGGGTTTATCACCATCCTCCCAATAGCTTATCTTAGTTTACTTCTTAGGGGGTTGATCACCATCCTCCCAATTGCTTATCTACACTAATAACGAATATTATCAAAAATAAAAATAAAATACTCGCATTGGTTAGAAAACTCAGCCAACTTATCCAATATATAGCCACTATTCATAGGTCCGATTACCGAATTATAAACTCCAACTTAAATAACACGTAAATCGTAAATACAAAATACTGCTATTGGGAGGATGGTGAGAAACCCCCCTAGTCTTCCAAGAAAAATGACTTTTTTGATCGCTTTTTTGGTACATTTTCAAAATTTGTTGTGAAAGTTAGTTTGGAATCCGTAATAAATACACCCAGGAGATTTAATTTACTTTATCAATTTTTTCAACATTAATTGTCAAATTTATTGCTGTTTTATATGTTTTATTATTTCCATATATTTGGTTTTGTTTATATCGGTACGCTTGATTATTATTGTCAATCTGTAATTATTGAAATTCATAAAGTTTATCAGTAATTTAAACAAATATATTCACTATTCACCTCATTTGTAATATTTATGCTTTTTCACAATCGTGCATCTCATCTCAGTAATAAAGCTATACAAAGTTGCATTGTTACAGATTAATAGTTAATCTGTAACAATATTAATAATTAATCAGGCGAAAAATACATAATTTAATATAATTGTCCCGTGACATCTGTATTGTCTATCGATTGTTCACATGATTTAGCATTCATTCATTTAGCGTTCAGAATCCTCCCGATTGGCATAGAGGTAAAGCTGGAATCAGACGATTCACTCGAGGGAAGGTTTCCGCCTTTTTTTTTTCGGCCTAATCGTCCATTTTGTTTCATTCCATATTCACACGGCGCTATAGAAATAAGCGTTCACTCGTCCATTCCGACCACAGCGTCGCCGAGCGAGGTCAACCGCGCTGAAATTCGTTTGTTTTCCAGCGCGGTCCGGCCCCGAATTTTAAGGAAAAACATGTCAGATGCATCGATTTTTACGCTATTTTGTTGACACAATTAAATAAAAATAAATAAAAAAACAGTATTTTGTCGTCTTATAAACCTTTTTATTTTTTATGGCATAATAACACAATTTGATTTCACTTTTTTTATTACGAACATTTTCCTACAAATTAATAATCTTACATATATTAAAAAAACATATAAAATACATGGATAATAAGGGAGACCCAAAAATTTATATGAGAGGTGTTCCCAAAAGCAAACAAATTAGCCGAACGAATACCATTTTGACGTTTTGCGTGCGATTTGATAGCGTCCTTTCATGGTCCTTCCCGTACAGGACGCGAGACAAACTGATTGAGAGTTCACTCGGTGTTCAGACGATTCACTTTGCTCTCTTCCGCGCGCATGCGCGCGCGAGTGAAGGATGCCGAAGGAAAATATCCAACATTGTTGGATCGGTTCACTTGAAGATTTCATTCGGCAGTGTTCGGCACTTTCGATTCATTTCATGTTCAGACGTGTCATTCCGAGTAAACTAGGCCGAATGAAATGCGGAAATGAGCGATTAGTGAAACGTCTGAATGGCGCTTAAGGACGTACTGTGTCCACGAATGCAATACGATATATACCCAGGTCGACGTGCACACTTCTCCTATGCACGAAACGCAAATCTGAATCGTAGTATCACCATATTCAATAAATCACTTCGTAACGTCGGGTCGGACTAGGTACTTATGTTCATCTCCCATTTTGACAGTAAAACGAGTAATAAATTTCAATACACATTGTTAAAACCATGAAGTGCCTTGTGTGTTGTGATCCAAGTATAGGCCTAATTTGAGCCTACATTTGGATCTATTGCTATTCAAATTTGTACGGAAGGCACTTCTAGTGTTATATTCTTTATTCTATGGTCAAAACGGTGATCTAACAACTCAACAACATGCAACTTCATCAACTCCTTTGAAAAGTCATTAAAATAACTCAGGTACGGGACATACGTCATTCCTATGTCTACCTACGTTAAATTATCGTGAAAACAAGCTTATGTGTCCAAGCGGTTAAAATCGATGAACATTTTTCTTTTAAATTGGTTTAAAAGGTTACGTTAGGTTAGGTTAGGGCTATTTTTCAATTTTTTTGATAACTTTTAATGAACTTTCAAAGGGGTATGAATGTGCCACTTTCTTGAATTATCGTGGAACAGGTAAAACAAAATAAAAAAAACTTAAACGTCACCGCAATCTTTCTTTAACATGTATTGCGTGGGGAGCGTAGGATTGAGTAACGCAATTTGAGTTGCGTGTGAGAAGTGGAAGCATCTATTTTTATTAAAAATGCATTCTAAGATTTTATCAGCCGTCAATGCGTTGCTAACGTTGCTTACACGGGGCCAATGTGCTCTAACCTTTATTGTTAAAAAATGCACAGAAGCCGCAACATAGTTGATCCATCACCTGTCCGAGGGTACAATGGCGTCTCGCTTCTGTGATTTGGGGTCAATACTAACTATCATCTTTACACATATTTATGCGAACCAATCATTATACAAACTGAATGTCTCATTAGCCATTAAACGCACTAAACGACGTTGAAAACACTTTTTGAATTTGTTATCGAATCAATTACATGCATGATATTGTTGTATAAATATGTCTAATTATCCCCTTTCGTAAAGAAACGATGTAACTACTACCTACAAATCTAAATGAAACAAGAAATCTGTGTCAGAATAGAATTGTGTGGTGTTCAATTATATCTGTCTACCCCTGTGATGTAGTCCATTTTTAATTTTTGGGAGACGGGTGACCACTTGGGGCGACCCCTGCCATAGGTCGCCCCAAGTGGTTCGCTTCGTTTGGTGCCGAGTTCATGGGGTGACGTTTGTCTAGATCTTGTCGGCCAATGCACGTGCCCGTCTACTGCGAGGCGGACCAGATCGGGAGAGATTGGGTGAGGGAGACTTAACCTAGTCCTCTCCAGCCGGATTCTCTTGACCCATCGCCTTGCGCCGCAGTTGGGAGGATGGATTCATACGTTCTTCACTCCTAGACACATTGTCCTCAAGATTCCTATTCAAAAAACCCTCCACCCAGCATACCAAAGATAACATAGGCCCTGAGCGATTTTTTTCCTCAGGGCTTCCTGTGTTGAGATAATGTAAAAAAATGGCTTAGACCTTTATACTTATCATACCAATAACATCTTACTAATATTACAAAAGCGAAAGTTTGTATGGATGTATGTATGTTTGTTACTCTTTCACGCAAAAACTACTGAATGGCTTTTAATGAAACTTTACAATAATATAGCTCATACGTCAGAGTAACATATAGGCTTTATAAAGCTAGCTATTTTCCAAACGTTATAAATAATAATAATTATTGTTTAATAGAAAATGTCAAAATTAAAAAAAAAAAGAAAAGGAGAATGACATTTTGCAAAACAATCAAATTTAAAACAAAAAAAAAATGTGAATTCATTTGAAGTTCTCGCCTAATACATAGGATGGCATTTGCCAGTCCATCGATTTATCTTTCTCCTTTTTAACAATTTACTAAACGTAAACTTCTTTTGTATTTTTTTTCACAACCCACCACTGACAGCACGGGCAGTATTTATAGCAATATGTGTTTTTAAATATTGGTAAGTTTGTTACGTAGTAGTAAATGTATGTAGTTTTTAAGATAGTCGTAAGTCATAACACGAGTAAATACCCACTCGGTCATTTAAATAAGTATAGTTTTAAGTCACTAGTTATAGATAAGTCTTAATGTTATGTCACTAGTTATAAGTTTTAGTTTTAAGTCACAGTTATAACGCAAATGTTGAATGTATAGATTAAGTTGTAAAGCGCCCTTGAGGTGATTTTCTCACAAAAACGGCGCTATATAAATTATCCGAACATTATTATTATTATTAAGATTAAATAAATAGGTTAAGAATTTTGGTATGAACATAGATAGCCCTTGAGGTGATTTCTCACAAAAACGGCGCTATAAAAATTATCCAATTATTATTACTATTATTATAGACCTAGGAAAAGAAAAAAATGTTAATAGAAGTACAAATCCTGCGCAGACGAAGTCGCGGGAAGAAGCTTGTAGTTAGAAAGCCTCAGTTTTTGAAATCTACTTTAATCGAGCTAACGTCAAAAAATGTTAATAATTCGAAAACAAGTCTTGATAGTGAAAAAATTCAGCCTTCACTTGCAATTCAACCACCAAATAACTGCTTAAAACAATGTCATTGATTTCCTCAATTTGAGTCGGATAAGTGGCTTATTGCCTTGTCAACTGTCACCTGTCACAGGACATACTTCCTTTGCCTTGCAACTTGCAATAATAACGGGCAAACGTGTCACTAGTCACTACTTGAATAATAATATATTACGTTCGGCAATTTGAACAGGCATTTTTCAATATTATAAAAATTTCTTCAGGCGCCTGCCTGTCTTTGGATAAATTGTATAATAAGGAAGTTGAGTTCTTTTTATTTTTTTTTATCAATGTTCACATGCAAACTTAAATACTAGTCAGATACGTTTTTAGATTTTCACGGCCAAAAGCATTTTCGTTGTTTGTTTTTGGGGTGTTATGCCGTGTTGTGCTACCTCCTTCTTTAGCCGACGTTTCGGACAGCGTTGCAGTGTCCATCATCAGGGCAGATCTCGTTGCAGTGTCCCTGATGATGGACACAGCAACCCTATCCGAAACGTCGGCTAAAGAAGGAGGTAGCACAACACGGCATAACACCCCAAAAACAAACAACGAAAAAGTTAAATACTAGTATTTTTTTATTTTTAAAGTTCGTTTTCATAATAAAATTAATTCTACGAGTTTGAATTTTATTAAGCCCGCGAAAACGCCGGCAAGAGTATAATACCGTGCGGGAGAGTTCATGACGTCACCCGGTCCTAGATTGTGTGAAATATAAGAGAAAATATTTACAAAAACGGGAAACGCTTAATATGGACTGAATAATGGCGGGCTTTAATAAAATTCAAACTTGTAGAATTAATTTAATTATGAAAACGAACTTTAAAAAAAAAAAAAAACTGGTATTTAAGTTTGCATATTATTATATTATGAACATATTTTTTATAAGTCAAAATATTTTTCACTCAACTTCCCTATTCCTTATTTGAAAATATAAACTTACAAAAAACATATCTTTATGCTATAAAGGACAATAAAGACAATGTTCTGTAAATATCTTGTTTGTGTTTCAAATAAAAAAAATAAAAAGTTATTTCGCTCACGAGGCAACTGAAAAAAACAGTTTGCAACTCAACTCGCTATTCTGTGTTTTTCAATGTGAAAGTCCTCACATTACACAACTTCTAAAAAACCCGTTGTCAACAACGACGCTGACGGGTTGCCTGTTTTTTGTCAGTTTTTGAGTTTTTTTGTTGTTGTTTAGTCGCCAGCGCCAATATGACAGCGACAGATAACTGAGATGACAACTGGAGTGTTCTTCGTCTATGATGAAACAATCTGAGATAATGACTGAAATCGTGAATTTGACTTACGCCGTGAGAGAAGTTTGACTGGCAACCATAGTAACCCGCAGTTATCTAACCACGCTTAGGCACTCCGCTGACGAGGCAACTGAAAACAAACTAAAACCAGCTGGTTTCTATATCTTGATTGGTCAAAAAGCTTGTTTAACCATAGACGAAGAACAATCAGCTGACAGCCGGCAACTAGCAACGGCCGGCCGCGGCAATTAGCAGTGCGAGTCGCGAGTCACCGCCTGCGTTACCATTGACAATGGGGGTTTGTGTGATTGTGAAGTGTGCGGGCCATCACATTGTCATACAAAGACAGTTGCCAGTTGTCAATTTTCAGTTGCCTCAGTGAGCGGATCGCTTTACTATAGTTTTTTAATAGATGACAGCGCCCTCCATTTTTGCAAACTTAACATGTAGCAACTGTGCGTAATATTATAAAATATTTCGATTGAAACCAAGATGGACCAGCATGAGTATTTTCCTACACTACAGGCAGATATATATTATTAAATTTAACAAATATACACTGTGAAATCATGTTATTTTAATTCGGGTTGGGTTTATGTTATAAGCGAACCACTAGTTTCCTGACACCATGTATAATATTTCCCTATCTGCTCGTTCGACTTACCTACACGATAAAACAATAATTATTCTGGTTGACTGGCTATCACGCTGTTGGAAGGGGTTTGTTATTGAATCAAGTCAGGTTAAATTTCTAGCTAGAATAACAGGAAGCCTACAAGTTTGCAAAGTAAAGGTATCACATTAAAACCAGTAACCAGTCTAAACTCTTCGCAGAACATACTGCAATAGGATACTCTCTCCCTCTAACTTCTAACTGGTTCACCTTGAGTTGGTCTAACCACGAGGCGGACATTTTGTCCTTGGAAAGTTCAAAGTTATAGCTTATGCCTCGGACTTATAACATGTACTTCGATAGATCGTAGCTTGTAATGTAGCTTATAAGGCTGGAGGAATGTCGGAATTATTAAAGTAGGTGGTCATTATAACTCACATTTTTATCGTTTAATATAAAAATAATTAACCAAAGTTTTATATGTTTCTTTTCAAATTGCGGTCGGAAACTTTGGTTTCATATAGATTTACATTTTAACTACTTTGTCGTTAATTTTTAGATAAAAATGTTAATGAATATAAAGCGTGGTGTTTACTCTTTCTGACAGCGTTTAGATCAAATTTCTAACCATGATAGTATGGGAGACACAACGATATCTATAAGATCTGTATGAATTGTTCCGAAAAGAGAACAAATTAGCCTAAGGGGTTAAGTTTTGTACCTACTTCAAATTAAATTACATTGATATGAACTATGATATCATGAAGCGAATATCTTTTTGATATGTATCTGTTATATTTGATTGGAATAGCTGATTTTTAAGTATACATTGATATGATTTTTAATTTTCACGAAATTGTAATTTAAAAACAAAAATATGTTTTCAAAAGAAGAAGCTAGGTCGGTATTTTATATATTATTTATTTACACCGTGGTGGGCTTTAACACGAAATTATTACAAATTGAATTACAGTAATTGACAATATATGATACAATATAAGCCTGAAATAGTAAGTAGAAGAAAGTACATGTAACATAAAAACGTAAGTGGGTGTGTATAATGGCAATATTAATTGTGTGTTTTATAAACCGCTAGCTGATACCCGGCATGCGTTGCAATTCCACTTAAATAAAGAAATTTAGAAAGTTTCCCGCTGTCACCCTTCTCGCGAACCTCCCCCCCATGAATTTCCCTTTTACCTTAACCGCCTTCCCCCTCCCTCGTCCTCTCCCCCCTGAACCACCCCTTCTTCATTCCCTCCTCCGCCTCTTCCGGATTCCCGTCCCCTTCCCGCCCTTTTTCCCTGCCGCTAAACTTCTTAAAATACACTCTTTTTTTTTGCAAGTTTTATAACTCCATATCTCACCAATATAGAAATATTGCTATATACAGAAACTTTCCTTAGAATAATTAGAAAACTTTAAAAAATATTTGAATGAAATAGGTAAAGTAGTTCTGAAGTTATGGCGTGACCAAGGGAAACAGGGATTCATTTTTATATACATATATAGATTAAACCGGAATAAATTGTAGTGTAATTTGCTCGTAAGGTATAGAACATTATAGCAGAGATTTAAAAAAATATTTAAACGTAAAAGAGATATAAATGAATTAGTTGCACCTTTAAAAAATAAAACTAATACAATTTAGTAAATATGTTTTTATAATTTTGTAATTCTTTATGAGAATTGAGTTTTTCACTTCTTCCTAAAATAATATTTTCCCATAAATTATACATGTTTGACAGTGAATGTTTACGTTAATACGAAACGCATCGAAAATTTAAATACATACCGACATAGCTTTCACCTTCTAAAAGGCAATATAAAAATAAAATATTAATTTTTTGCAATTTTCGATGTATAAAAGTGTTTTTTTTTAGCGTGGGCGTCCTTTTTGTATGGGCCGAAAAGCGAAGTCTACCGTCTTAAGTTATTATGCTCAATTTTTCCACTGTAACATTGCTAATATTATTACTATTTTCTTTTAATGAAATTTCTTTTTCAATTTTTAATAACTGTTTTTTGCTTGGTTTTTAGGACAATGCTCTTGAACAGGTCCTGTAGCGCAAGTGGTGTCTACAGCCACGTGATTATAGCCGCGCTTCTCGGAATATATCTGCAAATACTAGGTATGAGGAAAATGAACTTTAAATGTAGGGAAAACCAAGTTTTGTCTGGAAGCAATAAAACAATTTCGTAAATTCTTCGCAGGTGATTTTTTAATATGTTAACGCTACCGTCTGGAGCCTGTGGGCAACCCCGGTGAACGGACAACTCAACAAATTGGCACTTAAACACACCATTTTTAAAATATATTTTTTAAATTGTCATAATGTTTAAATGTCAATGAATGGTAACGCAAGCAGTGACTCGCGACTCGCACTGCTAGTTGCTACGATGACAGCTGATTGTTCTTCGTCTATGGTAAAACAAGCTGAGATAATTATTGAAATCGTAAAATTGAGCAGGAAGTTTTTTTTTTTTACATTAACTCCACACAGGAGGCCCTGAGGAAAATAATTTCCCTATATCATCTTTGATGGTCCTGCGTGGAGGGTATTTTTGAGTAGTGAACATGGGTTTTGAAGAGACCCATGTTGTAGAAAGGAGGAAACACAGAGGCCGGCAAATCGTTCCATAGCCGAGCTCAAGAACGAGTCGTAAAAACGACAAATTCACTTGTGACAAATGCCAACCGTGTATATATATATATGTTGGAACAAGGATAGCATTCCCACCCGACGCCTGTGCTCTAAAGAGTGCAATCAGTTTGTTAAGACGAAAGAAGCTATCAAACCTGTAAAGCCAGGTTAAAAAGGTTACGTTGGGTTATGTTAACTTTTTTTTAGCTGCATTCAGGAGGCCAATGATAAAAATTCTCGTAGGACTATTGTCATCTTTAGGGATGCTGTGTGGAGGGTGTTGGAAGGAAAAGCGGTCCGAGGGATCGGTAGGAATCTGGAGGAAATGTTGGCTAGCCGAGAAATTGCACCTACACTGCCTTTATTTTTTTATATTTTTTATATGAATACCACACAAGAGTCCCAACTGCTCCTGACTGGAGCCAGAAAGATATGGCTTACCCAAAATGGGGTATGTTGTGAGGCTGAAGATAGTAGGGAGGGAAAGATGGGTAAGAGTAAGATAGGAAAGTACCTAGCTATTCAGATTTGGTCACCAAATACGGCTAAAGACATTTCAAGCAACATTTCAATTCTGAGTGGTGATCTTACACCAGGGCGATACTGAGTAAATCTTCCACCCTGGAACGTGCCGCAAATATATCACATATTATTTTTTTCATGAATTAATTGAGAAATAACACAAATTAACCAAATTAAATTAATTAACCAAATTATAATAAATTGAACAAATTAACAAAATTAAATTAAATTTAAAAAAATATATATATTTGCGCAAGCCGGGTACGAACTCGCGATCTTCGGATTTCGACTACGAGACCGTTCCGTACGGTGGGAACCCGACGTATTGTTACCCGTGCCACGGACAGGCAATATAATATGTGGTTTCTTAAAAACCACAATTTCGATAACATTAAAACTCTGATATATTCAAGCACATGTCGTACCTACCTAATAAATTGACTTCTTAATTCAGGGCCTTCCATGGCGGATGAAATAACACAATATCTATACAATGTCCAAAATTCATTTAATGAATAAATAAATAATTCACGACAATGAGAGTGAAAAAATGGTTAATTTAAGAGGCTAGACTTTGAACCACACGCGGTACACCCGCGTCTGTCATTCTTTCCCGCTCACAATAAGCTCACGCACACTTACAATACATGCGAATGCGAAATGTGCGAATGAGACAACGCTCAAATTTACCTACAGAAATGGCTCGAAAAGGGGTTTATGGAGACACTTTTCAACACCGAAACTTTCACGAAATTGAAATTTAAAAATATATATATTTTTTAGAAAGAAGAAGCTACGTCGGTAGCTTTTTATAATTCTTTATGAGACTTGAGTTAGCAGCACTTTTTCCTTAAATAATATTTTTTGATAAATCGTACATGTTTGACAGTGAATGTTTACGTTAATACGAAACGCATCGAAAATTCGAAAACATACCGACATCGTTTTCACCCTCTAGAAGGCAGTATAAAATTTTTTTATTCATTTGTGCAATTTTAGATGCAGAAAAGTGTTTTTTCCCGGGCGTCCTTTTTGTATGGGCCGAAAAGCGAAGTCTATCATCTTAAGTGCAAAATGATCAAATTCCTCTCAGATCAAAGCGACAAGTGCGGCCAACATAACCCGCTATTAGTAGACACAAAAAGGCGCTATATTTAATATCCCAATAATAAAAACTCTATCACAAAAAACCAAATAATAAAGATTCAATGTAAAAAACTCACCGCAAGAAATCATTCCTGACATTGGCCTTGGAGCGATTGCTTGCTGACCATTCATTGTAGAGTTAGTTCTCTGTAGTTTCCGATTCATTGGTTTCATATTATTGTATAACTTACGCAGATATTTATTATCTCGAAATAATCTTTGTACTGCATTTAAAAATGATTAACTATCATAGTATAATTTTATATCAGTCGTATTTCGAGGACCTATTTCATTTATGAGAAATCTAAAAATCTACCTACTAAAATGGCGATTGAGGATTTTTTAACTAAAATTGATCATAATGAAAATAATAGCTTTAATGCACAAACAATCTGACTTTTATCTGAATTTCATAATTAAAGGAATCATTTTATTATAGTGTGCTTGTGATTCTCATATATTTTAATAAAAATTCATAATTAAAATTACTAAACACACTTAGGGGGTTTCTCACCATCCTCCCAATATCTTATCTACCCTAATAACGAATATTATTAAAAATAAAATACTCGCAATGGTTAGAAAACTCGGCCAACTTATCTAATATATAGCCACTATTCATACGTCCGAGTACCGAATTATATTTTCTGTATTTTATTCACTTCTATCTCTTCACTGTAATTAATCAAAACATGTATTGCTTTATGAATGTAAAAGCCCTATGGGCGGTTAAATATAAATAAATAAAATAAATAAACTTAATAAATAAATAAACCGTAAATCGTAAATATTCGTTATTAGTTATTAGTGTATGTAAGCTATTGGGAGGATGGTGAGAAACCCCCTTACAAGCATTACGAAAAATTAATGCTCTAACAAATTAAACTAATTTATAATTTTTTTAACGGGATAGAAATTACGTTAAAACTACTTGCAGTTAATTTTTCATTCAACTTTCATTAGTCAATTTAAAATCGTGAGCATGTAGTTCTTGATGTCAAAATTTCTCTCCATCTCTCCACACACTTTCTATTATTAATTATTAATCATATCTACAGTAAGAACTTATCATCCTAGACGAAATTACTAAGATATTGTATATACATACTAATCTGAATATTTTTACCATACAAAATTTAATATTCTTACCTGCATTATAACTTACCTACTAATAAAATGTACTGTGTATGTCTAAATATATACTTTTTTTTCTTCTTCTTTTTTTGTGACAAATTTTCTTTTGAGAAATAACTTCAATAAGATCTTTACTAAACCATTTGGGATTGTTATTAACATAACTTTTTGTCATGGGTACATGTAAATCAATTGCATTATATAAACTATCATGAAATTTTTCAACAACCAAATTATCGTTACCATTTAAGCTCAAAAATGACCAATCTGTCGAGGAAAGCAACTCATTAATTTTTGTAAAATCAGCTTTAAAAAAGTTTAATTTGTAACTAGTTTTACTAGTATTTTTTTGGATAGTACTTTTACAGTAAATTTCTAGAGGTGGATGATGCACATCGATTGGTAGGACACAATCTTTTGCACGTAAAACATTGACATTATCAGAGTTAGTGAATACTAGATCTAGAAGACGAGAATTAACATTATATACAAAATTAATCTGACGAAGGTTTAAAAATTTTGATATTTCAATTATTTCATGGGAACCGTGATTAATATTGTCAGGGCAAAAAGTTTTAAAATATTTAGAATCCCATACTGCATTAGGGATATTATAATCTCCTAATCAAAATTATATTAGCTCTTGGAAATTTATTTCGCATCGATTCTACTTCGGTGTAATGGTCTTTATAAACTTGGGCATCAGACGATGGGGGAATGTAAATGCATCCGATTATAATTTTTTCTTTTTTAGTAGATACCATAATAAATAATTGTTCAAGATTTTTGAAGAGGCAATTAAGTTTTTTTTAATTTGTTTTGAGTTTATCGATAATAATACATCACTTCCTATTGTTTTATTTGAAGTAATTAAATTACTACTTAATGTAACCTTCACCTTCACATTCTCTCTCCTCTTACCGCATGTCTGCTACGAGTAAAGTTGGTTAGAATGTACATACATGCAACATATAAACATACGGTATCACGTAATATCTGGTTTTTATTCTCGCTTTCATTTCGCGAACTGCAAGCAATGTATGTAGGTGCGATGTTTGACATGGAAAAAAATATCTCAAAACCGACTAATATAGGCAGAGATGATATACGGCCTCACAAATCTGACTCGGCTCACTCTTCTTGTTTTATTGAAATTCAAATTCATATATGATCTCATACATACTATTCCGTCATTCTGACTCGTAATATGACCCGACTCAAGTATTTGATTCACTTGATCGTGTCACGTCTTTCTACTTTTATTAAGTTCCGAATAACATAATTACTGATTTTATAATTCCTACGGCAACGGCACGGTGACGGTAACAACATGCGGCATCTCATTTCTTTAATACGAGTGAGGGAGAAGCAACAACATGTTGTTTTTTTTGCTTTGAAGAAAGCAGACATACGTACATTGCTTGTGTCATCGTTTGTCTCAGTATTATTTAGTGTGTAAAAAAAAGCTGCTGCATTATTGTGATAAAGAACGTACGTTTATTACCTTTTTAATAACATCGTCGTTTCATAAATGTGGGATTTATAAAATCGTACATTCTATTACACTCTTTTCCTTCATCTTGTAAAAATGGAGCCATGGAAAAAGGCATAGCTTTATTTTTTGTTATGTTTTCAGATATATCCCTATGTCATCTTTGGGGTGTTATGTGAAGGTTCTTTGTAGAAAAGGAAGAGAAGAAGTTATGGGAAGGAAAACGATTCGAGGAGTGGGTAGGAATCTGGGGTTCAGTGTATCCATGAATACCGGACGAATGAATCCAACCTTCCTACTGCGGTGCAACGCGATATTCCGAGAGAGTCTTGCCGGAATGATCAAAAGGCCTTCCTCAACTCTACAGATCCGGTCTGTCACGTAGTTGGCAGGCAGACGCATCCACCACCAAGACGCTGGCAAACCTCACTGCATGAACCCGGGCACCTCTTCTAAGTCACCAAACGTAGCAAACGACTTGGGGTGACCTGTGTGGCAGAGATGTTGGTTATCATATAAATGGAAATCCTCTGCTAGCTAAGTTTAGAAAGCTCTGTTCCGTATAAATAATTAATTTTTGATATCCTTGCATATCATTGTTAAAAAACTATAAAAAAACATCACGTTGCTAGAAAGTAATTTGGTAAAAAATTATATTACAACCTGAATAACGTCATTCGTGTTTTAATCATTTTGTTTTTTTACTTGCAATAAGGCCAGTTCTTTAAGCAAATTAATTCCTCGATTCTGCATAATAAAATATTGTGATAATGAATTATTTATGGTTACGGAACAGTTAAATCATAGATGCTGTAGAATTGTTTATTATTGAATCTTATAAATTAAGTTGTAGATATAGAGAGCTTCGTAAATTGACAATCACTAGGAATTCTGCTAGCGTGCATTTCTTATTTTTTTTAAATGTGAATTCCTCACATGGGTCCCAACCGTTTGCAACCAGAGAGAACAATTTAGGTGTGTAAAAGCAAAGGCAGCAATCTCCATTTCGGCCAGATTGCTATGTTTGCTTTTGAAATGATACGGAGATCGCTATCTTTGCTTTTATGTACAATATTACATACAAATATTGTTTTGATATATGTATATTGCGTACAATATTTGTATTTAATATATTTATTTATTTATAAGATATACACAGTACATTAAATATAAGTTTTAAAGTATGTTAAAAAAAATTACATGGTTTTGTACCTGTAACGTAAATCTGTAAAATGTCATTAAGTAATTTCGCCTGGGTTTTAAATCATAATTATGCTGAAACTAATGAAAAAAAATGAATAAAAATCGAACATTGGTTGACTAATAATAACAAAAAAAAAGAGTATGGGTGGAGAAAAAGTTAGGTTTTAAAATCAAAAATTATGTGCTCACTAAAGTTTAATAAAAATACAAGAAATTTAATAATTTGGTTTTGTATGTTTGCAATGAATCGTGAAAAATGTATAATTCTAATAATTTTTCGTAATGGGTATAAGTTGTGATTGCGCGAGTGATTGGTGAGTTATTTGCTGCATTGGTGTTGTGGGCTTCTATATGAAAAAGAGAAGTGTGCCTGGTATGCCGCATTAGAGCATTTAAACCAATGCCGGATAGTAATTCGGGATGTACATAAAAGCAAGGATGCCAATCTCCTTGTCATTTCAAAAGCAAACATAGCAATCTGGTTGAAATGGAGATTGCTGCGTTTGCTTTTACACACCTCAATTGGGGTATGTTGTGAGGCTGAAGGTAGTGGGGAGGGAAAGGAGATGGAATAGAGGAAGGTGACTCGACCACGGGGACGGTCAGAATTGAAATATGAAAACGAACTTTAAAAAAAAATACTGGTATTTAAGTTTGCATGTCATCTAGATGAAAATGTTTTTTATAAGTCAAAATATTTTTCACTCAACTTCCCTATTGGGTGATAGCGTGTAGGAAAAACAAGATATGCAAGAAAAATTAATGACCAATATCTAACCATTGCATCTCTGCAAAGGAGCCCACGACACAATCAGAATATAGTTACTCATGCTAATTTTCACCACATAAAAACGAATGAGTCTAAAACGATATTATGTACTTGCGAAAAGGTCAAATTCCTCCTTTTTACTTAAAAACGGGATTGACGAAAAATTCCAAAAAAATTCTTCCAAGGTACTTCCAAAGCTTCTTCTGTTTACAACAAATGCACTCTAATTGACACTTTTTTCTTGGCATTGGTCCAAATGTCATATCTATACTTTTCCAGCAAGGTGATGTGGTAAGGGAGAGATAAGAACTGGATAAACGAAGTCCAGTTAGAATCTGGGATCGTACCCATACTACGTGACCTACTTTTTGCAATTTTTAACCCCTTCTCCCCCCTCGGTGACCACGTGTAGTATATTCCAAGAACCCCCCCCCTCCTCCTACAGTTTTCGCGTAGTAATTTATAAATATGGTTTTAAATCATTTCTTGCTAAAAAAAAGTTAAAAAAATTATTTGGCTTATAATTGTCTTTATTAATACGGCGCTTGCTGCGTGACGGCAAGAGTGCATGCAAACCTATAATTACAAGTGGAAAAAAAATTATCAAAATAATACTTATGTCAAAATATATTGTAACCAGAACTTACTACGTGATAAAAACCTAAGCCCCCCCGCCCCTCATTGTGACCAAGCGTGGTATTTTGAAGATCCCCCCCCTGAACGTCTCACGTAGTATGGGTAAGTTCCCTAAGCATATTTTTATTTAAAACCAAATAGCAATATTCGTGCGATTCTTCTCAAATTTATGAAATTAAGTAAAATTATTACTTTATTTTGACATTCGATTAAATTATACACATAATTTATTCGTGTTTTGTCGGACGTTAGTTTCATATTCAGAAATTCAGTCTATCAGACGTTCTTTAGTGATTACTAGTAGGCTTCTTATTGATCGTAAGTTTTCGAAGCCTTCTGTTTTGATATTAAATTTTTACGTTTGGCTATTTTTGCTGCTGACTGTATCTGAGTCAAGCCCATGACATTGCCTTCGAAATAAAATGTTATTACATAATGCAATTACATGAACATTATTTACATAATCGATACACATAACGAACGTTTCAATTATTCATTATGTCTGTAACTCCCGAGCTAGGTATGTTATAATGAAGTTAATAAATATGCAATATTATTGATTTTAATTATTATATAATCAGGAAATAATTACAATTATGCTTGATCAATTATTTATTACACACGATACTAAAATTACAAAAACAAATACTTTGCTTAAAAACGTAAATCAATACGCCTCTAATATTGATTTCATATTGAGAAGATGCAGATTTTTATAGAACTCAGTCAACTTTTTAACGTTAATATTTTTAAATTTATTATTTTTAATAATATGCCATTTTTAAAATTGTATTCGGGAATGATCGTTGTAACTTCAGATTTTTACGAGCGGATACTAGGATCAAATCCATTTTAAGTAATAATAACTTTTGGTGGAATTGCCTTAAAAATGCGATAGGGGCGGCACAAGCCACAAAAATTTAAACTATTTTGAAATTTCGACAAAATCTATTGTCCTGTTTATTTATTGGAATTTGGGAGGCGGCAATGGGTACCGCCGCCCCGGGAACAATTTATTGGATAACCAACACCTCTGCCATAGGTCACACCAAGTGGTTCGCTACGTTTGGTGACTTAGCAGGGGTGCCCGGGTTCATGGTGTTCATTGTCTAGGTCTTGGCGGCGGATGATCTAGACACACTGAACCCCAGATTCCTACCCAACCCCCATACCTTTATCCTTCCCAGAACTTCCTCTCCTTCCTTTCCTTAAAAAAATACCCTCCACACAGCATCCTCAAAGATGACATAGGCCCTGAGGGAAATTATTTTCCTCAGGGCCTCCTGTGTGGACCTAATCTAAAAAAAAAAATTGGATATTTATTTGATAACCAACACCTCTGCTTGTCACTCCAAATGGTTTGCTACGTTTGGTGCTAGGACTTGCAGTGGTACTCGGGTTCATGGGGTGAGGTTTGTCTAGGTCTTGGCGGCAAATGAGTCTCACAAACTGCGTGGCGTGCCGGTTCGAGAGAGACTGGTTGACGGATGGTTATTTGGGAGGGATGGATTTATACGTCACTCCTGAACACGTTGACCCCAGATTCCTACGCACCACTCATACTTCTTCCTTCCCAGATCTTCCTCTCCTTCTTTTCCTTAAAAAGACCCTCCACACAGCGTCCTCTAAGATACTATATCTCAACTAGAACGATCCCTCCTCCAAAAAAATTCATTGTACCATTAACTGGCAGGGTATTTTTGTCGTTTACTTTTTCAAATCCTATGCGTCATATTTTTTTAAAAATTTCCCAAATTCTGAATATATTCTCGTTTGATAAAAATCTATCAAAATTGTATTTGCAATTCTCAGTAAGGCTAGTAAAAATTGATCGTTTTCAAGAAGTGGCCAATTACGTTAGCCAAGTCTCATGGTCAATTTATCACGCACTTGAAACGAATGTTCCACAGTATGTTAGAGTAACCTGTTATAATTTGGATAAAAAAACCGGTATAGTTGCATATTAGTACTTCCTTGAAATAGTAAATGTATTGCCATTAAGGCCTGGCTGTTTCACAGAAAGTCAAATGTAACATTGTCATCAAATGGCCATTTAGCGCCATATGTCGCCTCCGTGGTCGAGGAGCAAGGATCTCAACCAGCGATCGGAAGGCCACGGGATCAAATCCCGGCGCTCGCAAGTAAATTTTATTTGATTGATTGTTTTTTCATAATTTCACCATTTAAATAAGGTATATTTGCAGCGCGCACTCCAGAGTAAAAGATACTCTCAGTATCGCTCTGGTGTAACACCACCATTCAGAATTGAAACGTTGCTTGAATGGGTTTAGCCGTGTTTGGTGATTAGATTTAAATAGCCAGGTACTTGTCCACCTTCCTCTTTCACATTCCCTTCCCTCCTCAATTACCTTCAGCTTCACAACCTACCCCAACTGGGGATGCCATATTCTCACTGGCTCCAGGCGGTTGGGGGCAGTTGGGACTCTTGTGCGGTATTCACATTAAACAAGTTTTTTTTTACATTTAAAAGATTCCCGTTAAACGACGATTCTAGGTGAGTTTTAGGATACTATCAAATTTGTTCAAAAGCTTTAACGGACTTAGAATATAATCGGCATTTAACGAGGATCTTTCAACTGTCAAAAAGAAAATGGCGCTGAATGGTCATTTGATGACTTTGGCACACGTGAATTTCTACGAAACAACTGGGCCTAAGTCTATTTGATTAAAGTGGCGGTAAGTTAAAATCAATGGGATATTCTGAGATCCTAAAATATTATCAGTTGACATTAATTTTTAAATTGATTTTGAAAAAGAAATGCTGTTTTCAAAGCAAATGATTTTTTTTTACGATTGTTTTTTTTTAATTAATGAAGTCAATATTATTTTTGCTCAATGGAAAATCTGAAACAGAAAAATCAGAAAGTGATCGGGTCACATCTGGGACTCAAACCCGGACCGTATCCGATTCGGTCATATTTAACTGTATCATACTTCGTCTGAGAACTACCAACATTATCTTCATTTTCGAAAGACAAATTTTTTGGCTGCTATCTTTATATATTGTTTTGTCGCTAACCGATTGTTTTTTTAAGTGTAAAAATTCAACTTTATACGAAATTAAAAACATATTTAATTACACAAACGTATTATAAATGTTAATTTATACAGTTGGGAAGACTTCGGTGGCTGGGTCATGTGGAGAGAATGACCGAGCATCAAGTACCAAAGACCCTGCTAAAATCTAGACCTGTAGGGCGAAGGAGCCTGGAAGGCCAAAATTACGATGGAGCGACAACGCCCTTAAAGACCTATGTACCTTGGAGCTTCCAAACTGGAGAGAGCTGGATACGTTTTTAGATTTTCACGGCCAAAAGCATTTTCGTTGTTTGTTTTTGGGGTGTTATGCCGTGTTGTGCTACCTCCTTCTTTAGCCGACGTTTCGGACAGCGTTGCAGTGTCCATCATCAGGGTAGATCCGGCAGATCCGTCGATGTGAATATGTAGTGTTAAGTGTGTGCTTATTGTGTGTGGCACGGTATCGCTTCCAACTAAATAAGCACACACTTAACACTACATATTCACATCGACGGATCTGCCGGATCTGCCCTGATAATGGACACTGTAACGCTGTCCGAAACGTCGGCTAAAGAAGGAGGTAGCACAACACGGCATAACACCCCAAAAACAAACAACGAAAATGGAGAGAGCTGGTACAAAGCAGAGATGAGTGGAGGAAGACTCTTGAGGAGGCCAAGACCCACAACGGGTTGTAGAGCCAATTGTAATGATGATGATTATAAAGGTTATTGTACCTTAATTTTTTTCTTTGATATAAAAAAAAACATGATTAAAAAAATTACACATACTCTCTAAGTTAACTGGTATTTGTAAATATTTATATTATAATCAATAACAACAACAAAAAAGAATCGTTTCTAATTATTTAGCGTTACGAACATGTTATAAAGGTTACGGTTACTTCATTTTTTTCTATGATGTTAAAATAAGGAATAAATAAATTACAAACTCTCTCTAAGTTAACCGGTATTCGAAACTATTTATATTATAATCAATAACAACAACAAATGTCGGGTAAAACCAGCGCCGGATCTGCCATACGTTCAAAAACGTGCAAAAAACCTGGCGCCCACTACGAAGGGGCGCCGTGATAAAATAAATATTGTTTTAAAATTCAATTAAAATATTCCCCGAATCGTTTAAAAATTACTCGTAATACGGAATTATTAGTTCGCGCTAGCAACACTCACTTTCCATATGCGTGAACCTAATGCGTGCGCATCGATGGTTAAAATTTAACGAAATACGGATTTGACTTACGTCAAGGAATTTTTTCCAAATACAATATATTTCATACGAACGTAAGACCTATTTTTCCTTGTTGCTCTTACGATCATTGTATCGTTCGAAATTCAACAAACATTGTGATTGGTTCATTGATCGCTTCTCGTACGAATCTCCCTTCGTTGATTACAAGTTGCTCTTTGATGGATAGTTCGTCGCTTTCGCCGCGTTATTGGTTTAATTATGTTGCCATTCGCGCGCGATTTGGCACCATATTAAACAAACTGATCAGAATATTATTATTTCTGAACTAAACTGCCTCCTGTTTTATATTATATTTTGTTATTATGTTTTTATTTTGTCCAGTGTCATAGATAGCTACCGCCAGGTCACTTGGAAAAGTTACTCTTGATTCTTGTTGGCGGGATATTAATTTATTTTAAACGTATTGCATAATTTTTTTTTATTTTTTTATATGTATATACATTTTTTATCTGAATTTAAAAAAAATGTTGGGGGGGGGGGGGGGGGCGCCATCGGTACTTCCTGCACAGGGCGCCAGATTTCGTAGAACCGGCGCTGGGTAAAACCCAATGACGGTTTATAGAGAAAGCTATTTTTGCTTAAAACCAGATCATTATTAATCAAATGACTCACTCTTGGACCGGTGGTACATATAAAGGTCTTTTGGCTAAAACAAGGCGTAATTATTAAGTTTATGGCCCTTAAAACATTATTTGAAGGATGCAAAACATTTTAAAAACACACTAAAATTGTTAAATGTTTCCGAAGAAAAGTCAAGGTAAAGAACATTCACACTTTACAGGGTATGTAACAGCACATACCCGAGGGATTTTAACTGACGATTCCCGGGCATATCTAATATATAAAAATTAATGTTTGTTTGTTTGTTTATTTGTTTGTGTGTTCGTATGTTATGCGCGGCCAAACCGTTCATTCGATTGCGACGAAACTTTGGGTATGATATGCGCATACCCGGGATGGTTAAAGGATAGTGAGCTCTGGTGTTATGAAATTATTTCCCATACTATTCCCATACGATTGCTATTAAATTTTTTTGAATTTTTGTGAACATGTCTGCGAATAATTCTACATATATACTGGTGAGCTCTGGCATTATGAAATTTGAATAAAAAATGAAATAGGTCACGCGAGTTGTTGTAAAAAAGGGTGTATTTTATGGAGTTAAGCGGCAGGGAAAAAATGCTAGGGGGAGGGGTATGCGGAACGGTCGGATGGGGAATTAAGGAGGGGGGCTTCGTGGGAGGGGGGACGAAAAATGCGTGAGGGAGGCAGGAGGTTCGGACGATAGTGGAGAAGGAAAGGGGAATGTGGGGAAGGTGAAAAGGGAACGCGGGAGGGAAAGGGACGTGGGAGGGGAAGAGAAAGAGGAGGCGGAAAGGGAGCGGGGACGCATGGGATATGATACGAAGGGAGAAACAATTTAATTGGGATTGAAGTTTGGAATAAAAAACGTAAACGTAATCTCATTTTGCCATCCGATGATAATTTTTTGAATTGAAAACAAAATCACACTTCACCACTGATTACACTTCTGTAGGTACTTGAAGTCGTGATTACGTGATATCCGCTCTCTCTCACTCTCTCTCCCCTATGACCTTGCAGTTAGAAACAAGTGACCCGTGCTGGCTGTATCCAAATGATCAGAAGCGACTGTGAAAAATATTTTAGTTTTGTTTTTAATTGAAAATAATATATCATCGGACTGCAAAATGCATCCACAAGTTTTACTCAAAATATGCTGGTTAAAATCATTCGAGTACGTGCTGTTACACCACATAGAATAATTTAAAATATCCATAAAAATATTTTTTATAAATTATAAACAACCTTATGGGTGATGTATGAACTAAGACGATAATGTTTATAGTACATAGTAAGTTCATAATAATCAACTATCGACGATTACCGCCATCTGACATTTGAACTGTTACCGTTCGCCAAATCATAGTCCTTTCAGCATTTGATCAAAAACTGAACTAGGTACCTTAAAAAAATATTTAATTTAATTTGCTTTTACAAAGCTCTCAAGAAAAACGTGAAGTGAAAATAGACTCATTTCAGGAATTCCACGTAGAAACAACGGTGCAAATTTCATGAGGCCAAAACTCACGGTTGAACACAAACAGATATCTGATTAATACTTATAATTAGCAAAAAAATGTAAAGAAAACATGCCTAACTTGATAACGTAATGTCAAAAAAAACTTGACTAATATTATTCGACCCTGTAGCAATATTTTAAAACCTGTTTTTTACTTTTGGGTTCATTGATTTTTGATTTATTCTAATAAAACATATTAGGCGTGTCGTTACTTTTATAAATATTTACCATAGACATTTAAATTTACAGACGAGCCCATCAGGAAAAAGGGAACAAACCAAGGTCCGCCGAACGGGGGAGAGGGCGTAACAGTCTTCCTTTCTGTGATTTTCCAATAAATGATTATGACAATATAAAAACAACTCGAAAGACCACCATTTATTGCACAAAAATAATATCTGCTTACGAATTACTAGTCCTTTCTACGGTGGTGCCGTAAATTGCTGGCTGCGTAAAAAACTTAAGTACAATAATTCCCAAATCGGGTGAACAAAAGTCCGGGTTTGTATCCAAAATTAAACAATTTATTACACTATTTAGTTAAGATACTTTTACAAATGTGTTAGCTTCGCTGCGCAACCCGGTTTGAAGGCGTTAGGCAGCTCATGGAGAAACCGAAACCAAACTAAAACTAGTTGGCAACTGCTTCGGACTCGACTCGAAAACTGACAGGTCGGGAGCAACCATGGCAACCTTGCAACTGAAACGTGCCGGCCGCAGCGACTAGCACGGCGAGTTGCGAGTGACTGGTCTGATCTGGTCTTTGAGAAGTTGCGTAGTGTATTCGGACTGCAATTGAAATACAGTGGATAGCGACTTGAGATGCCAACTTTTTTTTTCAGTTGCCCCGTGAGCGGGTGGACTTGTTATGATCATTTAGATTTAGATCATGCGCAGAAAATTCCAACAAAGGAGCGGCGGTCCGTGACTTTTCACTGAGCTAGAATGCTAAAATTGAAAAAAACGACATTATTGTTGTTGTAGTTTAAAAAAAATTCATTTTCAGCTACAAAAACATCAATAATATCGTATTTTTCAATCTTAGCACTATAGCTCACCCAAAATTCACTGATCGCCACTGGACTGCGCTGCAAACCGTTGCCTTACTCCAGCGAATTTTGTTTTCTGCGCAATTTTCAATTATTTCATTGTGCGGTCTTCGATGGTCACAACGAAGCATTCTCCAGCCCTCTCTCAAATATGGTCACGTGGTTTGTCTCCAGCTCGTCAAAATGATACGCAGATTTCATGTTAGGGCAAGTCTATCAATTTGGCTGTCTGTGAGATTTCTAGTCCTTGACCTTTCGATGCGCGATGTAGCCTTAAACTAGGATCCTAAGAACTGCGTGTGATTGTTGGTAAAGATAAGTAGGTATCTGGTACTACCTAAACTAGCTTTACCATCCTACTATCCTACCCACCCAAGCCTAGTCATCAAGCGTGACCAAACGAGGAATCCCTGCGATGTTTTTTTGGATAAGATGAAGAAATACGATGAATGTTCGTTATGAATGGAGTTATTCAAGATGGCGGCATGTATTGTAGGTCATTCATTGGGAATTCAGACGCTAAGATCTCTTAGTCCGATTAGACATGGAACCATTGTTGAGGTCCCAACCCAAACCCAATGATTTCAATGAGGCCTGTCTGAGTTGTTCCGAAAATTGAATAAATTAACCTGAAAGGCAAAAATTCACAACTACGAATACGTAGCTTTCTGTGTTTTATTAAATAAAAATGTTAAAATTTTTTTTTCCTGTATAACAAAACCTCTACATGCAAATATCGTAATGATGAAACGAAATAAGTGAAACTTTTTGATTAGTGAATTAATATATTTTTCAGTTTGTTTTTTTTTTTAATCGATATTTATCGATCAGACTGTTAAATTCTTGGAAAATAATTACTGTAATTAACGACGTAGGAAATAATTTTATAGAAGTGAAGGCCACTACTTATTATTATAGCAAATTCCTTCTAGTGGGATTTTTATCGATCTGTAACTTGGGTTCGATTATATTATTTTATCTGATTGTACATTTTTTTCGGCAGATGAATGCGAAGCAATGCTAAATCGTTATTTTAGATTAATCTTTACTACAAATCGGTTTACATTATAAATACAAAGAAATATTCTCTGGGTAAATTGAAGCTTTTCCTGCTGTTTCCATTGAGTAGAATAAAGATAAAATTGCTAATTACTTCTCAACCTTTTGAAAGCCAGCATAGAACAAATATATTTTTTCATTACGACGTAAGAAATTTGACATTTCATACGAATTCAATATTTATAAAATTTCTTTTGTGATATATTACAAAAACCACATGAAAATAATGTAGATAAAACGATATTTCTGATAATACCTGAAAAGTATTCTTTCCACAAATGAAGTTATATCAAAAACAATGAAAGAATATATAGTTTCTAAACCAACTCCGTGCATATTTTGACGCGGCGGCTATTTTGTCGGCCATCTTTCTTGCCCGTCGCATCATCGACAATTTATTATAATTATTCCGAGAGGCTATACGCTATGCAGTATTTCGTCACGTCGAGAACGAGAATGGCCCAAGTGATTCTGACCTTGTTCTTGATATAATTTATTTATACATAAGGGACAAAATCGATGGTACGCAGTGTATGTATGGCCAATTAGAGGTTAAAAAATCTCGGGTTCGATTCCTAGATGGTACTATATTTTTTTTTCTAGATTTTCGATTGAGTGTTGCTAATATTATCATCATTAATTAAATATTACAATTTAGGATTTTGGATTTTGGATTTTGGATTTTACTTATAATATATATCAAAAATAATTTTCGTTGTTTGTTTTTGGGGTGTTATGCCGTGTTGTGCTACCTCCTTCTTTAGCCGACGTTTCGGACAGCGTTGCAGTGTCCATCATCAGGGCAGATCCGGATCTGATGATGGACACTGCAACGCTATCCGAAACGTCGGCTAAAGAAGGAGGTAGCACAACACGGCATAACACCCCAAAAACAAACAACGAAAAGGCTTTTGGCCGTGAAAATCTAAAAACGTATCATAAAAATTAATGTTTATTTGTGTGTTCGTATGTTATGCGCGGCTATATCGTTCATCCGATCGCGATGAAACTTTGGGAATATGATGTGCGCATACCCGGGATGGTTATAGGATAGTGAGCTCTGGCCTTATGAAATTATTTCCTATACTATTCATACGATTGCGATTAAATTTTTATCCGATTGCTATTAATTTTTTATGAATTGTCGTAAACATGCCCGTGAATATTTCTATATATCTATATATATACTGGTGAGATCTGGCATTATGAAATTTGCATTGAAAAATGAAATATGTCACGCGAGTTATTGAAAAAATTAGACTATTTTATGGAGTTAAGCGGCAGTGAAAAAGGGCTGAGGGAGGTGTATGTGGGAGGGTCGGATGGGTAATTAAAGAGTGGGTCTTTGCGGAAGGGGGGACGAGGAGGGAGATGGGAAGGTGGAGAAGAAGGAAGCGGAATGCATGAGGGCAGTGAGCGGCAGTGCGGGGGGGGGGGGGGGGGGAGAACGCGGGGGGGAAGGAGAAGAGGAGGCGACGAATGGAAAATGACACGAAGGGAGAAACGATTTATTTCAGCTAGTTATCATTTTTTTATACTTACTAGCTATGGACATCATTCGACTTAAAGTCCTTTCGATATTGTGCATTACGCTTACATAATCAGTAGTATAACAAAACAAGGTCAATAAAACCATCATTATTTTTAAACATCGTCTTGATTAATCATAGCACAATTTGAGTTAGGTCACGGATTATAATAAAAATATCATCATAGACAATGAGTAGTTATTGATGGTGTACTTGCAGCATCTTGTTTGTATTCTCTATGGTTAGAGCAAACCTACACTAAATTGCAAATTATCGTTTCCAAGGACTTTCGATACACGATAATATTTTTCTACTTATCTTTAATATGCAAATCTAATATTAAGTTATTGGCTTCGTGCAATGGCGTGGTTGTCATATAATTTTTCTGTCACCCCTTGGTAATATTTTATAATACGTTGTATTAATGTGACAAAACGTCTGCCAGAGGTCACCTCAAGTTTTTTATTAATTAGGAACTACATTATTTTTTTTAACAATTTTATAAGAATTCTAACTTCTGCCCGCAACTTCGTCTGCGTAGGATTAGTACTTCGAGTACCTAATCTATTTTCTTTTCCTAGGTCCCATCTACGTTTATACCATAATTCATATCTCATTTATTTAAAACTAGCTGACCCGGCAAACTTCGTACCGCCTCAGAAACAATAAATGTTGTGTTTAATTTATTAGCTGAAATAAATTAAGTTTTTATTAAGTTAAAATAAATAGGTACTTACTCTAAGTTCAAAAAATGAAATTAAGCCGTTGACTAAGCACGAAATGTTCGGCACACTAGTCCAGTGGCGGCCAGCTCTAAAGAGCGCTAGTGCGACGCACTCCCAGAATTTCTGCCAATCCAAAAAATCCCTAGCGCCGAATAATATATTTCCGACACGCCTCGTCACAAATCACAATACACACTTCGCTAATGCATACATAATATGTCCATATAACTGTGTGCGTATCGAAGCAGATCGTTGTGTGCCTATATTCCGAGGGCTGGCTGGATCGTTTTTAAAATCGCTCCAAAGAGTCCCTTCATAATTATCTAATAAGTTCAAACCGTGGGTAGGTATAATATGGGTAATATCCTTAACAAATCTTACGTGTACGAGATCGGCGATCTGAAAATTTCCACCTCATCAAAAGGAACGGTTTGTTCACCAGCAGATTAAAATGAGACGCGTTTGTGTAATATTATTTTCGATATTGTGTATTTAATTTAACATCTACTCTTTCATTTAATGTTCCGCTTAGCATAATTAACAAAAACAATGTAGACATGTTGTGACTGGTCACAGGTCCAATACGCTATTGTGATCCGTTTCTTGGACGAGTAAGGAAGATTTAAAAATGCGCTGAACTTTGAAAAACGGTTAGAAATTAAACATTGTGATCAATATCTATTTTACAACTCTTTTATAGTAAGTAATAAATTATCGGATGCTTTTTCGCGTGTTAAATTGTTAAAAATCGTGGGTATCATCCCTATGACGCCGAGGAAAGTTGTTTCGGTGATTTTCAACTTTAAAAAGAATTTAATTATTCTTGAGAAACACAATTAGCCAAGATAGGCTCAATGCATTGTCAGTGCTAAGCATTAAATAATGCCTAAATCTATACCGGATTTTAACTCCAGGCTCATTGATGTCTTTGCTACTCAGAGACAACGGAGAATGGACCTAATATACTATAGGTGGGATATTTTCATAATTATTTATTTCAAAGGAGAAAGGAGTGTAAGGAGAATATATGACGCAAGGTTGAATGATATAAGAACATAGTAGAGAACATCCGAGGCAGACATCAGACACTTGAGTCGGGCCATGTCAAGAGTCAGAAAAATAGAAGAGTATGTATGAGACGATGTATGAATGTGAATGAGGCAAAGAGTGTGTGCCAAGACCGAGTTGTTTAGCGGTCCGTTCTCTCTGACCATGGTTAGTTGGTTTTAATTTATTTTAATTAGAGCAGGTATATGTACAAGATTTTTAGCGCACCACCGATTTTTGTGAGCACCAGCCGCTACTGCACACTACACCACTGACAGTTCGAATTGATTCAAATTATGTCGACCAACGCACATTGTTTGAAAAGCCGTTCCATACAAAATATATGAAAAAAATAATTTTCTTCATTATTATTTTTCCCGTGATTTTTTCCGATGTTTTAATAATTATTCTGTTAATAGTTATTCTGTTAATAGTTATTCTGTTAATAGTTATTCTGTCAATAGTTATTCTGATAAAGTGTTTTGTGACAAAAATACCTCAGTTTTTATTTTTATTTAAGGTCTTACAAACTAAAATATTTAAATAATTTTCTACACACTTATTTCGTTTAAACATTAATGAAAAATCATAAATACTTATGGTCAAAAAATACTAACGAGAAGTACACGATATTTAATAATTTGACATTGTGCGTTTTGAGCATTTTTATTGCTTACTTGAACGTAGGTATATATTAAAGCAAGTTTTGAATGAAATAAATCGATATTAAATTTTTAATTTAAAAAAAAATTGTACGGTGAATAATCGATCTTTCTCATTGGAACCTTCCTGTACAGTTGCAAGCATTTTTAAAGTTTTATTCTCAGCCGCTGGTCAATCGCTCTTAACGGTGGATATCATTTTAATGTCGACAAGAACTGTAAACACCTCAACCGAAGAATATGAGAATGACATAATATTGTCAGCAAAATAATTGGTGTTGTTTTATTGCGTGCCTGGTCGATCGGGAAATAACCACTTAACACCTCTCGATTAATTACCGATAATTTTATTTCAAAGTCCCACCATAACTATTTATTTACAGACCTTAAAAGGTTCAAGGTTAAAAGAGGTACACAATAATTAATTCCGACCGTCATATACTTATGCTGTCAAATAACTTGATACAACTCGTTTAAAAATTTGACAATTTTTTTTTTATTAGTGTGTTTACTTTTGTGTGGTTATTTTTGTTAGTTTTTCCTTTATTAAATTTATTTCGATTGGTATGATTTATTTATTTAGGAAAATCAACAGATTATTTACATCTATTACAAAAAACTTAATAATAAAAATAAAATCCAATTACAGATTTTCACATAACCTAAAATTATAATAATAATAATAATAAAAGTAAAAAAAAAAAAACTAAAAGTCCTGTACCCATGGGGTGACATATTTACAAAAAACACAATATTGTAAATATTAGATAGAAAATAATAGAAGATGTAACAATACAAATAAATTACAATTTAAATGTAACTAATATACTAATATTTATTAATAATTATTAATAATCATTTTATCTGTAAATTTCATTGTCATAAATTCCTTGTTATATGTATTACCTGTAAACATCATTATCATCAATTACTATATTATATGTAAATTTCATTATCATAAATTCATTGCTGCATTAACTGTAAACCTCATTATCATAATTATTATATTATCAGTAAATGTACTTCATTACCCATATAATCTGCATACTTCACCCGCCATAACACAGGGACATCCCTAGCATGGCGGGCGAAATAACACAATATGTACACTATGTATAAAATTCTTTAATAAATAAATAAATAAATAACCAGCTAAATTTCAAAACATAATGTATTATAAACTTTATCTTTACTACACAATAGCAATAATAACAATACACAAATAATAATAAATGTACAAAATACATATTATACCTACAACTCAAGTGAACAAATGTGTATAAATTGGATGACAAGTAACTGGATTCTCAGCAACAACATAATAACATGCAAAAGGAATTTTTAAAATTATTTAATGTTAGCTATGACAAATTTGTTTAAGTTTCTTAAATTACACGAGAATATGTCCCTATCATTAAATTTCTTATTAAATATATTACAGGCTCTGAATATAAAAGCATTTTGTCGGAGATTGGTAGAAAATTCATGAAGATGGAAAAGTGATTTTTCTCTAGTTCTAACGCTCGGGACTCTAAAATTAATTTCAGACAGAAGGGGAGAACAATCAATAAAGCCATTGATAATTTTATGGAGATATATTTAAATTTGGGAGATGGATATCTGATAACCAACACCTCGGTCATAGGTCACTCCAAGTGGTTCGCTACGCTTGATGCCCGGGTTCATGGGATGAGGTTTGTCTAGGTCTTATTCTCCATGGCAGGCAGGGAGAGATTGGTTGAGGAAGGCCGTTTAATCTCTCCAGTCGGACTCTCTCGATTCATCGCCTTGCACCGCAGTTAGAGGGATGGACTCATATGGATATATTAACCTCATAATCTTGGATTTATTTTACCCACCCCACAGATTTATTTTACCCACCCAACAAACCCATCTTCTTCCCTGAACTTTCTCTGTTTTCTTTCTGTGGTGTACGCGACAATGCTTCATCTATGGTAGTATGGGCGGGTTCTACTGCCGAGCATCGACCCGAACGATGACGGAGTTGGGACCCGAAGGGGGTCATTTCAAGGAAGCGCGCTAACGAGCGCCGCTCCGGACTTCCAGCTGAACGTTTACTTTGTAACCATTTGTATTCAATACACGACGATCTCGTATAACGAACCTCTATTGTATTAATTACATATACTCAGTGTGTAGTACTGAGGATAAGATTGAAGACATTATTCCAATCCAGTTCCTGAACGCTACACTTTCTATTAAAAAAAAAACCTCCTCACAACTCCTATGTGGAACTATTGTTTTTTTTATTCACCGGTCTGCGCTAGCAGGTGTGTAACTCTTGGGCTGAAAAATCTATTTGTATAATAACATCACTAGCGAATTACAATAATTCATCACTCATCGACTATTAATTTGAAGGAATTTCTAAGAAGAATTTCTATAGATTACTAATGCGGTGAAAGTAAGAAATACCGGAGGTTTAACCAAAGTTTTTGGGTCGACGAACGAATTATATTTTTTAGATTATCGAAGAAAGTGTGTGGCTTGACATTGAAAATAATAATATTAATTTTTTTATTATAAGAAAAACTCTCTTTTTAACTTTTAAAGGTTATTCCCATCAATGTAAAATATCATTGAAGTAGAAGATAACAATATAATTGAATTTTTTTAAATATGAAAATGAACAAGACACAGAAAAATAATAAAAGATAATGGTCGCAACTGGGACAATAGTTAACAATAGACAACAAATAGTCCCAGTTGCGACCATTATCTTTTATTATTTTTCTGTGTCTTGTTCATTTTCATATTTAAAAAAAATTGATTATTATTGTTATCTTTTTCATCAATGATATAAAATAATAATAATTTTTTAATTGATAAACTAATGATACGTTTTTAGACACATCGACGGATCTGCCCTGATGATGGACACTGCAACGCTGTCCGAAACGTCGGCTAAAGAAGAAGTTAGCACAACACGGCATAACACCCCAAAACAAACAACGAAAATGATAAACTAATGTTTAAGACAATTTTTTTTTATGCATAGCACAAAGGGTAACATTTATTATAAGCAATAATTATTAGCCTGAAACACTCATCCACGTTGAAAAAATCTCATGAGAAAAGATACATGCCGCCGACGGACTCGAACCCGTGTCCTTCTGAAAAAATGTAATAAGCAGTAATTGTTGAATGATACACTAAATATTTGTCAGGTAAGAGATAAGCCGACGTAGCTCAGTGTGCAGAGTATTTGACCGGAAATCAGAAGGACACGGATTCGAGTCCCGTCAGACAAACATTTCCGGGTTACGAATAACCCAACAATATTTGAAAATCTCCTACTACCACCACACTAAGCGAAAGATGTTGCTTGTGTTGTGATGGAGTACTTAGCTAGCCGAGGAATCGAACACGGAACGCCTGGGTGGGACCCAAACGCGATGCCCACTCAACCACTGACAGGTATATAATACAATATGTATAATATATACATGTCTATACATATACATATGTATATTAATTTTCTACAAATATTTATTTAAATTTATTATCGTTCGCCTCGCCCGATCACACTTTTCGTAACGGTCTCGTCACGCATTTGCCAGCTTACTCCCCAAGTCAACCGTGCGTAAAGAAGTTTTACTTCAATTATACATAATATGTATACATATTATAAAAAAAACTCAATTCTTTCAAGAAAGGCATACAAATACAATATGGCTTCGGTGATTCAATCCAATATTGTATTTGTTAGCATTTTGTTACAACTATTTATTCATATTGCTTAGGTACTATAGGTATTATTTTTTCTTAATATTTCTAAGCATCAAGCCCTGTTCAGACACAGCTATAAACTATAAAAGATCAAAGCACGCCAAATATCGCTCTCCATACAATCTCTTCAGACCGTTCACACCTAAGCGCTTTATGCGCAGATCAACCATAGACAATGCACATCTTACGCCTTAACCGCCCCTTAGGCGATAGCGCCTCCGCCCACTGAGGCAACTGAAAACCAACTAAAACCGGTTGTTTTCTCTGTCTTGATTGGTCAAAAAGCTTGTTTAACCATAGACGAAGAACAATCAGCTGACAGCTGGCAGCTAGCAACGGCCGCCCACGGCGACGAGCAGTGCAAGTCGCAAGTCACCGCTTGCGTTACCATTGACAACGGGGTTTTGTGTGATTGTGAAGAGTGCGGGCCATCACATTGTCATACAAAGACAGTTGGCAGTTGAGAATTTTCAGTTGCCTCAGTGGGCGGAGGCGTATATCCGAACAGATAAGCGCCCCCCTCTCCCGTCAAAAATAGGAGAGGGGGTCATTTTTATTAAAACGCGCGAATGTCAGATGTCAAATTCTCAGATCTAGTACAAAATCTATAAAGAAATGGTATCTCGTATCGAGGTATCTAAATTCTTCTGACCTCTCCTACGATAGGAAGAAATATTTGATAGCGTCGTGTGAACGGTACAAAATATAAACGCTCGCGGTTTATAGCTGTGTCTGAACAGGGCTTAACTTGAAAAAAATAGTCTATCCGTAAAATAATTATATATCTATAAAAGAGTAGAATATGAATTCTTTTGTTTTTATTAGTATTAGATCTGCAAATTTACAAGTTAGAAAATGAAACCGTATTATGTGCATAATATTAGCGTATCCTAAACATACCTAAAAAAAATGTGTTCATGAATATTTATGCGCGTGACGCCATTTTTCACCTATACTATTCGTTTTGTCCCCACTCAAATACAAGGAAATAATACAACTGAAAGTGTTGTCACGTCGAATGTTTCACTAAAACCCGTTATAGCTCACTTGTAAATTCTGACCAGATACCCTTTTGTTATTCCTAAACAAGTAATTGTTGAATATTGGTTTTGAATTATTATACTCGTCTACGCAAAGTAAGTACTTACCAACCTACTAAACTGTAACTGAGCCCTTGCCCTGAATAATGTTGTATCCAACAATACTCTTGTTTCGAGAAAAATGAAAAAACGAAACCGGTTATGTTTGATAACATTTTATATTTAAAATACAATAAGCATACAATTCTTAAGACTTTTAAAGGAAAAGTCGTGAAAAAAGGCTAAGCTCTTGTTGGCCGTTTGCCCACCGGTGGCCACCAAGGAAAATGATTTTTTTTATTTTATTTTTTTATATCATTATTTGTTTACGATTTTCTATTACAAAATAATTTTATTAGTAACAACAGTTGTATAAACTACCAAATTCTGAAAGAATTGTTACTGTAAACTTATAAAATGCGACACAAAAAAATACTGAATTGACGTTTGATTTTATTTGAAAAAAAACCTGGCTTTCCAGAGGCCTTCCATTAGAATTTATTACAAGAATTTGTGCTGAATTCGTGGAAAAATGTTATATACGAAAATTTCACATACAAAATTATTCCACAAAAGTCCATTCTGAAAATGTCCGAAAATTTCACATACAAAATTATTCCACGAAATTCCAGTCTGAAAATGTCCGTAGTAGGACGAAACCGGTCCTGGTGTAAATAAACAAGTGGAACAAAGTGAAAAATTTATTTAATTTCATATCTAATTCCAAAAAAACGTTTTTTTTTTTAAACTTTTCTGACCCTCGAGAAAGCACCATGCTCTTTTAACATCAATTTAAATATGTCATTGATGCATTTGAGCTTGAAAAGCAAAAAAAAAACTATATAAATAAATGAAACTATTTACAATCGTGATTTTGTCTTGAGATCAACATACAACATTATTCCACAAAACTGTTTCAATGGCTAAAAAGCAGCCTTAACAATATTTTTTCTGGATGAATTCTAATTTTATGCATTCTTCAGTTGAAGTGTATCTAGTTGAAGCCATAATAGGTTTTCTCCATTTATTCCCATGAATTAAACCAATCTCCGTGATTTCGATAAACGGCTTTATACAAAATTCTACCACAAACCGACATTTAAAATGCTGGCACAGGCCCAAAAAAATGTTCGTTGCCGTAACCCCTTTCTTAATTAAAAGATGCGTAATAATATGCCCAACACTATTCCATCAATAACTCATTCATCAACATTGATAGTTTTGTTGGATACAACATTATTCCTGGCAAGGGCTCAACTACAAAGTAGATAGTAGAGTCTGTTGGTTTGAAGTAGAAAAATCTCTCGAACAACGAGAAGGGTGATTTTGTATGCTTTCTTAACGGGCCGCTCTGCCAATTTCTACCGATTTCTTACATGTTTTCCATAAACGTTTGTAGTTTTTAAGTTCTTAAAAAAATAAATGTTATTCTCTAAGATAGTATATACACATTCCCCACGCCGAAACGGTAATTATTTGAAATTCCCTCGATATAAATAAATCGCAAAGTATGCTCCGAAAATTATTATTTACACGTTTTTATGTTATTTTACAAAATTCACAATGTTTCTTTAAATGTTACTTGACACATCCCCCGCGAGATTTTTGCTCTTTTTTAAACGAGTCGTCTTTTATTAAACATTTTCACAATTTTCGCATGAATTTATGGTTTTTAATGTTAGCGCGCTCGCTCCTTCGTTCGTATTGTCGTATCTCTCCATCTTCTTCTTTTTGAGCGGGGTAGCGCTCCCTTAAATGCGGTATTCCGTGAAACGAGCTAAATACAGCGCTTGTGTTAAGACACCAACTCTTAAAATTAGTTACCCTAACGCCAGATATGACGGCGTGTTTGCCGCGTAATCCTCGTTGAGAGATGACATCTCTCAGTCGCGGGAAAATTTGCGAATCGAATGACATCGCATACAAACATCAAAATGATACGACCAAATTGATAGTCATTTATGAACCTATTAGGTATGTATGCAAGTAGTAATAATAACTAATGAAGAGAAATTTGTGTTTTTAAGTAGGTAGTTAATCCACACCGACTGATATCAACAAAGCATAGACAAGCCATTGAAAGCCATTGAAAATCACATAAAATTTACAGCCGATAATGCACAACGGATGCCTTCGGATACCCGACGGATTTTGCCTTCTTGTATTAATTGTCTCTTAAAGATCACTCTTCTGGTATCAAGAGTCCCAACTGCCCAGAACCGTCTGAAGCCAGTGAGACCACGGCATCCCCAATTGGGGTACGTTATGAGGCTGAAGGTAATGAGGAGGGAAAAGAGATAGGGAAGAGGAAGGTAAGGAAGAAGGTTGGCTATTCAGATCTAGACGGCAAACACGGCTAATGTCATTTCAAGCAACGTTTCGATTCCTGAATGGTGGTCTTACACCAGGACGATACTGAGAGTAACTTCCACTCTGTGTTTTTTTCTTCTTTATAGTGAATAACGCACAAAAGTCCCAACTACTCCTGTCTGGAGCCAGTGAGACTATGGCATCCCCAATTGGGGTATGTTATGAGGCTGAAGGTAAGTGGAGAAGGGAAGGAGACGAGGAAGAGGAAGGTGGGGAAGTACCTGGCTATTCAGATCTAGTCACTAAACACGGCTAAACCCATTTCAAGCAACGTTTCAATTCTGAATAATGGTCTTACACCAGGGCGATACTAAGAGTATCTTCCACTCTGGAAAGTGCCGCAAAACTATATATTATTTTAAATAATTAATTGTGAAATAACACAAATCAATTAAATAAAATTTATCTGCGCACGCCGGGTTCGAACCCGCGGCCTTCGGAATGGGAGTCAAACGCCCTACCGCTGGACTAAGCCGGCCTTGGTGACTAGATCTAAGCGCCTCCGCCCACTCAGGCAACTGAAAACTCTCAACTGCCAACTGTCTTTGTATGACAATGTGATGGCCCGCACACTACACAATCACACAAAACCCCGTTGTCAATGGTAACGCAAGCGATGACTTGCGACCATCTTGCGACTGTCACGGCTGATTGCCCTGGGCGGCCGTTGTAGTTGCGAGCTGTCAGCTGATTGTTCTTCATCTATGGTTAAACAAGCTTTTTGACCAATCAAGACAGAGAAAACAGCCGGTTTTAGTTGGTTTTCAGTTGCCTCAGTGGGCGGAGCGCCTAACCGTTGTTCAGAAGCGCGGTCCGATGCGCATGCGTCTCAGTGTGGCAACTAAATGAATATTGCCAGCATTTAAATTCAAATTACGAATAGTTCCTACAAGCGATTATGTAATTGTTATTGTTGAATTCCATGTAGATTTTAGTGACGCAGAATCAGAGTAAGTGCTTATTACATTTCTTTTGAATTTAATGGGAATTGATTTAGTTTTCGTCATTACTCGCATTTAATATACGGATATCGTTCTCTACATAATCCCAACCGCCAACCATTCAAATTTACCATTAAGTTTATCACCCGATTTATAAATCTGTCACTATATTGGTCATGGTACATGCGTCACTGGTCAGCGATTACTTGGTGACATAACATGTAATGTTATAATTACTATATGACTTCAATCATTTTTATGTAACCTACCTAACTATTTAAAAAAAACAGCTGTAAACCTTGGACACTAATTTTACAGTAAAAACGAATGCATTTTTAAATATGGTTAATGTTTTCAAGAAATGCATAAGAAAACCCATACACAGGTAAAATTTTTGAGACATGTATTTATGTATCTTTATCCACTCGAGCGCTTTTTGCCACATTATGGCACTATTTCCAAAACCTCGGATTGTTTTGTTGCGAAAATGTGGCAAATTTTGAAAAATTTTTTTTTTATTAAAACGACTATATAATATATTGTACATACATATGATAAAATAAATATTCTCTAGATTCTTTAAAATGTTTTAAGGTTATAGTTTTAATTGAAGAAGATACTCTTAGTATCGCCAGAGTGGAAGATACTCTTAGTATCGCCCTGGTGTAAGACCACCATTCAGAATTGAAACGTTGCTTGAAATGGCTTTAGCCGTGTTTAGTGACTAGATCTGAATAGCCAGGTACATCCTCACCTTCCTCTTACTCGTCTCCTTCCCTTCCCCACTTACCTTCAGCCTCATAACATACCCCAATTGGGGATGCCATAGTCTCACTCCAGACGGGAGCAGTTGGGACTCTTGTGAGGTATTCACTATAAAAAAAAAATTATATATTTTTTTTATAAATCCTACAAATATGTGATAATAGACAAAAGATAGGGGAATTCATTGGCTGTATAGAACTATAATCAGTTTGTATGTCTCCATATTCAAATTCGGAAGTATGATTTTTTTAATGTGTTCGGAAAATTTTCCTTTAGCAATCCGAGAAAAAATATTTTAATCCCTCTGTCGCTCCAGTGGTTATATACAAAAATCTCGCGTCACGATGTTAGTCCAAGATAAATTCCGAATACACTAAACCGATTTTTATGAAATTTGGCTAACTGCGTGTAATTTGGTCCAACTTAAAACGTAGGATGGTTTTAATTTCGATTTAATAATTTAATAATTTAACCTAAATATTTATTATTGTGATTTAATTGTTTGTTGTAGGAAAATGATTTGAAATAATTTGTAAGTTCCACAAGTTTCTGACAGATGGCGGTGTGAGTTATTTTATTGACACAACACTTGGTTATCTAGGTTAGATAACAACCTAGTAGATGGCCTTGTATTTCGTTAGCCACAGCAGCACTTGGGCGGATCGGCCAACTGCTCCCGTCTGGAGTCTGGTGTAAAGGAATAAGAGTACCTACCTAGAAATGTCTAGGATTCCTGTATATTTATTTACCTACCTACCTACCTAGTATTTAAGTACCTATCTAGAAATATCTAGGATTCCTTTATATTTGAATTATGAATTTTATTTTATTCTATTGACCGGTCAGTGGTTGAGTGGGCATAGCGTCTGGGTCCCACCCAGGCGTTCCGTGTTCGATTCCTCGGCTGACTAAGTCCTCCATCACAACACAAGCAACGTCTTCCGCTAAGTGTGGTGGTAGTAGGAGATTTTCAAATGTCGTTGGGTTATTCGTAACCCGGGAATGTTTGTCTTTCTTAAAAAAAAAAAAAAAATAAATAAAAAATAAAAAATAAATTCTATTGTTTTTTTTCAAGTGTCATTACTTTTCTTCCACTATGTTATGTGGCTGATATTTTTAAAACATTATAAAAACAACCTCTACATGACAAATAAACTTAAATTGTCGTTTCTTTATACTCCAGAGCAACACATTGTTTTATTTGTCATTTAAAACCTAAAGACAATAAAAAGTCTTATATATATTAAAGTGAATATTATTTATTTTGAAATACAAATAAAAGGTTTGTTACCTCTTCTGTGTTGGGCGTGGCAAAGTTCCGCTTTAGTTTGTAGAGTGTATTTCTTAATTAAAGCCTTTATATAAGTCACATTACTTATTCGTAAGGTCAATTATTATTCCGCATTGTGTTAAAATCGACAACAAATGTCAACTTATTCAAACGAAGTTTAGAATTTAATAAATTTCACAAAATAAAAATCGCATTCGAAGGTTAAAACGGTGCTAGCACGGTCGCTCGATATGAAGTTACTGACCGATTGTCGGTAACTTCTCATCGTTCCCTAGGACAACTGCAGATCTCAAACGTACAAACGGCAGTTGATATCGAATATATTAAGGACACTTAGTCATTGTGAACTGTCACCTATTCGTTTGCGATCTGCAGTTGTCCTAGGGAACGATGAGAAGTTACCGATAGTTATCCTATCGATCGTTATAGAGCAAGCGTGCTAGGGCCTCTGAGGCCCTAAAACACTCGCTCGATAACGATTCATAGGATAACTATCGGTAACTTCTCATCGTTCCCTAGGACAACTAACAAACACATCGCTAACTTACAAACAAAAGTTGATGTCGAATATGTTAAGGACACTTAGTCATTGTGAACTGTCACCTATTCGTTTGCGATCTGCAGTTGTCCTAGGGAACCATGAGAAGTTACCGACAATTATCCTACCGATCCTTATCAAACGATTAAGTGACCATCAACTTTTGTTTGTACGTTAGCGATCTGCAGTTGCCCTGAGAAGTTACCGACAATTATCCTATCGATCCTTATCGACAGCTAGGGGGCCTGGTCTAGGGGTAAGGCTCTTGACTCGCAATCTGGAGGTCGCTGGTTCAGACCCCGGCGTGCGTAAGTAAATTTTATTTGATTAACTTGGGTTATTTCACAATTTATTCATTTAAAAATGACATGTAAAATGAAAGATATCGCTATTTTGTAAAACCTCCATTCACAACTGAAAAGTTGCTTGAAATGGCTTCACCTGTGTTTGGTGACTAGATCTGAATAGCCAGGTACTTTCCCACCTTCCTCTTTCCCATCTAATTCCTTATCCCATTTACCCCAAGCCTCACAATATAACCCAATTAAGGATGCCATAGTCTTACTGGCTCCTGACGGGAGCAGTTGGGACTCTTGTGAGGTATTAACATACATACATACACTATTATACTGTAGCATTCATAAGCGCAACAACATTGCCCACTCTCCGATACAACGATTTCACACTATGGGAAACCAATACTTAGGTGATGTTGACATATTTATTATCAACTTGGCGAGTTTTGTAGATCATGTAAAATATTTATTCCAACACTATTCCTAAATAGATCTTGTATTTTTGTAAACCTATCTCCCGACGGGGGCAGTTGGGACTCCAGTAAAAAAATGTCACAGCTATTTAACCATAGATTAAGGAAGAACACAAAATATGATTCCCAGATTCCTACCTACCCTTCAGAGAGTTTTCATTCCCAGAACATCCTCTTCTTCCTTTCTCTAAAAAGTCCCTCCACACAGCATCTAGAAAGATGACATATGCGCTGATGGAAATTATTTTCGTAATCTAAAAAAATGATTTCTTCAAACTTCGCAAAATCACTTTGTGGCGTCATTTTTAATTAAATGAAACAAATAACTTTGAATCAACCACTATTATATAATCACAATTACCTACATGTTTCGAAAGCGATGGTTTTCTTCGTCAGGGTAGTAATAACATTAAAAAACAAAAGAAAAAACAAGTATAGACTAAAAAGAACTATGGACAAAAATATTATAGAGAGAGGTGATTAATTAATTAAAAAATATCGTAAAAAACAATTATTTAAAATTAAATATAAAAATTATTTTAGAATACGAATAAATTACATTATATAAATTATCAAAAGATAATCAATTAATCACATCTTTTTAGTCCATACTTGTTTGTCTCTTTTGTTTTTTAATGTTATTACTACCCTGACGAAGAAACAATCGGTTTCAAAACATGTAGGTAATTGTGATTATATAATAGTTGTCGATACAAAGTTATTTGTTTTATTTAATTTAAAAAAATATATATTTTAATAAAATAAAAGTGAAAAACTAGCCCCATATCTGATATCCGCTTTGCTCTAATAATTAATGTGCTCCGGTTTTTTAACCCGAGGTTACATGTAACCGCAGTTCACACTGCTGAAATACCTTGGCTCAACGACCCGTTCAAGTTTAACCGACATTGCGAAAGCAAGGCCTCGACAATGTTAATATATTTTAATACAATAGAAAATGTCTGCTAAGACATAACCGCCTCTACTATTATTAAAATAATTAATTAAAATATACTGAATAATTTTTAATAACATTTAACCTACATACCTACTAAATCATATTTACTTAAATACTTCGAAGTAAATATTCGAAAGTCTCTGAAGACGTAGGTACCTAGACTACCTACTAGGGTTGTTGCGGATGCAAAAATTTTGACATCCGCGGATGCCGATGCGGATGCGGATTATTAGAGGTTCACATCCGCCGATGGTACACTTTTACATATAACGGCATACTCAATTAAAATATCGATTTTTTGGATACGAACGATATATTGATGCATTTAAATGAAAATATGTATAATGGTAGATTCAGACTGGGTCGACGTACGTATGCATCGCCACGCCTAACAATATCTGGGCTACTTAGCAACCATAGATTTTCAATGAAAATTTATGTTTTAGAATCACATTGGCCACACGCATCGCGACGTGCGATGTCTGTGGCCATTTTCATAGAAAATGTATGGTTGCTAAGCATTGTTTGGCGTAGCGATGCGTACGTACGTCGTCCAGTCTGAATCTACCTTTACACTTTTGTTATTCGGCCGTACATCCTCTCTGCACACCCCTTCGGGGACACTTAGTTATGTTTTGTGTAAGTAGGTATACCTTATTTCCACTAAATGGACTGCATATTGCATAACAGTATCGCCCTGGTGTAAGACCACCATTCAGAATTGAAACGTTGCTCAAAATGGGCTTTAGCCATGTTTAGTGACTAGATCTGAATAGCCAGGTACTTCCCCACCTTCCTCTTCCTCGTCTCCTTCCCTTTTACCTTCAGAATCATAACATACCCCAATTGGGGATACCATAACTGGCTCCAGAAGGGAGCAGTTGGGACTCTTGTGAGGTGTTCACTATAAAAATATAAGTACCTATGCCGGGACAACTGTCGGGGGATTTATTGTCGAGGAATCCCTTTGTAAGAAAAATCCGTGGAAATAATATTTTTTTTTGACATTATAAATATAGATACCTACACATTTTATCGACCTTGAAATTCCAGTCAGAAAAAAATGTGTATTTTTTTTGACGCCAGAGATCACCGTTCAAATGTTTTAACTGCTTTAAGAAACAGATGTTCATGGAGATCAACAAATTAAACGCAAAAATAGAAAATTAAGATAATAATTAAGCATTTAAAATATTAATTTCTTTTGAATGATTTATATAGCGCCAATTTTGTGAAAAATCACCTTAAGGGTGATTAGATGTTATACCAAAACTGTGACCGGCCTCTCTCTCTCTGTCTTGTCAAGACCCAGGTTCACTCCCACCTTTTCTCAAAAGACCCTCCAAACAGCATCTCCAAAGATTAAATAAATTATTTTCCTCATGTGTTTAGAAATAATATAAAGAAAAATGTAAATAGCTCATAAGAGTCCCTGCTGTCCGGAGCCAGAGGAACTATCGCAACCCTGATTGGGTTATGTTGTGCGGCTGAAGGAGAAAGAGAGGAGGAAGGTTGGGTATTACCTGGCTATTCAGATCTGGTCACTAAAAACAGCTTTAGCCTATTCAAGCAAAGTGATATTACTCATTTAAAAAATATATTATTACGCCTATGAGGGGTTTTGCGAACATGATACATAATAATTTTATTTAATCATTAATGGAACAATAATCATAATCTAAAATATGCAGGGTGTTCAGGAACGTACTTGACTTACCCTAAGTGATTCCTGACTTTATTTGGAGTAAAAAATGCGAATGACATTTTGGTCTCCAGTAACTTTTTTGATGTTTTTCAAATTTAAAAAAAAATTTTCAAAGCCTAACAATAAACATTAAAATACAAGTGTGCTTTAGACGACACGACTGAAATAAATACTTCTTTAGCTCCATCTATATGTATGTCTATATATATGTTTATATATGGCGGCCGGCGTAGTCCAGCGGTAAAGCGTTAAACTCCCATTCCGAAGGCCGCGGGTTCAAACCCGGCGTGCGCAAATAAATTTTATTTAATTGATTTGTGTTATTTCACAATTAATTATTTAAAATAATATATAGTATATTTGCGGCATGTTCCAGAGTGGAAGATACTCTTAGTATCACCCTGGTGCAAGACCACCATTCAGAATTGAAATGTTGCTTGAAATGGCTTTAGCCGTGTTTAGTGACTAGATCTGAATAGCCAGGTACTTCCCCACCTTCGTCTTTCTCGTCTCCTTCCCTTCCCCACTTAACTTCAGCCTCATAACACACCCCAAATGGGGATGCCATAGTCTCACTGGCTCCAGACGGGAGCAGTTGGGACTATTGTGAGGTATTCACTATAAAAAAAATATGTATAAAATGTATACATATATTAATTTTCTTCAAATATTTATTTAAATTTATTATCATTCGCATCGCCGTCCGACGTTCGCTCCCCCCCACGTTTGGCGTGTCACTGGTAATTCAAAATACTGATAAACATAAAAAAATACAAATGTTTCATGCACTGGCTATGAGAGGAAGAGAGAAAGAAAGTGTGGGCGCGCACTTCTGTCTCTTGCTTCTACAATGTGATACAGCCCGTTCGCCTCGCAAAGCATTTCACTTTTCGTAACGATGTGATTTCCGTAATGCATTTGCCAGTTTACCCTTCAAGTCAAGCGTGCGTAAAGAAGTATTTACTTCTAAAAATTTTCCACATGTCATCACTGGTCACTCAGCCGAGTAACCGCCCAACCTTTCACTTCGACCCTAACTGTCCAATACATACTGTAGTTTTATGATATTAGTTTAAAAAAAAAACAACCAAATAATGTCACTGGAGACCAAAATTTCATTTATATTTATTTCATTTAAAATAATGTCAGGAAACACTGGTTAAAGTAAGTCAAGTATGTCCCTTAACACCCTGTATAGTACCTGTACAGAAGAACAGTATCATGTTAACATTGAGTATTATTTTTGAGATATACATATACTATTATAGACTTCTTATTTTTTAAAAAATTTTGTTACCATATTTAAATTTCTACATGTGTAGAAGATGCGTGTTAAATATATATATATATATATATATATAAATATATATTTTTTTTTTAACCTTTTAACTTAATGAGTTAAACCTCAAATTATAATATTTTAATTAATGAAGATAATAGTTAATTAGCGAAAGTCAATCGAAAATCCAAAACAGAAAAATCAGAAAAAGATACGGATACACTTGGGATTTTCGATTGACTTTCGCTAATATTATCTTCATTAATTAAAATATTATATATTTTTTAAATATTTATATTGAAGGATCTGTAGGATTTATCGGTCAAATTAGTAATTCCACCGAGCCGAACCCTCTGATATGAAAATATCTGGAGTCGGTGAATTATATTCCAATTTAATAGTTTGGTAGATTAACACGTTGTTCTTGTATTGTTTTATATTAATTATACTTATATAATACACTTGCATAACGTGGATTTACTAGATGATCATTTATATGGAAAAGTGTAAGCCAAGATTTAATTCTTATGGCTTTATCAATAGGTACGATAATTTTGTGAGGCTGAAAGATGTGATAAAGATAAAGGTTGAGAAGTGCCTGTTTATTCAGATATGGTCACTAAAGACAGCAATTGCCAATTCAAGCAACGATTTGGTGGTGATCTCGTAGATTATTTCTTATGTAAAGTGTCGATCTACTTTTTACAACCTATTAGTTACAGATTGGTCGTTAAAAACAATGTAATATGGTGTAAATTGTTATTAACAATTATAATTTATAGTGCTATTGAAAAATAATTGCTATCTGCATGCCTCGTAGGCGATTTTCAATTAGTTATTGATACGTCTATACTTAATACTGTACATAGGTGAGAGTAATTACATTCCAGTACAAAACAAAGTCGGGTTAGTTACACCATTTACAACTCAAGAACGGCTAAACCGATTTTTATGATCTTTGATTTGTTGGATTTGTCTCCGTCCCGATTAACAGAATAACTATTAAAACATCGGATAAAATCACGGGAAAAATAATTATGAAGAAAAATATTTTTTTCATATATTTTGTATGGAACGGCTTTTCAAATAATGTGCGTTGGTCGACATAATTTGAATCAATTCGAACTGTCAATAGTGTAGTGTGCCGAACATTTCGTGCTTAGTCAACAGCTCAATTTTTTTTTTGAACTTAGAGTAGGTACCTATTTATTTTAACTTAATAAAAACTTAATTTATTTCAGCTAATAAATAAAAACACAACATTTATTGATTCTCAGGCGGTACGAAGTTTGCCGGGTCAGCTAGTTATATATAAAAAACGTATTATGTTCACAGTACGAGAATGTAACAGATACGCTTAAAGCCTTCTATTAAATATAATCGAGTAAAGAAGATTAATTGATGTAATTTCTAATTTAAATTGATTGATATTTCAAATATTCTGTGAATTAAATATAATCTCTTATGTGCCACACAGAAAAGATGTCAAAGTAGCCCAACATTATTTGTTTTTTCAATTGGAATGCATGCCGCCAGGGGAAACATTTTATAGGATAATCAACACCCCTGCCATAGGCTACCCAAGTGGTTCACTACGTTTGGTAACTTAACAGGGATGCGCGGGTTCGTGTGGCGAGGTTTGTCTAGGTCTTGGCGGCCAAAGCACAATTACTCAAACGTTCTAAAGAATTTAATTTTTCGCATTATATCTACAATAAAAGCATAACCGAAATGGGGTTTGTAAGTAAGACATACTAAATTTTAAAGCAGTTTTTGTAGGCCTTGTACATAAAATTTTTCTGGACTTGTAAAAAAACAAACAAAAAAAAAAACTCGATTATTTCAAAGGAAAATATGTGTTATATTCACACTGTTTATTAAAATCATCAAAAAAAATTCTAAGCGACCTAATTTTCAAAACAAAATCACACAATTTTGCATTGCTTAGTAGTGCATCAACGTAAGAAAACCATAAGATTAAGAAACGGACGCTTAGATGGTTTGGGCATGTTGAGCGAATGATTGAAGAAAGGAGTGTAAAGAGAATTTATATACGTGAATGTGAATGGTAGAAGAAGCCGTCCTCGCCCAAGGAAGACGTGGCACGATCAAGTAAATCAACATTTATTGGATAACCAACACCTCTGCCATAGGTCACCCCAAGTGGTCCGCTACGTTTGGTGACTTAGCAGGGGTGCCCGGGTTCATGGGGTAAGGTTTATCTAGGTCTTGGCGGCGGATGATCTAGACACATTGAACCCAGATTCCTACCCAACCCTCATACCTTTTTCCTCCCCAGAACTTCCTTTCCTTAAAAATACCCTCCACACAGCATCCCCAAAGATGACATAGGCCCTGAGGGAAATTATTTTCCTCAGGGCCTCCTGTGTGGATCTAATGTAATTTTTTTTTTTTATGAATTTTTAGTAATACATATTTAAAATACAAATAACAACTTAATGCGAAAAAAAATACTAATTAGCTACAAATAACATTTAATGAAATTAATTTTAACACATAATGTAGATACATTGAATTTCCAGACGCCGTGTATGGGATTTTTTATCACAATATACATTAAAATTTAAAATAAATATCTATATTATTTAATTAAAACGCGCTACCTAAAAATACACTTTCACTTCTAAAAATAAACAAATTAGTGTATAAAATTTTTTTTATAAATAAAATAAAAATTATAACTCACCCTTACAGCAATTTACAAATTCTTCACTGCACAATTTAATGCAACCCCCACAAAACACATAAAAGCACCACAAAAATTCACACGAATATATTCTATTCAATATTAGTCCAAATATTTGAATATCAATCAAATCTTTCAGAGTGAAAGATTTAAAAAATTGAATTTATCCCGTCAAGTTGGCATCAATAATGTAATTATTATTGATTTTATTTATTTAAATTGTTGTTGTTGGTCCCACTGTCTAACAGTTGACCACGGCCACTGCTGGCTATTTAGTGACTGATGTTTGGTTGAGCTTATTCTCTGTAGCTTTGCAAAATTGTATCTTGGTTGGATGAATGTTGAATACATTCTTCCTTCCCCCTCTGTCAGTGGTTTCAAGATGGCCGCCTCATGAGCGAAGCATTGCAATTTTTTTGTTGTTGTCTGTTGTTGATTTATTTATTTATTTAATATTTTAGAAACAAACAGTATATTGGTTACAGTGATACAAAAAAAACTACAGATCTTTGGTAGTATTTCATGGTGGGTATCTGTGATATGTTACTTTTGTAAAGTCTTATTTGTGGAATGTATACCTAATTAGTAATTACCGGGTGATGTGGGCAGTGTCTAGATATGTGTGTATATGTGAGTATATTTGTAAGTGTAAGAAGTGGTGATCTGTGAAGAGATATGTATGCGCGTTTTTTTTTTTGTCATTGACATGGTGTTCCTTTTAAATTTGGGCAGTAAAGGTAGCGACAGACTCGCAGCTCACATCAAAAAGATACTGCGTTATAAGTATCTTTTCTACCGACGCACTACGTTATAAAATATTCCTTCCTACGGCAGGAGAAGGGGTCGGTTGAAATCGGAAGCGGTCGAGATAATATCATTTCTTTGTACTGGATATGTCAACTTGTCAGCTCCGTGCATGCTCCGTGTATTAAAAATGACCCCCTCTCCTGTTTACGGCGAAGGGGGAGTCGCATAACTTTTCTGATATCGCGATCGTAGCGGTCACGAAAAATAACGCCAATTAGCGAAGATTCAAACCGCGATCACAGCACATCATATTTTTACGCCTGGCGGGTCTGTATGGGATTGTATGGCGAGCGCTACTGTGTTATAAGTATCTTTTTGATGTGAACTTCGAGTTTGTCGCCCGCTTAAATCTGACGTCGATGTTTAGGCAAATATTATTGAATGTATGAAGAGCACGGTTAATTGGTGAATTACATGCTGCATTTGTTTTGTAATTAAGCATGTGGAGTATTGGAATATCGTTTTCTTCTTCTTTTGTATGGCGGGGGGAATAGAGGGAAAGTTGTTGTTAGTTGTTAGTTGATTTATTGTTGTTATTTGGTATTGATAATATTTAGTCTTTGGTCACCCTCTAGGCCTTGTCCTTCTTGATGGCCTCCGCTCTCCACTTGCAATCCGAAGGTCAAGGGTTCACGTTGCCAAATAATATTCTTCGTGACATATCATGTTTGTAGATTGCTAGATTTTTAAAATATGGGAGACTTTTTGCGTAGATGTCTTGATTAATTTGTGTTATTTCACAATTAATTCATTTTAATTGATAAACTAATGATAAATAATTGATAAACTAATGTTTAAGACAAGATTTTTTTTTATGCAAGGCACAAAGGGTAACAATTATTATAAGCAATAGTAATAATAATTATTTTGCAGGTGAAAAAATGTAATTAGCGATAATTGTTGAATGAAACACTAGTTATATATTGAATCATTTGGCGGGTGGGAGGAAACCCGCCGTAGCTTAATGGTAGAGCTCCTGACCGGCAATCAGAGGGGTGGGGGTTCGAGTCCCGTCGGCGACATGTGTCTTTTCTTGGGAGATTTTTTCAATATGGATGTGTGTTTCAGGCTAATAATAATATAATAATTAATTTTACATTATATATATATATTATATTTGCGACACGTTCCAGAGTGGAATAAACTTTCAGTATCACCCTTGTGTAAGACCACCATTCAGAATTAAAACGTTGCGTGAAATGACGTTAGTCGTATTTGGTGACCAGATCTGAATAGCCAGATATTTCCCCACCTTTCTCTTTCCTCCTTCACCTTTCCACAACCTTCAACCTCGCAACATACCCCAATTGGGGATGCCATACTCTCAGTGACTCCAGACGGGAGCAGTTGGGACTCTTTTGCGGTATTCACATAAAACAGCTAGGTATCTATCTGTTTGGTCAGGTGGCGGGATTTTTCGTGATGACGTGTTGTTTATTTCCGGTTTCGTGTTTTTCCTGTTTTTTCGTGATTTAAGTGTTTTTCGCGGAAATGTTTTTGTGGCGGGAAACTGGTTTGTGAAATTTTTATTACGGTGATAAAATTGATTCATCAGTTTGAAACATAACATATATTGGATACGTTTATAGATTTTCACGGCCAAAAGCAATTTCGTTGTTTGTTTTTGGGGTGTTATGCAATTTTCCGCTTCCCCCTTCTTTAGCCGACGTTTCGGACAGCGTTGCAGTGTCCATCATCAGTGTCGGATCTGCCGTCCTGAAAAATGTTATTCTAAACTACGATCATTTTATTCGTAAAAACGGTTTAAAACGGGACTGAGTTCTTACGAACAAATTAACAGGGTTTCAATGTTTATTGGCGGGAACATGTAAGAATAATTTGTCGGTATACGTAATTTCGTACGTATACCAACAAATTATTCATACATTTTCCCGCCAATAAACATTGAAACACTGTTAATTTGTTCGTAAGAACTTTAGTCCCGTTTTTAACCGTTTTTACGAATAAAATGATCGCATTTTAGAATAACATTTTTCTCCGTGTATTTGCAGGACCTACAACCTAGAAAAATTAGTTATTTTTCATTATTTTCATTGCACCCAAAATATTCAATGAATTAAATATGGACATCAAAAGATCTAGTACCGTTACTCAATTTTCAGCCGGTGTCCAAAAATGGATATCCGGAAAGGGTCGAAATTTCTTTAAAGAATTTATTTAAAGAATTTCTTTAGGGAACTCCTTTGAAGAAGTTATATAGAGAATTTGTTTGGGGAATTTTTCTGAAGAATTTCTTTAAATAACATAGCTATCTGTACCACCGATTAAAATTTTCATTTGTAATTAACTTTTTACTAGCCGAAAGTTTAAATATTATTTTATATTGTTAGTTTAAAATGTTTGACACCTCTGATATGTTCGAATTATTTGGTGCATCACTACAAAATGTAGCAATAACAATCTCGGCATTATTATTAGCCGGAGTTTCAATAAGAAGTCATTTGTACATAAATTTGTACTTACCATTATAACTTTACGTGCACATATAAAATATAGTCATTGTAATAATCCGTTGCTATTTGCCCACTCTACAGTGCTAATTTTGCTTTTATATATAATTAATATTTCATCCTCTTTATATTTTTACATCTACTATACTTTTTATACTCTTTCATCTCTGCTGTATTCTTCCAAACACTCTTTTATTATTATTTTTTTTTCATTTACATTCCTTCATATGCTTTAATTATGTTTCATTTTGTATTATAATATAGTTCTTCTTACTTTCCTTTACATTATTTTATGTTCTTTTATATTATATATCCACTGTTTAAAAAATCTGTCACCATAACACGGGCAGGTGCCTAGTATGGCGGCCATAAATTCCACAATTGTTATATATTTACTATTCAAAGAATAAAGAAACATTAAAAAAAAAAAATTATGTACTTATTTTTATTTTATTTTCTAATGAGATTACCACACAAGATTCCCAACTGCTCCCAACTGTGCGGAGCCAGTGGGAATGTAGCCTTCTGCAAGTGAAGTTTGTCGGAGTTTGAAGTAGTGGGAACAAAGAAGAAGACGAGGAGAGGAAGATTCGAAAGTTACCGAAATAAAAACTAAAATTTAGTTAGCCCATTTATGATGTCGACCCTTTGGAATAACAAAGTTCCATCTGTTGCGGAAACACCATGCGATAATGAACTCTAAAGTAGCTTACTGTAGATCCCATTATCGCATGACGTTAACGCAACAGATGGAACCTTGTTATTCCATTCTGTAGATGTAGTGATATAATTGTGAGAGAAAGAAAATAATAATTTTTTATAAAAATAAAAATAAGTTATAATAAATTTGTCTAACAAAATGTGTGTGTTTTTTTTTAAATTTCATTCAAAGTGGTAAGTAAAGTTGTCAAAAAATCTGTAAACGATTAATCTTTTGCTGTGTTTGCGTAAAAAAATAACTATTTTTAATTATCCTATAATTTTATTCTGTCTTTTCTTTTTTTTCTCTTCTCTTCTTATGTTATACAACACATGTATGTAGGACTATAATATCTATGCAATGCATACACCAGTGTTTTTTTTTCGCTTCCTTTCGTTTTGTTCGTATAAAACATGTTCCATATATTCCACATATCATCCTAATATGAATCAAACGGAATTCCCCCTAGTTGGGCAGTTAAAATATTTTAAAAATAATATATGTATAATCTTTAACTAAATAAATAAATAGAAAGAGCCTCTCATGTTCTTTCTAAAACAACATTTCATTTTGGAATACGTTAAAAAGTAGCGGATCTGGAAACTGGAATATTTGGCGAAGTGATATTTTTTGTCTAAAACTGACGAGGAAAAATTAGTTTTATCGAAAAGATCATTAAATTAATCTTTTTTTTTAATATTTTTTTTTGGACGCGAATACTGCCTCCTACCGACTGCAGTTATTGAGGCTATGGAAGACCCCATTTAAAGTATGTTTTGAGGCTGAATATAGTGGGGAGGGGAAGGAGATCAAGAATGCGAAGGGTTATGTTGTGAGGCTGAAGGTAAGTGGATAAGGGAAAAAGACGAACAAGAGGAAGGCGGGGAAATATCTGTGTATTCATATCTGGTCACTTAACTCGGCTAAAACCATTTTAAGCAACGATTCAATTCTGAATAATATAATCTAGTAATAACATACTGCGAGTACCTAATATGATGTTCTTAATCGTAGGCAATATAAAGAATATTATAATATATATATTTCAAGCAAATACTAATTACAAGAACTTAAACACATTTAACAATTCACAAAATTCTCGCAATACTAGAACAAGACATGCACAGCAACTACTAATACTAAAAACTTTGGACAAAAACACTACAGATATCAGGCTATAAAACTATACAATTCACTTCCAACGCAATATAAAACATCTAATCTCACAGAATACAAAAAAACACACATGGAACTGGTTGCAATCCTTATATCTCTGAATTTATAATTTTGTTACCACACTCTAACAAGAGACATTTATTTTGTTAAAACTATGTAGAAATCGATTTTTTATAGTATAACTTTTATATTTTATTGTTTCTCTTTTTATTTTCTGTAACTTAGCCCACTGTTTGTTTTATTATGTACAAATTATAATTCACAATTGAAAAATGTCCTCTACAACACAGGTGAACTCCTAGCGTGGAGGACAGTACACCATTCCTTTGTAATATAAATATATTATGAATAAATAAAAATAATAAAAAGAACCGCCAAATAGTTAACCCGGTCAAGATTCGCCAATTTTTATATTGATAATTTTTGTATAAAACGAAAAAGTGAAGTGACAGTAACCTGCATAATATGTTTTGGTTTCATAGTGTTTAATACAGTTTACAGTTTTTTTAGGCAGAGAGGACAGACCGCCAAACAACTCGGTCTTGGCATACACTCCTCGCCTCATTCGGATTCATAAAATAATAAAAAATTCATCGGTAAGCAATTTTATAAACCTAGCTGTATTTGCGTTCAAAATTGTAATATGTTAAATTGCATTTGTCCGTTTGTAACATCTTTAAGAGGCTAGACTTTGAACCACACGCGGAACACACGCGGAACACACGCGACTGTCATTCTGTCCCGCTCACAATAAGCTCACGCACACTTACAATACATGCGAATGCGAAATGTGCGAATGAGACAACGCTCAAATTTACCTACAGAAATCGCTCGAAAAGGGGTTTATGGAGAATACACTTTTCTACACCGAAACTTTCACGAAATTGAAATTTAAAAAAATATATATTTTTTAGAAAGAAGAAGCTACGTCGGTAGCTTTTTATAATTTTATAATTCTTTATAAGAGTTGGGTTAGCAGCACTTTTTCCTTAAATAATATTTTTTGATAAATCGTACATGTTTGACAGTGAATGTTTACGTTAATACGAAACGTATCGAAAATTCGAAAACATACCGACATAGTTTTCACCCTCTAGAAGGCAGTATAATAAAAATATATTCGTTTTGTGCAATTTTCGATGTAGAAAAGTGTTTTTTCCCGGGCGTCCTTTTTGTATGGGCCGAAAAACGAAGTCTATCATCTTAAGAGCCTTTCACTTGCTTTTAAAAACTGAAATTCATTTTGAGGTACTTTTAAAAACAGCGAATTTATTTGAAACTAGCTTCTGCCCGCAACTTCGCCTGCGCAGGATTTGTAATTCGAGGAGCCTAATTTCTTTTCCTAGGTCCATCTATGTTTATACCAAAATACTTAAACTATTTATTTAAAATATCTATAATTCTTGATTCGATTCAAGGGTGAGTACTTCAAATAAATTCACTAATTTAAATATTTTATAAAATAGAATTTCTGTTTTACAATCATTGTTTTTCAAAATGTCATTCTGAAATTTTGACATTTTCTATTAAACAATAATTTTTGTTTTGTAATACATGGAAAATTATTTGGCTATAAATTATAGCCTATATGTTATTCTGATGTATGCGCTATATTATTGTAAAGTTTCATTAAAGTCCACTCAGTAGTTTTTGCGTGAAAGAGTAACAAACACACATACATCCATACAAACTTTCGCGTTTATAATATTAGTAATTAGTAATAATAGTAATTAGTAAGATAGTAAGATTGAACGTCAAGCTGAAATATCTGATGACATGAGTTACTTTGTCTCAGCTCAAGGGGTTAAACGTGCCTCACCCAACGTACATCTACGTCCTTGACCTAATAAGTCTAATACGTAGGTACCTTTGATGTCAACCTCAGAAATAAAACATTAATATTATCGTAGAGAAAACGCGATGCTGCGTGCTTCTTGACTGATAAACTTGTCCCGAGGCAATTCTGAGGGGATAATTGGACGAATGATTATTCATAGAGTCCCAGATTCAATCATCTTGAATCGCGTTTAGAGGTTATAATACATAGTTGAAGGTCCTATCATTAGCATCAGATAAAGAAAATCGTTTTTTGTTTGTTTATTTTGTTATTTGTAACTAACTAACTAACTCACTAACTAACCATCACGCCGTTTCCCCGCAGGGGTAGGCATAGAAGACGGACCGCCAAACAATTCGGTATTGGCATACACTCCTCGCCTCATTCGCATTCATACACGGAGAAAAATGAACTGTTAAAAACGGGACTGAAGTTCCCACGAACAAACCAAAAGTGATTCAATGTTTAATGTTTATTGGCGGTAAAATACGTACGAAATTACGTATACCAACAAATTATTCTTACATGTTCCCGCCAATAAACATTGAAACCCTGCTAATTTGTTCGCAAGAACTTCAGTCCCATTTTTAACCGTTCTACGAATAAAATGATCGTATTTTCTATTAAAATGTTCGTGTTTTCTATTAAAATGTTCGTTTTTTCAAATAACATTTTTCTCCGTGCGGCTAAAGCCATTTCAAGTAAAGTTTTAATTCTGAATGGTGGTCTTACACCAGGGCGATACTGAGAGTACGTCGTATTGTTCTGAATTTCCCAACCTTCCTCTTCCCCATATTTTCTCTATTCCCACTCTCTTCAGCTACACGACCCACCCCAACCGATAGCTTCTTATGGCCCGGTAGTAAGCGTTCAAAAAGAAGAAGAAAATGAGATGTGTAAATACGAATGTAAGAGGGAGCGCGCTAACATTAAACAACGATTATAATTAGCGAAAATAGTGAAAATATTTAATAAAACACCACTCGTTTAAAATAGAGCTAAAATCTATCGACAAATGCTTAAGTTGCATTTAAAGATACAATGTAAATAAAGCTATAACATGTTTAATAACAGAACAGAATGTGTTTTTAATAATTTTCGGATCATAATTCGCGATTTTTCTACCGAGTGAATTTTATGTAATTACCATTTCGGCTTGAAAATGTACAGATATTATCTTAAAAAATGGGTAATGATATTGCGGATGCCTTGGCAAAACAAGGAGCGTCCAACCCTGTTGTTACCTTCGTAAACCACATTCCCCTATCTGACATTTTTTCGATCATCAAAGATCAAAGATATATTATCCCGCAATGTTTGGGCAGAGTATTGGCACATTGCTAGTCAATCCAAGGGAGCCTACTATGCATCAATACAAAGGACTATCCCATCAAAACAATTCCCCCATTTTTCCAAAAAAGAAATTTCCTTACTTATTCGAATGAGAATCGGAGATCGTTCCGTTCCTTCTCATATTTTTAAAATTCACTTACTTGAATCCCCAGATTGTACATTCTGTGGTCTAGAAGTGGGAATTTTAGATTACATGTTTTTTGGCTGCCTCTCTCTAAACAAATATCCTCTCTTCTATCAAGCTTTATCTAAAATTGCCTCCCCTCCATCCAACATCTCATCTCTTCTAAGTCTGAACTTGACTCCAATCTACATTATAATTTTGAAATTTGCTTATTTAAATAAAATTAATATTTAAATTCACCTTGCATTTCTCCGTAATTTTGAATGATGGCCATGAAGGGTGAAAGCCAGAAATAATTGAAAAAACATGTATTTTTTTAGGAACTTAAAAACTGAAAGTGTTCAAGAGAAATATGTTATAAGTCGGACGAAATACAACATTGAAACAACAAAATGAAACATGCATCGTATTATGTATTTTAAAAATCAATCTATTTCTCAACATTCAGTGATTTGTTAACTGAAGTAAACATTATATAACAAGAATAATATCTAGTATCAATTTGCTGTGCACTGTTAAGTTATTTGAAAATACTTAAACATAATGCGCGCATTGTAAATGTAGGTTTAGTAATAATATGTTCACGACCAACTTTCAAGGCAATAGCGCCTTCTTCTCTTTATGTTATGTTATAAGTTATAACATAACAAATAATGTATTGGCGGACCAGTAAGTTCCTGTACTCTGTACAGGGGCGGATCTAGTGAAAAAATAATGATTTCTAACCTTCAGAGCTGCTGATTGCGGTGAACTATATGCCAAATCTCAATCTAGCTCCGCTTTATTCATTCCTATACTCTAAAAATTATTTATTTACAAGATATCATACTTACAGAATTACAAAATACGTAATTTTAAAGTAAATTAAATAAGGAAGAGTTTACAGAAATACGCGTAATTTAAAAAAATGTTTACGTAGAAAGGCTTCAATTTTATTACTGAACAAATTAATTCGATTTGGAGTGCATTGATGTCTCTTTCACAAAGTAATAAATATATTATGATTTGTAAATAAGATATCATATTTACAACTTTTCATTTTATGTCATTTTAAGGATTATTAAATACAAAAGTATTAAAAAAATAATACGTTCATGGACATTCATTTTAAAACTTTACGCATGAATAAGAAGAGATTAATTTTTCTTGTCTTTTCAATATAAAATCATCCCAATACTCCGATTTCAATTGAACAACATATGATACTTACAACCTCCGTTATTTTGAAGTTAATTAAATAGGAAAGTTTGTTAGTATGAAGCAGTTACTTTGTGATGTGACATTATAATTTAAAATAAAACAAAATAATTTAAATTAATATGTAATAAAAGTGGTGTATAAATAATGTAATAAAAGTGGTGTATACAAAGTTATTGTTGTATTTTAAATGGGAAAGTGTTAAATTTTTAATAAAAATATTTTTTTCTTCTTAAAATACCGCTTTAAATACTGTACTTATATGATATGACTTATACACGAATACGAATATTTTTGTGTATATAATTGTCCGTTCAATAATTTACACTTCTACTCCATTACCATTTTTGCGAACAATTTATCATGTTTTGAGTCTTATGTCATTTTTAAGGTAGTTAAAAAAGAAATATTTTTGTGAAATAACATATTCGTAATTATTTTTTACACTGGCAGGCATCAATTTAAATATGATTTAAAATAAAACAATAACTTTGTATACACCACTTTTATTTTTTTATACTTAATGCCGACCGGGTTTCGCTACAACCGCAGCTTCTTCAGGGCAGTATATTCTCTACTAATATCTAACATGTGTTATAACGTTATAAGTTATAATGTATTCAGGGGATTGAAGAAATGGGCTGGGTTCCGCCGGTGCAGGACGTAATTGGGGTAAGGGACTGGGGGTTGGAAAGTGAATGTTCTTTGTCAATGGGGAATAACCTAAGTATCGGACTTTTATTTAAATTTATTTGATTGTTTATTACTTTTCTATTAGTGTTGTTACGGGGTTTCTCTGGTCGCCAATTGTCAGCTCCAGCTACCCCAAAACAAGCCCCAAAGCCAGCTCAAACGGGAGCAAAGGGCACCCTCAATCTCAGGCGTGGGTTGCAACAGAATGCTTCCAGAACTCTTTCCTCCTCGATCACCTGGGGGACCAATACTCTACGAGATTCTCCGGCCGGAGCAGATTGACAACAAGATATGTTTAAATAGATTCATATATTGACAATTCAGAACACAGTATACAGGTTATTTCAGGGCTATACAAGAATGCATGTTACACAAACCTAGCTAAAGTGTTTATACCTCGTGATCTCTGCATCGAAACTCTCTGAGTTATGGTTTTACGCGGGACCCTATCGTATTTTTACAGACACATTGAAAGAAAGGGAAATCTGGTGTTCAGCTTACATGTGTGGGGGGGAAGGCCTCCGCTTCCAGCACGTTCGATAGTCTTCCTGGGGTCCGCGAACCATTATAACACCGATGTTTGACAAAACCGATTCTACATTCCAATGCGGACTAATAGTAACATCGTGGCTTAGAAATCAATTCGGCTCATTTTGCGGGAGCCCGAAACAGAGCGTGACTCTCGACCGTGTTTACGTGCGTCTCAGCCAGAGAGCAACCTTCAACTGCCGGTCGGGACGCCGCGGGGAGTAGGAGAGGGGAAGTAGGGGATGCAGGAAACGGTGGGGAACGGGAACGCTGTGGCAAGTCTCAACCGGACGCGGCGATTGTTGTTATGCATATTCTACCAGCTATAGGGCGTTCCATAACACTTCCCCCCGCGCTTGGAAAAAAAGTGTCGTGGCAATGGAGCTGTAGGGAAAAAAAATCCTCTTATGCTTCCATCGGGGATTTGAGAGGTTCGTTGCTTGAGAGTTGCCTAGCTAGAACATACAGTTTAGGTCACAATGTTTGTAGGGAAAGGGTGGGGGTACATACAATGTTTGGAAAAGACAACTTTGGGAAAAGTACATGGTGTAGAACAACATACAAGGATATGCAATTGAAAAACAACAATACATGGTTATGCAATTGAAAAGAAAAACAATACATTTGTACAAGAGCAGAGAAAAAATGTGACTCTAAGGTTTCATTGGTCTGGGAGCTAAGTTTGCGAAGCGTGGATTTGTTTGGTTTCGGAGAATTTCGAAGAAAAGGACGTGATTTCACAGATTCTAAGGATTACATTATCACTGCAATCAGACCCATTTGAGATAACACTCAGGAGTACACTTAGGCCTTAGAAAACACTTGATTTTGTCGAAGACGTTGAAGTTCACGAAATGGAGACTGTGGTTGCTGTGTCGCGACTATGGTTACAGAGGTCATTGAAGAGAAGAGTCCAGTATCTGCAGGCATGCCAGTACGAATCCTAAGTGTTATTATGGTACACACGGATCGTATATAATAGTTATTGAAGCATAATGTAGCTCAATGTAACTTGTATTGGTACGCATTCAGCGAATACTGGAGGGTCAAGGTAATAATGGTTTACACAAGACGATATTTGCGTCACTGCATGACAGGCAAGAGACGACAAAGTTGGCATTGATAGCAAGAGTAAGAACAAACCTAGGAGCTAGCGTGCCCAAAAGGTAGTTCAGAGTGTCATAATGTATAGTGGGACAACTCAGCTTGCTGTGGCATGACAAAACAACATACATATGGGCGGTATGGTTTGTGCTTTCAGAAACAAATGCGTAGAAAATGGCAGCAGGAGGGACCCTGTAACCACAGCGCGTGCTGTCAGGAAGTGAAGCTCAGCTTGGCTGTTGGTGATGACATCCGCCTGGGCTTCTTTTTAAATCCGGGAGAAATTATTATTAGAGCAAAATTCTTGAAGTTTACCTGCCTAGGGACCAATGAAGAAAAGGTTTGGAGAGAAACAAAATGTGTCCAAATAAACAAATAAACGAGGTTTTAACCAACCGACCCAGAGAGTAACGAAGAGAGAGATTCCTAACTAAATTGTGATTACATGAACATTATCCTTTACCAGGATGGCTTGGCGCTTGCCGAGTGACAATATGTCTTGGTTAAAAAACAACCGGCCCTCTATGGCCTATGTTAACATGAGATGGTAACATTTTCGTAGAATTTCAAAGAACAAGACAAGGAATCGTGAACTAGTCACGGCAAAGGGAAACCAATTCATGACTAAAGGTTGTCAACAGGAGACAGACGGTACGCCAAGTGCATATCGTACATATCCAACATTCATGAATGTGTTTCGTAGAATTGAGAAGAGAGAAAAACAAAAAATGGTGAGACGTATGCAGAGATTGAGGGGGAAAACCTGTAGATAACCGGACAATTACCTATTCGAACTCCAAGTGAGGGCGAAATATGGTCAACGACAGATTTTTCACTTCATAACATAAGTCTGAGAACATGGGGGATGGGAGGGAGGAGTGGAGAAAGGAGACGAGTTACGAAATTTGCTAGAGACTGGACTAATTTCCAATTCAAACTCTATGTGAGGATGAAACATAATCAACCAGCAGATTTCCTGACTCTTTACATTTTAAAAAGGGATGAGGAGAAATTTGAATACACCTTATATCCAAGAGGCTAATCTTTCGCGTGTATTGGGCAAAAGATTAGGAGTCATTTTAAAAACTTTTACATGATTGTGAGAAAAGACAGACCCTCGCTCCAATTTCACAAACCTGGGGTTTTCTTATTCGTTCCCCAGACAACGAGTTAGGTGGTTTTGTGCTCAATCGATTAACTCCCACAGCACTATGCCCCATAGTTAGCAGTGAAGCTACTAGCTAGTCCTTTTGGGATAGTAGATATTCCTGGGCTTCTTTCCTTTTTGCAAAGAAGTAAAAAACAGGAAGTCCACGGGCATTGGCGTTGAATAACAACAAAGGGTTGTGGACTACATCTCGTAGATCGCACACAAAGGGTTTGATATTATTTCGTTCGCACGACTCATGGTAAGTATTTTGACGTCTCCACGTATAGTGTACAAAATATGCAAATACATGCAAGATATAACTCAATTATAGACAGAAGTCAAAGAGTTTATACAATGCCTCTTAAAGAAGATGGCAAAGCCGATATTATGTCGTTCGCACGAATCGCGGTAAGTATTTTAACGTCTCCACGTCTCGTGTGCAAGGGTTGTACACAATTATACATAAAAACGGTACTCATGACAAATAAATGACACACGACCAAAACAGATTATACAAAACGGTACTCATGACAAATAAATGACACACGACCAAAACAGATTATACAAAACGGTACTCATGACAAATATGTCACACGACCAACTCAATAACATTTAGCTATGAGCAAAAGTGATTATGACGAACTTCTCGTATCGCGGCAGGTATTTTAAGGATCCCTCCTATAATGGTGGATGTTCTAAGGATCTCTCCTATAATGTAACATGGTTACGTTTAAATACAACACAATAAACGTTAACAATGGTCGTTTTGACACAATTTATAAAGATTTGTTAGATTAACTAACTCCGTAGCTCAAGAGCGTACGATAGAATAACAAGGAGGTAAGCAATTTATGTTACTTCATATGTTATAAGGGCGGGGTGATGACAGGGTACATTCCTGTTTACACCATGTGATAACAACGAGAACGGACTTATAGTTTTACACACTCTTTGTTGTGGCAACCTACAGTGAGGAAGACCAAGGAAAGGGACCAAATATGGTTTTACATACCCTTTGTGCAGTTGCAAACCTACCAGGTTATGGCGGAACTGGAGATGAGTGCCGATGTTTGTAAAACGATGATCAAACAAAACATTGATGATTTACGTTAAACTGTAGTTATTTATGTACGGAAATCAAGGTTGCCGTTATTAACCTTTTCCGAAGGGGTTGAAGCATGTAATACAAGACATACATGTTATAATAGTAGAGAAAAGACAAATCGAGGACTTCTTATAACAACAAAAGACCGAGTATTTGGTTTTACGTACTTTAGTTGAAATGAGCCCATGAGGATTTGCATAAGGGTGGAAAGACCAATTTAAAGGTTTTTCCTTTATTTATATACATTGTTATGGAACGCCCTATAGCTGGTAGAATATACATAACATCGCCGAGTCCGGTTGGAACTTGCCACAGCGTTCCCGTTCCCCACCGTTTCCTGCATCCCCTACTTCCCCTCTCCTACTCCTCACGGCATTCCGGCCGCCGCCGCCGGCAGTCGCAAGCTGCACCCTGCCGCGGACGGACGCACGCGAGTTGAAAGTTGCTCTCTGGCTGAGACGCACGTAAACACGGTCGAGAATCACGCTCTGTTTCGGGCTCCGCGTCCGCATTGGAATGTAGAATCGGTTTTGCCAAATATCGGTGTTATAATGGTTCGCGGACCCCGGAAGATCACCGAATGTGCCGGAAGCGGAGGACTTCGCCCCCACACATGTAAGCTGAACACCAGATTTCCCATTCTTTCAATGTGTCTGTAAAAATACGATAGGGTCCCGCGTAAAAACCATAACTCAGAGAGTTTCGATGCAGAGATCACGAGGTATAAACACTTTAGCTAGGTTTGTGTAACATGCATTCTTGTATAGCCCTGCACTGAAATAGCCTGTATACTGTGTTCTGAATTGTCAATATATGAATCTATTTAAACATATCTTGTTGTCAATCTGCTCCGGCAGGAGAATCTCGTAGAGTATTAATTCCCCAGGTGACCGAGGAGGATGGAGTTATGTAAGCATTCATTTGCGACCCACGCCTGAGATAGAGGGTGCCCATTGCTCCCGTTTGAGCTGGCTTTGGGGCTTGTTTGGGGTAGCTGGAGCTGACAATTGGCGACCAGAGAAACCCCGTAACAATTGGCACATAACGTGGGGCTCCATTTTTTTTTCTATCCCGGTCGCTATGCGGAATGAAAACTTGTCGAGGTCCTCCACGCATAGGAATTGTTTTGTAAACATTAATTATGCTTTTGTTGCTCAACACCCAGTGAACAGTAATTCTGTGAAGAAAAAAACCACAGAAATCTATGTGTAAATCGGATACATACATCGCAGTTGGAATAACGGCCATTTTGAACGCTTAAAAAAAACACCAACCGTTTTGACCGCGAGGTTGACTGCGCATGCGTAACCCCTTGTTTAACGAGCCACGGTCAACTTCGCGCCAAAACCCAACGGAAAAAACCCGTCGAACAAAACAATTACTGGTTGCTAGGCGTTTTTTATAACCAAAACGTCTCGCATAACCAAATCAAATTTGGCAATGAAAATGATTTTTATAAACTTGATTCTGGAACTACAATCATTTTGTGAATCCTCTGATTAGAAATCTCAAACCTACGTTTTTTCTGCACAATACACCAATAGGCCCACTTGTCTGTCAAACTGATACAGTTTATACCCCACCAAATGGACAAAATAATGATTTTTCTTCCCCATTCTATGTTGTAGGCACCGTAAATTTTTTTTTCAGCATAAGTGAATTGTGTTTTTTCCTTACATAAGTGAATAGTGAATTGTGTTTTTCCCTTACATAAGTGAAAAATGAAATAATAATAAAACCCATGATTGGTCCCATGAATAAATAAAATAATTTTAATATGGTTAACGTATCAAATTCCATATTCAGTTATTCTCTTCCGGAAGGTTATCCCCTATTTGCCAGAAAAGTGCCTTTTGTGAATTTTAGTGCCTTTCTCAGTTCAAAGTGATTTGTGGAAAATAAAAAACCCATTTTCTAAGGGTCAGTCCTGGCCAAATTTTCAAAAAATAAATAAATACTTGTGAATTTCACAATTTTCCCAAAAGTGGTCAGTGAAAAAAAAAAACTTTCACCACTAAGGTCTGTCCACGCAAAATTTTTTTTTTCACTTCCTCTTTCCTTGGACAAGAATTTTGGTATCATGTATACTAAATTGTAGTGTGAAACACAGTTTTTCTATAACTATTTTGGAAGTGCCAACTAGTGATTACCAAGTGAAAAGTGCCTCACAAAAATTAATTTTGCGTTTTCTAAAGGAAACCCCTGGCCAAATTTTTTTTCACCACCCGGGAAACTCACAATGGATAATAACCAAGCTATTGCGTCATCCAACCTGGGCATAATTCCCAACGTGCACAGCTTATCCAAGGCACTCCTACAAACTGCTTTAAAGGATAGAGGACTCTCGCCATCAAGCAAATCCAAATCTACATTAAAAGCATATGCACTTTTATTCAACAAAAAGTACATTAGGAGAGTAAACCTCGCTCCCGCAAGCGAAAATAATTCGTGTTCAGCCACGCAAATGTTGGATAATCTTGCCCCTAACAAAGAACTTATGCCGCAAGTATTGATAAAACAGGACGTCACACCCACCTTGACACAAGATAAAACTTACGATTTATCACCCTGGAAAGTCAAATATAATGGCGTCTCCGATGTGCTGGATTTCATAGACCGTATTGAAGAAACGGCTACAATTAAAAATATCCCATTCGAGATTCTACGGAAAAACTTTATAGAACTCATCTCCCCAGAATTAATACCCTGGCACCGCATTCAAAAAACTAAATGCAAGGACTGGAATAAACTCAGATCTGCCCTAATCTCCAGCTTCGGAAAGACGGAGGCCCAGCACCGGATCAAATTATCTTTACTATCTATCAAACAGCTAGTAAATGAACCCGTGGCATCATTCATAGAAAGGGCTGAATCCATTAACATCAAACTTTCACATCCTGTTTCGGAAGCTGAACTATTACCAGTCATAACTGATGGCCTTTTAAGCAAATACGAGAACATCATTACCTCACAAAAAATTGCATCCCTGGCCCAATTAAACGAAGTCTGTCTCCTTCTGGAATCGTACCAGGACAGAAAAAACATAAAGAATATGCCTAATAATATAGTGGTGCCAAGCCGCTCGTCTGGTTTGAAGCCAGAATTTGACAACAAAAAAGTGTGCTCTTTTTGCAAAAAAGTGGGCCATCTGGCCACTACTTGTTTCAAGCAGGCGAGGCTGTTGGAATCCAAGGAACCCCGAACTTTCAAGAGGCATCACTCTAGGGACCGCTCTCCTCCGCGCGACGAACTGCGCAACATTTTCAAAAAATCAAGGCACAACACTGAAAGGTTACAAAACCCAAGCGATGTTAGACCTCAGGTGGACTTCTCCAAGCCCCCACCAAATTTCTACATGAAGAGGCCAAAAAACTAAATAATAACCTCTCAGGCACCCATTCTGAACCAAGGTCTAAAGAATGGACTGATTGGTTATCACACATTAAATATTTTAACCAGACCTTAAATGTTTCTTCGGTTTGTTGCAAACAAGCTAAAGATGGGAGACCCTATGCTTTTTTCTCTGTTAACAATGTACCCTTTTCCGGTTTACTTGATAGTGGTGCATCTGTCAGCTGCCTGGGCAACAATGCTCACCTGCCGTTTGTTAACAGTGATTTTAGAATTTCGCCCCAATCGACACACCTGCCGACTGCGGATAATGTTTCCCAGCAAGTCATCGGTGCCCTTGCCCTACCAATTAATTGTAACGATAAAATAGTTACAATCAATTTTCTAATAGTGCCCTCCATATCCCAGAATTTCATCCTTGGCGTTGACTTCTGGAAGGCTTTTAACGTTGCTCCCCAAGTATTTAATACCTCTGGCGAAACCTCCACTGCTGCTCAAATTAGTGAAATCCGCACAATAATACCTCACGAAAATTTAAGCACGGACCAAGCTCTCCAACTAAAGGAAATGGTCAACAAATTCGAATCAATATCTTTCGAAAAATGTGGATTAGGTTTGACAAATTTGGTTGAACACCATATTAAAACCAATGGCCCACCCATAAAGCAACGTTATTACAACTTAGCCCCCCAAAAACTTAAACTTCTAGAAAATGAACTTGATGAAATGTTAAAAATGGGTGTGGTGGTTCCCAGCAGAAGTGCATGGACCAACCCAACCCTTTTGGTTTCTAAAAAAGACGGCTCTGCACGTTTCTGTCTCGACAGTAGACGTTTAAACTCTTGCACGGAAGCCGACGCGTACCCCTTACCTTACGTCCACGCAACCTTAGACAAGCTGCGTAATGCCAAGTTCATCTCCTCTGTTGATCTAAGCAAAGCTTTTTGGCAAATACCCTTGGACGCAGAATCGTGCGAAAAAACTGCTTTCGTTGTACCCGGTAGGGGAATGTTCCATTTTAAAAGATTACCCTTTGGTCTAAAGAACAGCCCCGCCGAGTTGCAAAGACTGATGGACAAACTTTTCGGTCCTGAAGTCGATAACAGCCTGTTTTGTTACCTTGACGACCTTATCATCGTCAGCGATACCTTTGAAAAACACCTATTAATGCTGGAGAAGGTTTTTCAACAACTCAAGTTCGCTGGTTTAACCATCAACTTGAAGAAGTCAGAATTCTGTAAGTCTCGTCTACGTTATTTGGGATTCATTGTCGACGAAAAAGGTCTAAGAACAGACCCGGCTAAGGTGGAAGCCATGGCAAACTTTCCCCGACCCAAAAACGCGAAGGAAGTCAAAGGTTTCCTTGGACTTGCAGGTTATTACAGGAGATTCATCAAAGACTTTTCCACTATTGCAGCCCCCTTAAATAAAATTACCAGCATCCGTAAAGGTGTCAGCAATTTCCGTTGGTCTGTTGAAGCGGAAGAAGCGTTTACAACTTTAAAAAATGCTCTTCAAAAAGCTCCCGTTCTGAATTGCCCGGATTTCGCACTCTCTTTTACCCTCCACACGGATGCCTCCAATGTAGGAATCGGTGGAGTCCTTACTCAAGAGTTCCCTGACGGCGAACACCCCGTAGCGTATTTTTCCCGTACATTAAATAAAAACGAGAAAAACTACGGCATTACCGAAAAAGAGTTATTGGCTGTATTGGATTCTGTTCACCATTTCCGCGGTTACATAGACGGTAGCAAATTTACTGTAGTCACAGACCATAGTAGTTTGAAATGGTTGATCTCGTTAAGCAATCCCTCCGGTAGACTCGCTCGTTGGGCCTCCCGTTTGTCTCAGTACAATTTTGATGTTGTTCACCGTAAAGGCGCGGACAATATTGTCCCTGACGCTCTTTCAAGAATTGAACTGGCCTCATTAAATGTTGACACAATTGCCCCCCCCCATCTACAAAAGATGAATGGTACTTGAAAATCTTTGAAGGTTGTAAAAATAATCAACAAAAGTTTCCTAATTTTATCATAAAAGAAGGACAGCTATACCGTAATTGCAAGGTACCACTATCCATCCTCGAAGATTACTCGTGGAAGCTTGTCGATCCCCTCGAAGGTAGAGAACAAATAATTATTGACAATCATAGTGCTCCCGATTCCATACACCCAGGAAATTTCAAGACGTATAAAAAGATTTCCTTGAAGTATTACTGGCCTGGTCTCTTTAAGCAAGTTCGCAATTACATCTCTAAATGTGAAATTTGCAAAGCTTATAAACATAGCACGGCAGCACCTGCCGGCCTAATGGGTAATCCCAAACGTGCCGACAGACCCTTACAGTCATTGTCAATGGACCTCGTCGGACCTTTTCCTCGAAGTTATGCCGGACACATGCACATACTTAGTGTAGTGGATGTTTTCACTAAATTCTGTTGGATCTTCCCTTTAAAAAGAGCCAACGCGTCCGCCATCATCAAACTTCTGGAAAAACACATCTTTATACCTTACGGAACACCCAGGACCGTAATTGTTGATAACGGAAAACAGTTTATTGCCCAGGAATTCAAAGAATTTCTTGCCAAATACGGAATCAAGGACATTTATTATAATACCTTGTACACTCCCCAAAATAACACTGTCGAACGTTATAACCAGACAATCAACACAGCTCTGGCTATTCTAGTTGATAAAGATCAACGTACTTGGTGTAAAAACCTAGATAAAATTCAGGCTGCTATGAACAACACTGTCAATCTGGCCACTGGCTACACACCTTTCTTCTTAAAACACGGCATGGAACAAGTTGTCCATGGCTCTCTACATAGGGACACTAACTTTCCGACGTCAATCGCCACCACAAACAACCCCACCGCGGACTATGCCCACCGTCTGGAAGAACTGTCGGCCATTTACAGTGAAGTCACTGATGCTCTGCTCCTGGCTCATCAAAAGAGTGCGGACAGATATAACCTACGTAGGAAACATGTCACCTTCAATACAGGAGACATAGTTTGGAGAAAGAACAACACACTTTCCCAAGGAGCCATGTATTTCTCTGCCAAGCTGGCACCACGTTTCGTGAAGGCCAAAGTTCTAAGAAAAATATCAGATCTAGTGTACTCCCTGTCTGACTCGTCTGGTAAACACATTGGTAATTACCATATTAAGGATATTGTAAAGTCTGGAAGTGAGGAGTCAAGTAAAACTGCCCCCACCATCTCAGAAAACTTAAAATAATCCAGTGTGTATCACCACAACCTTTTGTAAGCACATCAAGTCTTGCAATGGCTGGCGTGTAAAGTGTCAATTACATGTCCACCCTTTCGTTGATAAAACGAATATTGTTTAAAAAATCACTTTTGTAAATTTATGTACACTCCACGGTGTAGTTTGCTCCCGTTCATGTTCTTGAATTGGCAACCACCGTAATTTTGTTTCACACGTCCTTTTATTTATTTTTTTTCTCTTTTCTCACCTGTTCTAAAATTGATCACTTTAGAGCAGAGACACCCTTCGAGTCACAATGTTTGGGAAGTCATGAACCCAATCATTGCCTCTCAACCCCTCACACTACGCAACGTTCATGCCATGGCACGCTTTGCTATGTCATGCAATATTGTAATTTTCACCATTTTTGTTTGTTGTTTTTCATCATATCGGAAGGAACCTCTTCAACTTTTTCTTTTTCCATGAAAATTATGTTCTGCAAGTACTGGAGCGTCGTTCTAAAATCGGATTTGGTAAACTCCAAAGTGTTAAATCACGAACCAGGACTAGTTAACCATTTTAACACGCTCCATATTTTTACCTATCATGGTAAAGATAAGTGGTTACTCACATAATCACATTCCTTGTGCATAGTAGTTTTCAATTTTTCTTAAAAATTGATGGCGTCCTACCCGAGCTCTTTGCTAACAAATTGGATTTTGACACGTCCATTTTGAAATCATATGTATATAAATAAAGGAAAAACCTTTAAATTGGTCTTTCCACCCTTATGCAAATCCTCATGGGCTCATTTCAACTAAAGTACGTAAAACCAAATACTCGGTCTTTTGTTGTTATAAGAAGTCCTCGATTTGTCTTTTCTCTACTATTATAACATGTATGTCTTGTATTACATGCTTCAACCCCTTCGGAAAAGGTTAATAACGGCAACCTTGATTTCCGTACATAAATAACTACAGTTTAACGTAAATCATCAATGTTTTGTTTGATCATCGTTTTACAAACATCGGCACTCATCTCCAGTTCCGCCATAACCTGGTAGGTTTGCAACTGCACAAAGGGTATGTAAAACCATATTTGGTCCCTTTCCTTGGTCTTCCTCACTGTAGGTTGCCACAACAAAGAGTGTGTAAAACTATAAGTCCGTTCTCGTTGTTGTCACATGGTGTAAACAGGAATGTACCCTGTCATCACCCCGCCCTTATAACATATGAAGTAACATAAATTGCTTACCTCCTTGTTATTCTATCGTACGCTCTTGAGCTACGGAGTTAGTTAATCTAACAAATCTTTATAAATTGTGTCAAAACGACCATTGTTAACGTTTATTGTGTTGTATTTAAACGTAACCATGTTACATTATAGGAGAGATCCTTAGAACATCCACCATTATAGGAGGGATCCTTAAAATACCTGCCGCGATACGAGAAGTTCGTCATAATCACTTTTGCTCATAGCTAAATGTTATTGAGTTGGTCGTGTGACATATTTGTCATGAGTACCGTTTTGTATAATCTGTTTTGGTCGTGTGTCATTTACTTGCCATGAGTACCGTTTTATGTATAATTGTGTACAACCCTTGCACACGAGACGTGGAGACGTTAAAATACTTACCGCGATTCGTGCGAACGACATAATATCGGCTTTGCCATCTTCTTTAAGAGGCATTGTATAAACTCTTTGACTTCTGTCTATAATTGAGTTATATCTTGCATGTATTTGCATATTTTGTACACTATACGTGGAGACGTCAAAATACTTACCATGAGTCGTGCGAACGAAATAATATCAAACCCTTTGTGTGCGATCTACGAGATGTAGTCCACAACCCTTTGTTGTTATTCAACGCCAATGCCCGTGGACTTCCTGTTTTTTTACTTCTTTGCAAAAAGGAAAGAAGCCCAGGAATATCTACTATCCCAAAAGGACTAGTTAGTAGCTTCACTGCTAACTATGGGGCATAGTGCTGTGGGAGTTAATCGATTGAGCACAAAACCACCTAACTCGTTGTCTGGGGAACGAATAAGAAAACCCCCAGGTTTGTGAAATTAGAACGAGGGTCTGTCTTTTCTCACAATCATGTAGAAGTTTTTAAAATGACTCCTAATCTTTTGCCCAATACACGCGAAAGATTAGCCTCTTTGATATAAGGTGTATTCAAATTTCTCCTCATCCCTTTTTTAAAATGTAAAGAGTCAGGAAATCTGCTGGTTGATTATGTTTCATCCTCACATAGAGTTTGAATTGGAAATTAGTCCAGTCTCTAGCAAATTTCGTAACTCGTCTCCTTTCTCCACTCCTCCCTCCCATCCCCCATGTTCTCAGACTTATGTTATGAAGTGAAAAATCTGTCGTTGACCATATTTCGCCCTCACTTGGAGTTCGAATAGGTAATTGTCCGGTTATCTACAGGTTTTCCCCCTCAATCTCTGCATACGTCTCACCATTTTTTTGTTTTTCTCTCTTCTCAATTCTACGAAACACATTCATGAATGTTGGATATGTACGATATGCACTTGGCGTACCGTCTGTCTCCTTTTGACAACCTTTATTCATGAATTGGTTTCCCTTTGCCGTGACTAGTTCACGATTCCTTGTCTTGTTCTTTGAAATTCTACGAAAATGTTACCATCTCATGTTAACATAGGCCATAGAGGGCCGGTTGTTTTTTAACCAAGACATATTGTCACTCGGCAAGCGCCAAGCCATCCTGGTAAAGGATAATGTTCATGTAATCACAATTTAGTTAAGAATCTCTCTCTTCGTCACTCTCTGGGTCGGTTGGTTAAAACCTCGTTTATTTCTTTATTTGGACACATTTTGTTTCTCTCCAAACCTTTTCTTCATTGGTCCCTAGGCAGGTAAACTTCAAGAATTTTGCTCTAATAATAATTTCTCCCGGATTTAAAAAGAAGCCCAGGCGGATGTCATCACCAACAGCCAAGCTGAGCTTCACTTCCTGACAGCACGCGCTGTGGTTACAAGGTCCCTCCTGCTGCCATTCTCTACGCATTTGTTTCTGAAAGCACAAACCATACCGCCCATATGTATGTTGTTTTGTCATGCCACAGCAAGCTGAGTTGTCCCACTATACATTATGACACTCTGAACTACCTTTTGGGCACGCTAGCTCCTAGGTTTGTTCTTACTCTTGCTATCAATGCCAACTTTGTCGTCTCTTGCCTGTCATGCAGTGACGCAAATATCGTCTTGTGTAAACCATTATTACCTTGACCCTCCAGTATTCGCTGAATGCGTACCAATACAAGTTACATTGAGCTACATTATGCTTCAATAACTATTATATACGATCCGTGTGTACCATAATAACACTTAGGATTCGTACTGGCATGCCTGCAGATACTGGACTCTTCTCTTCAATGACCTCTGTAACCATAGTCGCGACACAGCAACCACAGTCTCCATTTCGTGAACTTCAACGTCTTCGACAAAATCAAGTGTTTTCTAAGGCCTAAGTGTACTCCTGAGTGTTATCTCAAATGGGTCTGATTGCAGTGATAATGTAATCCTTAGAATCTGTGAAATCACGTCCTTTTCTTCGAAATTCTCCGAAACCAAACAAATCCACGCTTCGCAAACTTAGCTCCCAGACCAATGAAACCTTAGAGTCACATTTTTTTCTCTGCTCTTGTACAAATGTATTGTTGTTTTTCAATTGCATAACCATGTACTGTTGTTTTTTCGATTGCATAACCATGTATTGTTGTTTTTCAATTGCATATCCTTGTATGTTGTTCTACACCATGTACTTTTCCCAAAGTTGTTTTTTCCAAACATTGTATGTACCCCTACCCTTTCCCTACAAACATTGTGACCTAAACTGTATGTTCTAGCTAGGCAACTCTCAAGCAACGAACCTCTCAAATCCCCGATGGAAGCATAAGAGGATTTTTTTTTCCCTACAGCTCCATTGCCACGTCGCTTTTTTTCCAAGCGCGGGGGGAAGTGTTATGGAACGCCCTATAGCTGGTAGAATATACATAACATCGCCGAGTCCGGTTGGAACTTGCCACAGCGTTCCCGTTCCCCACCGTTTCCTGCATCCCCTACTTCCCCTCTCCTACTCCTCACGGCATTCCGGCCGCCGCCGCCGGCAGTCGCAAGCTGCACCCTGCCGCGGACGGACGCACGCGAGTTGAAAGTTGCTCTCTGGCTGAGACGCACGTAAACACGGTCGAGAATCACGCTCTGTTTCGGGCTCCGCGTCCGCATTGGAATGTAGAATCGGTTTTGCCAAATATCGGTGTTATAATGGTTCGCGGACCCCGGAAGATCACCGAATGTGCCGGAAGCGGAGGACTTCGCCCCCACACATGTAAGCTGAACACCAGATTTCCCATTCTTTCAATGTGTCTGTAAAAATACGATAGGGTCCCGCGTAAAAACCATAACTCAGAGAGTTTCGATGCAGAGATCACGAGGTATAAACACTTTAGCTAGGTTTGTGTAACATGCATTCTTGTATAGCCCTGCACTGAAATAGCCTGTATACTGTGTTCTGAATTGTCAATATATGAATCTATTTAAACATATCTTGTTGTCAATCTGCTCCGGCAGGAGAATCTCGTAGAGTATTGGTCCCCCAGGTGATCGAGGAGGAAAGAGTTCTGGAAGCATTCTGTTGCAACCCACGCCTGAGATTGAGGGTGCCCTTTGCTCCCGTTTGAGCTGGCCAAAGCCAGCTTGTTTGGGGTAGCTGGAGCTGACAATTGGCGACCAGAGAAACCCCGTAACAACATATGATTTCAAAATGGACGTGTCAAAATCCAATTTGTTAGCAAAGAGCTCGGGTAGGACGCCATCAATTTTTAAGAAAAATTGAAAACTACTATGCACAAGGAATGTGATTATGTGAGTAACCACTTATCTTTACCATGATAGGTAAAAATATGGAGCGTGTTAAAATGGTTAACTAGTCCTGGTTCGTGATTTAACACTTTGGAGTTTACCAAATCCGATTTTAGAACGACGCTCCAGTACTTGCAGAACATAATTTTCATGGAAAAAGAAAAAGTTGAAGAGATTCCTTCCGATATGATGAAAAACAACAAACAAAAATGGTGAAAATTACAATATTGCATGACATAGCAAAGCGTGCCATGGCATGAACGTTGCGTAGTGTGAGGGGTTGAGAGGCAATGATTGGGTTCATGACTTCCCAAACATTGTGACTCGAAGGGTGTCTCTGCTCTAAAGTGATCAATTTTAGAACAGGTGAGAAAAGAGAAAAAAAATAAATAAAAGGACGTGTGAAACAAAATTACGGTGGTTGCCAATTCAAGAACATGAACGGGAGCAAACTACACCGTGGAGTGTACATAAATTTACAAAAGTGATTTTTTAAACAATATTCGTTTTATCAACGAAAGGGTGGACATGTAATTGACACTTTACACGCCAGCCATTGCAAGACTTGATGTGCTTACAAAAGGTTGTGGTGATACACACTGGATTATTTTAAGTTTGCTGAGATGGTGGGGGCAGTTTTACTTGACTCCTCACTTCCAGACTTTACAATATCCTTAATATGGTAATTACCAATGTGTTTACCAGACGAGTCAGACAGGGAGTACACTAGATCTGATATTTTTCTTAGAACTTTGGCCTTCACGAAACGTGGTGCCAGCTTGGCAGAGAAATACATGGCTCCTTGGGAAAGTGTGTTGTTCTTTCTCCAAACTATGTCTCCTGTATTGAAGGTGACATGTTTCCTACGTAGGTTATATCTGTCCGCACTCTTTTGATGAGCCAGGAGCAGAGCATCAGTGACTTCACTGTAAATGGCCGACAGTTCTTCCAGACGGTGGGCATAATCCGCGGTGGGGTTGTTTGTGGTGGCGATTGACGTCGGAAAGTTAGTGTCCCTATGTAGAGAGCCATGGACAACTTGTTCCATGCCGTGTTTTAAGAAGAAAGGTGTGTAGCCAGTGGCCAGATTGACAGTGTTGTTCATAGCAGCCTGAATTTTATCTAGGTTTTTACACCAAGTACGTTGATCTTTATCAACTAGAATAGCCAGAGCTGTGTTGATTGTCTGGTTATAACGTTCGACAGTGTTATTTTGGGGAGTGTACAAGGTATTATAATAAATGTCCTTGATTCCGTATTTGGCAAGAAATTCTTTGAATTCCTGGGCAATAAACTGTTTTCCGTTATCAACAATTACGGTCCTGGGTGTTCCGTAAGGTATAAAGATGTGTTTTTCCAGAAGTTTGATGATGGCGGACGCGTTGGCTCTTTTTAAAGGGAAGATCCAACAGAATTTAGTGAAAACATCCACTACACTAAGTATGTGCATGTGTCCGGCATAACTTCGAGGAAAAGGTCCGACGAGGTCCATTGACAATGACTGTAAGGGTCTGTCGGCACGTTTGGGATTACCCATTAGGCCGGCAGGTGCTGCCGTGCTATGTTTATAAGCTTTGCAAATTTCACATTTAGAGATGTAATTGCGAACTTGCTTAAAGAGACCAGGCCAGTAATACTTCAAGGAAATCTTTTTATACGTCTTGAAATTTCCTGGGTGTATGGAGTCGGGAGCACTATGATTGTCAATAATTATTTGTTCTCTACCTTCGAGGGGAACGACAAGCTTCCACGAGTAATCTTCGAGGATGGATAGTGGTACCTTGCAATTACGGTATAGCTGTCCTTCTTTTATGATAAAATTAGGAAACTTTTGTTGATTATTTTTACAACCTTCAAAGATTTTCAAGTACCATTCATCTTTTGTAGATGGGGGGGGGGCAATTGTGTCAACATTTAATGAGGCCAGTTCAATTCTTGAAAGAGCGTCAGGGACAATATTGTCCGCGCCTTTACGGTGAACAACATCAAAATTGTACTGAGACAAACGGGAGGCCCAACGAGCGAGTCTACCGGAGGGATTGCTTAACGAGATCAACCATTTCAAACTACTATGGTCTGTGACTACAGTAAATTTGCTACCGTCTATGTAACCGCGGAAATGGTGAACAGAATCCAATACAGCCAATAACTCTTTTTCGGTAATGCCGTAGTTTTTCTCGTTTTTATTTAATGTACGGGAAAAATACGCTACGGGGTGTTCGCCGTCAGGGAACTCTTGAGTAAGGACTCCACCGATTCCTACATTGGAGGCATCCGTGTGGAGGGTAAAAGAGAGTGCGAAATCCGGGCAATTCAGAACGGGAGCTTTTTGAAGAGCATTTTTTAAAGTTGTAAACGCTTCTTCCGCTTCAACAGACCAACGGAAATTGCTGACACCTTTACGGATGCTGGTAATTTTATTTAAGGGGGCTGCAATAGTGGAAAAGTCTTTGATGAATCTCCTGTAATAACCTGCAAGTCCAAGGAAACCTTTGACTTCCTTCGCGTTTTTGGGTCGGGGAAAGTTTGCCATGGCTTCCACCTTAGCCGGGTCTGTTCTTAGACCTTTTTCGTCGACAATGAATCCCAAATAACGTAGACGAGACTTACAGAATTCTGACTTCTTCAAGTTGATGGTTAAACCAGCGAACTTGAGTTGTTGAAAAACCTTCTCCAGCATTAATAGGTGTTTTTCAAAGGTATCGCTGACGATGATAAGGTCGTCAAGGTAACAAAACAGGCTGTTATCGACTTCAGGACCGAAAAGTTTGTCCATCAGTCTTTGCAACTCGGCGGGGCTGTTCTTTAGACCAAAGGGTAATCTTTTAAAATGGAACATTCCCCTACCGGGTACAACGAAAGCAGTTTTTTCGCACGATTCTGCGTCCAAGGGTATTTGCCAAAAAGCTTTGCTTAGATCAACAGAGGAGATGAACTTGGCATTACGCAGCTTGTCTAAGGTTGCGTGGACGTAAGGTAAGGGGTACGCGTCGGCTTCCGTGCAAGAGTTTAAACGTCTACTGTCGAGACAGAAACGTGCAGAGCCGTCTTTTTTAGAAACCAAAAGGGTTGGGTTGGTCCATGCACTTCTGCTGGGAACCACCACACCCATTTTTAACATTTCATCAAGTTCATTTTCTAGAAGTTTAAGTTTTTGGGGGGCTAAGTTGTAATAACGTTGCTTTATGGGTGGGCCATTGGTTTTAATATGGTGTTCCACCAAATTTGTCAAACCTAATCCACATTTTTCGAAAGATATTGATTCGAATTTGTTGACCATTTTCTTTAGTTGGAGAGCTTGGTCCGTGCTTAAATTTTCGTGAGGTATTATTGTGCGGATTTCACTAATTTGAGCAGCAGTGGAGGTTTCGCCAGAGGTATTAAATACTTGGGGAGCAACGTTAAAAGCCTTCCAGAAGTCAACGCCAAGGATGAAATTCTGGGATATGGAGGGCACTATTAGAAAATTGATTGTAACTATTTTATCGTTACAATTAATTGGTAGGGCAAGGGCACCGATGACTTGCTGGGAAACCTTATCCGCAGTCGTCAGGTGTGTCGATTGGGGCGAAATTCTAAAATCACTGTTAACAAACGGCAGGTGAGCATTGTTGCCCAGGCAGCTGACAGATGCACCACTATCAAGTAAACCGGAAAAGGGTACATTGTTAACAGAGAAAAAAGCATAGGGTCTCCCATCTTTAGCTTGTTTGCAACAAACCGAAGAAACATTTAAGGTCTGGTTAAAATATTTAATGTGTGATAACCAATCAGTCCATTCTTTAGACCTTGGTTCAGAATGGGTGCCTGAGAGGTTATTATTTAGTTTTTTGGCCTCTTCATGTAGAAATTTGGTGGGGGCTTGGAGAAGTCCACCTGAGGTCTAACATCGCTTGGGTTTTGTAACCTTTCAGTGTTGTGCCTTGATTTTTTGAAAATGTTGCGCAGTTCGTCGCGCGGAGGAGAGCGGTCCCTAGAGTGATGCCTCTTGAAAGTTCGGGGTTCCTTGGATTCCAACAGCCTCGCCTGCTTGAAACAAGTAGTGGCCAGATGGCCCACTTTTTTGCAAAAAGAGCACACTTTTTTGTTGTCAAATTCTGGCTTCAAACCAGACGAGCGGCTTGGCACCACTATATTATTAGGCATATTCTTTATGTTTTTTCTGTCCTGGTACGATTCCAGAAGGAGACAGACTTCGTTTAATTGGGCCAGGGATGCAATTTTTTGTGAGGTAATGATGTTCTCGTATTTGCTTAAAAGGCCATCAGTTATGACTGGTAATAGTTCAGCTTCCGAAACAGGCTGTGAAAGTTTGATGTTAATGGATTCAGCCCTTTCTATGAATGATGCCACGGGTTCATTTACTAGCTGTTTGATAGATAGTAAAGATAATTTGATCCGGTGCTGGGCCTCCGTCTTTCCGAAGCTGGAGATTAGGGCAGATCTGAGTTTATTCCAGTCCTTGCATTTAGTTTTTTGAATGCGGTGCCAGGGTATTAATTCTGGGGAGATGAGTTCTATAAAGTTTTTCCGTAGAATCTCGAATGGGATATTTTTAATTGTAGCCGTTTCTTCAATACGGTCTATGAAATCCAGCACATCGGAGACGCCATTATATTTGACTTTCCAGGGTGATAAATCGTAAGTTTTATCTTGTGTCAAGGTGGGTGTGACGTCCTGTTTTATCAATACTTGCGGCATAGGTTCTTTGTTAGGGGCAAGATTATCCAACATTTGCGTGGCTGAACACGAATTATTTTCGCTTGCGGGAGCGAGGTTTACTCTCCTAATGTACTTTTTGTTGAATAAAAGTGCATATGCTTTTAATGTAGATTTGGATTTGCTTGATGGCGAGAGTCCTCTATCCTTTAAAGCAGTTTGTAGGAGTGCCTTGGATAAGCTGTGCACGTTGGGAATTATGCCCAGGTTGGATGACGCAATAGCTTGGTTATTATCCATTGTGAGTTTCCCGGGTGGTGAAAAAAAATTTGGCCAGGGGTTTCCTTTAGTAAATTAAAATTAATTTTTTTGAGGCACTTTTCACTTGGTAATCACTAGTTGGCACTTCCAAAATAGTTATAGAAAAACTGTGTTTCACACTACAATTTAGTATACATGATACCAAAATTCTTGTCCAAGGAAAGAGGAAGTGAAAAAAAAATTTTGCGTGGACAGACCTTAGTGGTGAAAGTTTTTTTTTTTCACTGACCACTTTTGGGAAAATTGTGAAATTCACAAGTATTTATTTATTTTTTGAAAATTTGGCCAGGACTGACCCTTAGAAAATGGGTTTTTTATTTTCCACAAATCACTTTGAACTGAGAAAGGCACTAAAATTCACAAAAGGCACTTTTCTGGCAAATAGGGGATAACCTTCCGGAAGAGAATAACTGAATATGGAATTTGATACGTTAACCATATTAAAATTATTTTATTTATTCATGGGACCAATCATGGGTTTTATTATTATTTCATTTTTCACTTATGTAAGGGAAAAACACAATTCACTATTCACTTATGTAAGGAAAAAACACAATTCACTTATGCTGAAAAAAAAATTTACGGTGCCTACAACATAGAATGGGGAAGAAAAATCATTATTTTGTCCATTTGGTGGGGTATAAACTGTATCAGTTTGACAGACAAGTGGGCCTATTGGTGTATTGTGCAGAAAAAACGTAGGTTTGAGATTTCTAATCAGAGGATTCACAAAATGATTGTAGTTCCAGGAACAAGTTTATAAAAATCATTTTCATTGCCAAATTTGATTTGGTTATACGAAACGTTTTGGTTATAAAAACCGCATAGCAACAAGTAATTGTTTTGTTCGACGGGTTTTTTCCGTTGGGTTTTGGCGCGAAGTTGACCGTGGCTCGTTAAACAAGGGGTTACGCATGCGCAGTCAACCTCGCGGTCAAAACGGTTGGTGTTTTTTGGGCGTTCAAAATGGCCGTTATTCCAACTGCGATGTATGTATCCGATTTACACATAGATTTCTGTGGTTTTTTTCACAGAATTACTGTTCACTGGGTGTAGAGCAACAAAAGCATAATTAATGTTTACAAAACAATTCCTATGCGGGGAGGACCTCGACAAGCTTTCATTCCGCATAGCGACCGGGATAGAAAAAAAATTCGGAGCCCCACGTTATGGTGCCAATTGTTACGGGGTTTCTCTGGTCGCCAATTGTCAGCTCCAGCTACCCCAAAACAAGCCCCAAAGCCAGCTCAAACGGGAGCAAAGGGCACCCTCAATCTCAGGCGTGGGTTGCAACAGAATGCTTCCAGAACTCTTTCCTCCTCGATCACCTGGGGGACCAATACTCTACGAGATTCTCCGGCCGGAGCAGATTGACAACAAGATATGTTTAAATAGATTCATATATTGACAATTCAGAACACAGTATACAGGTTATTTCAGTACAGGGCTATACAAGAATGCATGTTACACAAACCTAGCTAAAGTGTTTATACCTCGTGATCTCTGCATCGAAACTCTCTGAGTTATGGTTTTACGCGGGACCCTATCGTATTTTTACAGACACATTGAAAGAAAGGGAAATCTGGTGTTCAGCTTACATGTGTGGGGGGGAAGGCCTCCGCTTCCAGCACGTTCGACAGTCTTCCTGGGGTCCGCGAACCATTATAACACCGATGTTTGACAAAACCGATTCTACATTCCAATGCGGACTAATAGTAACATCGTGGCTTAGAAATCAATTCGGCTCATTTTGCGGGAGCCCGAAACAGAGCGTGACACTCGACCGTGTTTACGTGCGTCTCAGCCAGAGAGCAACCTTCAACTGCCGGTCGGGACGCCGCGGGGAGTAGGAGAGGGGAAGTAGGGGATGCAGGAAACGGTGGGGAACGGGAACGCTGTGGCAAGTCTCAACCGGACGCGGCGATTGTTGTTATGTATATTCTACCAGCTATAGGGCGTTCCATAACAGTGTTTATGGCTTTCCTTAGCTCTAGGGCTTCTAAATTATCCAATCTGATACCTATTTCGTTTTTGTGCAATAACGTTGCGCCTGTATTTTTATTAAATGTATGGTCTGTTTCTATAAGATGGTTTGCAAATATAGTATATCTGTTTGTAAGGATATAATGGCCAACCTTATGATTCCAGAGATAGCCTCATTTTTAATGTCAGTGCCATACAATTTTTTCTTTAAAAAATGATAACTCCTTCATTTGTACACGCAATTGCTTCATACGAAATTTTATAGCATGGTGATGATCAGCAGAATCCATTTCTAGCCAAAAAAAGAGCCTCGAAAATTAAAGTCTCTGTGTCTATGAAAGGCGATTTTCAGCCCACTGTGGGCCGCGGACGGATAAAATGGACTTTACCTGTTCTCAAACCAACCGCAAAGGGCGCCAAAATAAAAATTATTTTCTTTTTATCATCCTGGAATACTTAAAAATGCAATGCCGAAAATTCCAAAACCATACGAAATTCATGTTTTTTGTATTAAAGGGGAGCTAGATTGGGATTTGGCACATAGTGCGGTGGGCGTCACAAACCTTAAGCCGCGGCATTCCGCATTTCTACCGTTTTATAACTAACTAACCTAAACTAACCCAACCTAACCTAACCTAAACTAACCTAACCTAACTAACCTAACCTAACATCACGCAGGGGTAGGCAGAGAGGACGGACCGTCAAACACCTCGGCCTTGGCACACACTATTTGCCTCATCCACATTCATACATCGTCTCATACGTACTCTGTTATTTTTCTGGCTCTTGACATGGCCCGACTCAAGTATCTGATTCACTTGATCGTGCCATGTCTTCCTCGGACGTCCTCTACTTCTTATTCCATTCACACTTGCATCATATATTCTCCTTACGCTCCTTTCTTTGTTCATTCGCTCTACATGCCCAAACCATCTGAGGGTTCCTTTCTTAATTTGACTCATTACGCTTACATCAGCCTTGCATTATTTTCGAATCTCCACATCTCTCACACGATCATACATGGTTTTACCACACATACGCCTCAGGGATCTCATTTCAACAGCATTCAGTCTACTTTCATCCTTCCTCTGCCGGTTCCGTGCCTCACTGCCATACATCAGGGTAGGTACAAGCACTCCATTGTGGACTGCTAACTTCGCTTCTTTGGACAGCTTTTTGTTAGCGCCAACGGCATTCAGTCCTCCATTAATGGAGTTACCTGCATTTACCCTTCTTTCAATATCTCTATCAGCTTTCCCATCTCTCGTAAACATACTACCCAAATACACAAACTCATACATAATATTTGAACGTGCTCAGTTTTTAAGTTCGTAATAAAATATATGTTATTTTTTTTAAAGATAATTTGTTTACATTGTCGAGCCAAACGGTAGTTATATAAAATTCACTCGATAGAAAAAAATCGAAGTATTCTCCGGAAATTATTAAAAACTCATTTCGTACTGTTATACATGTTATACTCGTATTTTTTTAAAGGGATTAGGTCACAAGAGTCCCAACTGCTCCCGTCTGGAGCCAGTGAGACTATGGCATCCCCAATTGGGGTATGTTATGAGGCTGAAGGTAAGTGGGGAAAGGAAGGAGACAAGGAAAAGGAAGGTGGGGAAATACCTGGCTATTCAGATCTAGTCACTAAACACGGCTAAAGCCATTTCAAGCAACGTTTCAATTCTGAATGGTGATCTTACACCAGGGCGATACTAAGAGTATCTTCCACTCGTATGTATAAAATATTCGTTAAAAAATGTAACTTAAGTATTTGCGAAGAGATTTTCGATCTATTTTAAACGAGTCGTGTTTTATTAAATAATTTTACTATTTTCGCTTAATTATAATCGTTTTTTTTTAAATATCTAAGTATTAATTTCCTTAATTACAATTGTCAGGTTATTCGTAATTTGACAATGTTTGCATTTCTTTTCTAATTGGAAAAACCACAGCGATTTTAAACAAAATCATAGTTACATAGCGATAATAATTGTAGCCCATTGGCTAACAAGTTGGTCCGCCACTGCGCACATTTGCATAGCGCCAAAAGAATAATTTATGAACGGTTCAATTCATTACACACAAAAAACCTGTAAAAACACATTCGATGCGGGTTTTTTCTCAATTCATTTGGCAGTAAGCCGTGTGTACCTATGCATAATAATAGGTAACTTACAATACACCAGATCATGTCTGCATTTTAACATAATGTCGCAAAATAACAGTTGTATCAATCTAATTTAAAATACAGAATGTCGAAACCATTCAAAAATCTCCATTCCACTACCGTAGCTACCGTACCGTACAGACAAACCTCACTCCACGAACCCGGGCACGTTTGTTAAGTCACCAAACGTAGCGAACCACTTGGGGTGACCTATAGCAGGGGTGTTGGTTATCCAATAAATTGTTCCCGGGGCGAAGGTACCCATAGCCGCCTCATTATAAGTTATGCATCCTGTGAACATTTTAACTGTATTTTTAACACATAAGATCTTTCAATATAATCAATGTTTGCTCTGTGAATGTTCCAAAACCATAAATTAAAAATAATAATATCAGTGGGGTGTGAGAATACCGGAAATTAGTCCTTTTTAAATCAAATTCTAGACGTATTGACTCTTTTTTACAAAAAAAAAAAAATTGATTTTGAAAGATTGTTATTTTATCTGGTATACGCAGTTTTAAAATTTTGAAAAACTAAGTGTATTTTAAAGATACTAAGGTTATACTGTTGGTCGTTGGCAGATTTGTTCAATTTTCAAACGATAGATTCTATTAAACAACACAAATTTCAAATCATATAATCACACAAGAAAATAAATCAATACATAATCTAGTCAACGCAGTTTTAAAAAAAATAATTTTAGTAAAATTAAAATCATTAAAAAATAAATCCGAAAACGTGTTTTGTGACAAAAAATACTTCAGTTTTTCTATTTATTTGAGGTCTTACAAACTAAAATATTTTTTTTTTACACACTTATTTCACACTTATTGAAAAATCATAAGTGCTTATCATTAAAAAAATACTTACAAGAAGTATACGATATTTAATAGTTTATCATCATGCGTTTTGAGCATTTTTATTGCTTGTGTGTGTATGAATTTTTTGATAAGTTACTTCTTAATGGAGTTAGAAATTTAAAAAAAAACGTTAAAAATCCCTGGTTCAAATGTTAGAATTGTCTATTTTGAATACGTTACTCTGTCTCGTCATAAACAGATATACAGAGTAGGTATACAAACTAGTCAATTTTTTTTTTAAAGCAAAACTTACAGGCATAGTTTAAAAAAAATCGTAAAATAAATATTATAAATTGATCCAGTTTTGGAGAAGAAAAATAGAGAATTCAATGATCCTGAGAAAAATATTTAAATGCTTTCAGCTTCGCAAATTGTACTGTTATTATTATAGTATCCCGTGATTTTTCACGGGTTTGCGCTTGTAAATAAATAAACATTTATAATTCTGAGTAGGTAAATACTATAATAATATTAATATCTCTGTAATATCTCTGTTACATACAGATAAATAATATCAATTTCCTCTTTGACAGAAATATTTCGCAGAAGAGGAAAATTTATTATCTTTAAATCGGCAAAATTTTCACTCGTTCTGCGAAATGAGAAATCTAGATGATGCGGAAAATATTCATACTATTCAAGAATGGTATGATTTATTTGTTGATTATCCGTTATAATTTTTTTTATTGCTTCGTGGCGGAATGGTATTATATGGTTTTCCAAAATCGACCGATACGATAACGTGCCCATGAACCAGGGCACGCTTGTGAAGTCACCAAACGTAGCGAACCACTTGGAGTGCCACAGAAAGGTGTTGGTTATTTATTTATTTTCTCATGTTCTCCATAAAACAGTTATACACCAATATATCACGGAGAAGTTTATAAATTATAAAGTACACAAGGGCAGTTTTACTACTTAGTGACATGTGCTAAAAGATAGTTGCTGAACTGTCTGTAAGTGACATTGAAAATGTCGATGGTCAATGCAGAATCGTTAAGCAGTTGAGTCGCCCTGTTTATTGGCGCGTTCTGATAGGCAGAAGTCCTCACTTTCGGAGCATAAAAAAGTGCATGGGATTTCCCACGAGTATATCTGTTAGGGACATAAAAATTAACCTATTTTAACATAGGCGGATTGAGTATGATACCAGAGATTAGCTTAAAAAAGTGTTTACCTAAAAATATTTTTCTGCGGGCCTCTAAGGTGTTAAAATCGAGCATCCCTGTTAAGAACAAGGATGAATACAGGAATGTTATATCATATCTGCCCCACTAAATGATAAAAAACCCATGCACCAAACGTGAAATGAAGTGACATTTTTTTTTGCATTTTAATTGACACAGAATACAAAAACCTTGTCCTGAAAAGTGTTCTATGAGATCATAAAAAACTTGTTTCAGGTGTAACAATGGACCAGGCGTAAATAATACTGCGAGAGTGATAATGACACCACGAAGGTCAAGAACTCTGTAAGAGATTAATGAATACCAATAGCTGGGAATTAACTGAAGTGGGTTTGCAGTTGCCTGTTGTACCAATAATTAGTATCAATACTTCTGACATCGCATTCTTGAACAAAGGTTTGATTGATTGATTAGTAGGTACTTGTAGGTACCTGCTTACCAATAAGATTTATATTGTAGACTTTGTATAGCAGGGGTTCCTAAACTTATGAGGTGCAGTGTTACCAAGTATCAAAAATATTTATCCCTAAAACTAAAATCAAAAACCCCAAAAATCCCGCCAAATACTTGAAAATTCCCCTATTCGGCGACTGGAGTGATAACCGCCGCCCGCGCCCGCGCCCCCCTGTACATGTCTTTAATAACGATGCTCGATTTAAAAAAATAAATAAAACAAGTTGTGTGTTAGATATCAACCCATTTTATTCTTTCCACATATTGGATGTGAAAGTTCTGTGAAAGCACATTGGGAAAATTTGGAAATGAAAAAAATAAATAAATAGTAGTACATCTGTGTGTTAGGATATAATGGCCAATCTTATGATTCCAGAGATAGCCTCATTTTTAATGTCAGTGCCATACAATTTTTTCTTTAAAAAAACTCCTTCATTTGTACACGCAATTGCTTCATACGAGTTTTTATAGCATAGTAATGATCAGCAGAATCCATTTCTAGCCAAAAAAAATACCATTGAAAATTCAAGTCTCTATGTCTATGAAAGGCGATTTTCAGCCCACTGTGCGGCGTAGTCCTGCGGTGGGGCGTTGGACTTCCATTCCGAAGGTCGCGGGTTCGAACCCGGCGTGCGCAAATAAATTTTATTTAATTGATTTGTGTTATTTCACAATTAATTATTTAAAATAATGTACAGTATATTTGCGGCACGTTCCAGAGTGGAAGATACTCTTAGTATCGCCCTGGTGTAAGACCACCATTCAGAATTAAAACGAAATGGCTTTAGCCGTGTTTAGTGACCAGATCTGAATAGCCAGATACTTCCCCACCTTCCTCTTCCTCGTCTCCTTCCCTTCCCCACTTACCTTTAGCCTCATAACATACCCCAATTGGGGATGCCATAGTCTTACTGGCTCCAGACGGGAGCAGTTGCGACTCTCACTGTAAAAAAAACTCTCAATTTACGCTCGAAAATAGGTGATTTGCTACAAAGGGAAATATTCTCCATCAGTCTCAACATTATTTCATATTTCATAATTCATAACTCAACATCGTATCTAAGCTTTTGATGGTAGTGTAACAAATAATAAAATCAAAATAAGAAGGTATGTAAATATTCATTATATATATTTACTTTTTGCTTTCTTACACATATCTTTTTAACACATATCTCTTTTAATACATATCAATATTAATACATATCTTTAATGCATGTCTCTTATGATTTATATCCTTTTTAAATATATATACTTGTTATTTACCCGCCTCGGAACAGACTTTGTCTAGTGAGGCAGGTAAAGGAATTGAAAATTGTAAACCATTTAATTTATATTAAATAAACGCCCGGGTTGCCGGCACTGAAACTGAAACTGAACATTATTTCATACTCAACATAAGGCGCACTAGCCGTGTGAACAGAGTTTGCATTTGTTTTTTTTTTTATTATAATATAGATATGGGCTCGGTATCGTACAGTAGGCAATATAACAATGTATACACATTATTAAACAATACTTCCTTTCAACGGCAAACAATACCGTAGAGTTGCGACAAGTTACATTATTTTTTTATTGAATATAAGAAAGTCAAGGAAACCAACCGCTAGCTAAAGTGAGGTTAACCAGCCAGCTGGTCTGGGGGGGACCTGTTGCGAAATATATCCCGGTCAATCGGGCTAACAAGACAATAAAACCAAGTTTCATACTAACTTGTTCTTAAGAGGCTAGACTTTGAACGACACGCGGAACACCCGCGACTGTCATTCTGTCCCGCTCACAATTAGCTCACTTACAATACATGCGAATGCGAAATGTGCGAATGAGACGACGCTCAAATTTACCTACAGAAATCGCTCGAAAAGGGGTTTATGGAGAATACACTTTTCTACACCAAAACTTTCACGAAATTGAAATTTTAAAAAAAATATATTTTTTAGAAAGAAGAAGCTACGTCGGTAGCTTTTTATAATTTTATAATTATTTATGAGAGTTGAGTTAGCAGCAGTTTTTCCTTAAATAATATTTTTTGATAAATCGTACATGTTTGACAGTGAATGTTTACGTTAATACGAAACGCATCGAAAATTCGAAAACATATCGACATAGTTTTCACCCTCTAGAAGGCAGTATAAAAAAATATATTCATTTTGTTCAATTTTCAATGTAGAAAAGTGTTTTTTCCTGGGCGTCCTTTTTGTATGTGCCGAAAAGCGAAGTCGACGATTGTATTTTATGGTTGAATTGACGAGAGGCCTTACATTATTTCCGTATTTAAAAATAGTTCCTATACCTATTAATACAGTAAATTTATCACAACTCACAACCCCTTAGCCTCTAATATATTCTGTCAGTAGGTCAGAATATTTCCGGTTTGCATTAAAATTCAGGTAAATCGAATATTTCCGAACGCATCAAAAACAATTTTTTTAAAGGTATTGAAATACGCTTCCAATTTTTATTATCTTACTTATTAATTTAATAATATTCTAAATGCGAAAGTTTGTATGAATGTAGATATGTGTGTTTGTTACTCTTTCACGCAAAATTTACTGAATGGATTAATGAAACTTTACAATAATATAGCTCATACATCAGAATATATAAAGGCTATAATTTATAAAGCTAGCTATTAATTTTTAATATATTGAAGATAATAATTATTGTTTAAAAGAAAATGTCAAAATTTGAAAATGAAATTTTGCAAAACAATGATTTTTAAATCAAAATTCTATTTTAGAAAATATTTAAATTAGTGAATTTACTTGAAGTACTCGCCTAATACTTTGAATCGATTCAAGAATTATAGATATTTTAAATAAATATGTTAAGAATTTTAGTATAAGCGTAGATGCGACCTAGGAAAAGAAAATAGATTACTCTAATTTCTAATCCTACGCAGACGAAGACGCGGGCAGAAGCTTGTTAGAAATAAACAAGTAATTTTTTAAATATACAATTTTTGAATGCAATCATAAAAATCTTACGTTTTTTCGTACTAAAATTAGTAATAATGGAAAATATATAACACACATATATCTTCTATATTCAAATGAATCCCTGTCTCCCTTGGTCACGCCATAACTTCAGAACGACTTTAACTATTTCATTCATCTGATTTATTGAAGTTTTCTAATACTTTGTAGAAGGTTCTAACGGAAAGAAAATAAAAGAAAATTGCGCAGAAAATTGGATAATTTCAGAAAACTTAAGGACTATTTTACCTTCGTACGTTTGACAGTTCACGCGTTGATATATTTAGAGATATTTCCTATACTATTCATTCGATTGCGATAAAAAAAATTGGTGAGTTGTTGTGGACATGCCCCTGAAGGTTTCTATATAGCAATATTTCTATATTTGTGAGTTCTGGAGTTATGAAATTTGCAACAAAAAAATTGCAATAGGGCACACGCGAGTTGTTTGAAAAAATGAGTGTATTTTGTGGAGTTTAGAGACAGGTAAAAAAGGCGGGAGGGGAAGAGAATCCGGGAGGGGCGGAGGACAATGAAGGAGGGGTGGATTATTGGAGAACAGATTATAGAATATAATGTTGTGATCCGTCAATAAGTTAGCCTACACGTTCAATAAATACCACGATATTTGATAAATATTGACAGATCACAATAAATATTGAACGTGTAGGGTTCGCCTTACGCCCATCCCTATGATGGCGATGGTCAGTTAGTTTGAAAATGGATTAGAAATTAGTGGAACGCGAAACAGCCAGTAATAGAGTTAAAACCTTCCCAGCAAAATGACCTCCCGCATCATTTCACGCGGCCGATGTTACCTGAAGTGCAAATGAACACACGTCGATTGCACCCTGCTACCCCTGGCACAGGTAGGTAGTATAGAATACCAAGCATATTTATTTGGCCAATGCAGGAAATTTGAACAAGCTAGAAGTTATACAGAACGGAGCTATGATGTGTATACTGGGGAAAGGCAAATGTGCAAGGGTTAAGAGGGAGTTACTAGAGAATACCAGAAATTAGTCCTTTTTAAATCAAATTCCAGACGTATTGACTATTTTTTTACAAAAAAACATGAATTGATTTTTAAAGATTGTTATTTTATCTGGTACACGCAGTTTTAAACTTTTGAAAAACTAAGTGTATTTTTAATATACTAAGGTTATGCTGTTAGTCGTTGGCAGATTTGTTCAATTTTCAAACGATAGATTCTATTAAACAACACAAATTTCAAATCATATAATTTTATTCTTAGATTAGAAAACTTAAAAAGAGTGTACTATGCAATTGTTCAATCTATATTACAATATGGTATTATTGGTTGGGGAGGAACTTATAATAATATTTTAAATCCACTCAAAATTGTTCAAAGATTGATAATTAAAGTAATTTTGAAAAAACCATCCAAATTTTCTACTGAAATTCTCTTTTCAATATTCAATGTACCTACAATAGACAAAATATATAAAAAATATTCAATTCTACAAATTTACAAAGAAGTACAGTTAAATAACTTACCATTCCATTCATCAGCAAGATATCAGAATACTATCAAAATCCCTAAATTTAGTACAAAGCACACACAAAATACTTATCTCTATGTAGGTATAACATATTATAACAAACTACCATTATATCTGAAAGTTATCGAAAATATTCAGGAATTTCAGCAAAAATTAAAAAAATACCTAAAACAACTATAAGAGTCTATATCTCACTATTATTATTAATTCTTTCATATCCTTTATTGATAAATCTTGCAATTTCTTAAATATGCCTTGTTTTTTTGCCATATTGTATAATGTATTTACTTTCACACATGATATTGTATAATTGAAATATAATTGAACTAAAATTCCCTCACCAAACACAAGAGCCTTGTCTCTTTATGGTGAGGAAAAGCTATTCTTATCGACTATTTTACCACTGTATAAAATGTAAAAATTGTGTATTTATTGTAATAAAAACTTTAAATATTAAATAAAAAAAAAAAATAAAAAAAATACAATATTGACGGCTGGCGTAGTCCAGCGGTAGGACGTTTGACTCCCATTACAAAGGCCGCGGGTTCTAACCCGGCGTGCGCAAATAAATTTTATTTAATTGATTTGTGTTCTTCCACAATCAATTATTTAAAAATAATATATAGTGTATTTGCGGCACGTTCCAGAGTGGAAGATACTCTTAGTATCGCCCTGGTGTAAGACCACCATTCAGAATTGAAACGTTGCTTGAAATGGCTTTAGCCGTGTTTAGTGACTAGATCTGAATAGCCAGGAACTTCCCCGCCTTCCTCTTCCTCGTCTCCTTTACTTCCCCACTTATCTTCAGCCTCATAACATACCCCAATTGGGGATGCCATAGTCTCACTGGCCCCAGACGGGAGCAGTTGGGACTCTTGTGAGGTATTTATTCTCTATAAAAAAAATACAACAAAATAAATCAATACATAATCTAGTCAACACAGTTTTCAAAATTTATTTTTGGTTAAATAAAAATCATTGAAAAATAAATCCGAGGACGTGTTTTGTGACAAAAATACTCAGTTTTTCTATTTATTTAAGGTCTTACAAACTAAAATATTAAAAAAATTTTTACACACTTATTTTGTTTAGACATTATTGAAAGATCATAAACACTTATGATCAAAAAATACTTACAATAAGTCTACTATATTTAATAATTTATCATCGTGCGTTTTGATAATTTTTATTGCTTACTTGAATGTAGGTTTATAAAAGAAATAAATCGATATTAAAATTTTAATTAAAAATATTTGATACGGGCAATAATCGATCTTTCTCATTGGAACCTCCCTGTACAGTTGAAAGCATTTTAAAACTTTTATTCTCAGCCGCTCTTAATGAAATGAGAGGAGCTAATTCGGATTACATTAAAAAAGAGACTGTTATTTAATGTGTTAAATTTTGTGCATAAAGTCATGAAAAACCAAATGCCAAAATATTTTAAGGATGAAATAATTGGTTTTTAACAGAGATAAATAATAATAATGTTTGGATGATTTTTATAGCGCCATTTTCGTGAGAAAATCACCTCAAGATGAAACCAGAATATGTATAAATAGAATTAGATTGCCACATGAAAAAATCAAAATCACAAAACTGCCTAAATGTATAGACGACTAAAGATGTATGATGAAATGCTTGAAAGTCTTAAGAATGAAAGTATTTAAAAATAAATGTTATGTTTGCAGTAAAAATATTTAAATTCATAAAATGAAATATTATCCTGGGTATAATAGTGTATATATTCTAACGTAGTATAAACTAACTTAATAAATAATAATAAAATATATATTTATTATCTAATGCAGTATAAAATTTGTACAACAAAACAAACTATTGAAATTTAACCCATGTTTTTTTTTTATTTCTATTCTCGCACATGCAGTTTACAGATTTGCACTGTTTCATGTGTTACCGTGCTGCTAGAATCGTTCCTGAGTGAAAGATACTCAGTATCGCCACGGTGTAAGACCGCACCATTCAGAACCGAAAAGTTGCTTGAAATGACTTTAGTCTTGTTTGTTGACCAGATCTGAATTGCCAGATACTTCCTCACCTTCCTCTTCTTTCCACTATCTTCAGCCTCACAACTTACCCCAATTGTGGATGTCGTAGTTTCTTTGGTTCCAAATGGATGGGAGCAATTAAGACTGCGGGATACTCGCATGAAAAAAACATTGATTTAAATACCTCACGAGTAACTTAGAATTATGGCTGGACACCCAGGTGGAAAGAGAAAAGTGGGAAGACCCAGACTGAGGTGGGAAGACGAAGTAAGAAGAGGGGATGCAGCACAGCTTCTCCAGATAACAAACTGGAAGTCAGCCGCTGAGGACAGGAGGAGTTGCAGGCGAATGTTGCCAAAGCTCGATATGGGCTGTAGCGCCATCGAAGAAGAAGAAGAACTTATATTCTTATTTATTGTTTTATTGGTTTGTCACACTCATAATTAATATGCGAGTATACGCACACATTTACTTTTTATGATATACTTTCTTTTACATGCATTTCAGGCTTATAATTAGGTACTATTAAATATTGAATTATCGTATTAGTATTTTACTAATTTACACTAAATTTTACTATATACATAGCATTTTTTTTCTTAGGATTACTACAAATAAAAGCATTAATCTTTGTTATACTTAATTACTGTAATCAATTTGTAAAATTTTCTTGTGAAAGCCAACTAGGGCGTTAATGTTAATATATAGAAGTGAATGTTTTTTTGTTTGTCCCTTATGCGCCCCTAAGCCCATCATCCGATTGCGATGAAACTTTGGGGATTTTATGTGCACATACCCGCGATGGTTTCTATAGAAAGTAGTGGGATCTGGCGTTATGTAATTTTTTCTTATACTATTCATCCCATTGCAATGAAACTTTGGTGAGCGGTCGTGCTAAGGCTCGCGAAGTTTTCTATATATACCAATAGTGAGCTCTGGCGTTATGAAATTTGGATACAATTTTGCAAAAGGTGGCGCGTGAGTTGTTAGAAAATTTAATGTATTAAGATGAAACCCGGTGATCGAGAAATTTTAATAATAGATTTTTACTAAAATTTTGCTGTCACTGTTTCTCTTACTCCACTGGATACTGAGCGAAAGGGACAAATGCACCTCGGGCTACTAATACCTGACTAAAATCGTCAAAATCGTGATTTTTTATTCCCCACTTTTCTCCTCTAAAAGTGAACTACATAAAAAGAAACTATTGTATGTCTGTACGTTTTGTTTTAAAAGAAAAACATTGTCTAGTTTGTATACTGAACGTCTTTTGACAGCGTTTAAATCAGTCAAGTTTATTGATTTTTGGAAGGTCATAACTTCTATAAGAAGTAACTTATAGAAAAAAAATAAAGTACCGACACGCTAGTGGTTGATATCTATTTTAAGTAAAAAAATGTTTTCTCTAGGGTTAAAATCCAGAGAGATAAATGGGGAATACGTTTGTATGGAAAAATCATCGCCGAGTTAAGGGAGAGAAGGAGGAAGGGAAAAGGACCCACAGCCAAAAACTATTTCTTTATTCAAGTGGCATTTCAACGCATGCCGGGAACTCCCTGCTAATAAATAAATAAATGTAAAAAAAATGCTCCCTAATTATAGAAATATTGACCTTCATAGCGTAAACTGGAGTCCCTCAAAGTCAATCCTGAGAAACAAATCAGTTGATTAGCTTATATTATATGAGTTAATAGCTAATCCCAGTCATTATTGTAGTTTGTTATGTAATTGTATAATTATCAGTCTACCTAATTACCACTTACTTGTTTACATATCAGCGATACAGTTCCAATAGAATAAACACTGATTACTTCTTCTGACTCTGTTATTTGTGACCTTTATCCACTTGAGCGACAGAGCAATTTAAATCTTTTTTCTAGGATTGCTGAAGGAAATTTTTCCGAACACATAAAAAAAATCATACCTCTGAATTTGAATATGGAGACATACAAACTGATTATAGTTCTATATAGCCAATGAATTCACCTATCTTTTTTCTATTATCACATATTCGTAGGATTTATAAAAAAAAATATATTAAATCTTTAACCTTAAAATTTATTTTTAAAAAATTTGCCACATTTTGGCAAGAAAGCTATCCGTGGTTTTGGAAATAGTGTCAAAATGTGGCAAAAAGCGCTCGAATGGTTAATGAACACTTTAATTAATTTTTATTTTATCGTTGATTGGCTGAAGTATCCAGCGTTTCCCGGGCTTGATTCTGCTTTAAGAGTTTGGAAAAGGGGATGGGGTTGTTTTTCGCCCGTTAGCTTTTTCGCATTTTGAAGGTCAAGTGTGCAAAATTTCACCGATATATGAGTAAAACTGTAGATTTATATGAAAAAAAAAGAAAAACACCGATAGACCCTTTTCTTTTTATATTCCACATTGTCTTTGACTTGATTTAAGTGGATACCCGGCGGTGATTTTTCCATACAAACGTATTCCCTATTTATCTCTCTAGATTTTAACCCTAGAGAAAATAGTGTTTTTACATAAAATAGATATCAAAGTTACTTTTTATATAAGTTATGACCTTCCAAAAATCAATAAAATTGACTGGTTTAAACGCCGTCAAAAGACGTTCAGAATACAAACTAGACAATGTTTTTTTTTAAAAAGCAATTGAAAATCAGTCCACTTTTAGAGGAGAAAAGTGGGCAATCCAAAACCTCGATTTTAGTTAGGTATTAGTAGCCAGAGGTGCATTGTCCCTTTCGCTCAATATCCGATGGAGTAAGAGCAACAGTGACAACAACAATTTAGTAAAATCAATTTTTTTAATTTCTCCACCACCCGGGTATCATCTTAACCAGTGAATCCTGACATTTTTTGGTCTAAAAAATGTTAATGAAATTTTGGTCACTAAGTATTGAACAGTTAGGGGCGTGGTCAGAGGTCTGGCGGTTACTCGGCTGAGTGACCAGTGACAACATTTGGATGATTTTTTAAGTAAAACTTCTTTAGGCGCGATATTACGAGTAATTCAAATGTTTTTCAGACGGAAATTATGTTTTCAAACGGAAATGACGTTCGGATATCGGTAAAATGACTGCCACCTGTGTTTGTTTTTATTTTCATAGGGTTTACGCCTTCGTTAGAATTTTTTTTTCTGAAACTGCGATGAAAAATGAAGAGCGAATCTACGTACATTCATATTTTTGATTGCATTTCTCATTACAAGCGATTAAACTCAACAGCCGGTGGTGTAGGGGTGTATCATTCATGTCTATAAATGATATACAGCACAACGGTGGAGTTAAGATGATAGACTTCGTTTTTCGGCCCATACAAAAAGGACGCCCGGGAAAAAACACTTTTCTACATCGAAAATTGCACAAAATGAATATTTTATTTATACTGCCTTTTAGAGGGTGAAAACTATGTCGGTATGTTTTCGAATTTTCGATGCATTTCGTATTAACATAAACATTCACTGTCAAACATGTACGATTTATCAAAAAATATTATTTAAGGAAAAAGTGCTGCTAACTCAACTCTCATAAAGAATTATAAAATTATAAAAAGCTATCGACGTAGCTTCTTCTTTCTAAAAAATATATATTTTTAAAAATTTCAATTTCGTGAAAGTTTCGGTATAGAAAAGTGTATTCTCCATAAACCCCTTTTCGAGCGATTTCTGTAGGTAAATTTGAGCGTTGTCTCATTCGCACATTTCGCATTCGCATGTATTGTAAGTGTGCGTGAGCTTATTGTGAGCGGGGCAGAATGACAGACGCGGGTGTTCCGCGTGTGGTTCAAAGTCTAGCCTCTTAAGTATTGACTTTAAGCCATCGAAAATGATGCTATATAGTTTTTATGCTTAGCGTAATTCTGCGGACCGCCGATAATAATTATTCTTAATTGTAATTAGCCAATTTATTAGCAAAGGTCAAGATCGCTAAAACCAGAAGAGTGTCATGGTAAGTAAATAGGTACCGACCATTACCTTACTTCGCACAGTATCTACAGTAAATTCGCGAATCTAGAAGTTCCTAACTATTATATAACGCACCCTATACTAAAGGCACTTACAGTCTGTCATGATTGTCATGAATTACAATAATCGTCCACAGCTTACGAAAAAGTAGTTTATTACAAGGTTATGGACAATTTATTATGCTTAAATAGTACTGGAATCGAATATAGTTAACGAAAAAGTTCTTTATTTTAAGGTTATGGACAATTTATTATCCTTGAATAGTACCGGAATCACTTAAAGTTAACGAAAAAGTCGTTCATTTTAAGGTTATTGATAATTTATTATCCTTTAATTGTACCGGAATCAACTATCATTTACGAAAAAGTTGTTCATTTTAAGATAACGGACAATTCCTTATCCTTAAATAATACCTAAATTGCCCATAATGAAAGGTCATTCATTTTAAGGTTAAGGATAATTCCTCATACTTAATTAGAATCGGGAAAGCTTACAGTTAACGAAAATGTAGTTTTAAGGTTGTGGATAATTCTTCATCCTTATAGTGCCGAATTCGCCCACAGCTAACGAAATCGTCGTTTATTTTAAGGTTATGGACAATTCCTTATCCATGGAAATAGATTCGCCCACAGCTAACGAAAAAGTCGTTCATTTTAAGGTCAAGAACAATTTTTTTAAGAGTATATTTTTTATTTAAGAGTAGTGAAGTTTTTTTTATTTATAGAGAAACCTCACAAGAGTCCCAACTGCTCCCTTCTGGAGCCAATGAGACTATGGCATCCCCAATTGTGGAGTATGTTGTGAGGCTGAAGGTAAGTGTGGAAGGGAAGGAAATGAGAGAGAGGAAGGTGGGAAAGGAAGTTGCCGCTAATAAAATAAAAAAAACGTTAATTTTAAAGTTATGGACAATTCCTCATCCTTAAGTAGAATTGTAATCGCCCCTTATTTGTCCATTATAAGATAAATCCTAACAACTAATATTTGTACAGCACCCAGATGATTTTTCACAAGACAAATTATACAAATTACCCAATTATTTTTAATGTTTGCACAGATAAGAGATTTTCGTACTCAAATGTACCTAACTGCATATTAAAAAATCTTGAAAAACTCAATTAATGAAAATTGTAATAAAATTACTCAGTAATTGAGGTGACGACAATACCACATGGGTAGTTACTGCAATCAAAGCTTGCATATAAAAATATCCCTATCACTTTGATTTTGCTGACACTATGTACTTGATAACCTCTTATTATACTAATTTATCATTCTTGATAAATAGCAAGAAACCCAGTAAACAGAACCAAATTCCTGGAAAAACCAGTTCCTGGGAATAATTGTGACAATTATATTTCTCCCAAGGCTGGGTTATACCCGCTCAATAAGAAGAAGAAGGAGAGATACGATAATATTAAGAGCGCGCTAATATTAAAAACGATAAATATTACAAGCGAAAATTGGGAAAATGTTTAATAAAACACGACTCATTTAAACTAGAACAAAGATCTCTCGCATGTAAAGGAATGCAGTGAATTTTTAAAACCTATGACGTGTTAAGAGGGTATTTATTACCAGAGAATAGCGGAAATTAGTCCTTTTTAAATCAAATTCTAGACGTCAATACGTAAGTACAATAAGTCAATACTCTTTTTTACAAAAAAAACAAAAATTGATTGTGAAAGATTGTTATTTTATCTGGTACACGTAGTTTTAAAATTTTGAAAAACTAAGTGTATTTTTAATATACTAAGGTTATACCGTTGGTCGTTGGCAGATTTGTTCAATTTTCAAACGATAGATTCTAATAAATAACACAAATTTCAAATCATATAATCATACAACAAAATACATCAATACATAATCTAGTAAACACATTTTTCGGAATTTTATTTTAGTTAAATTAAAATCATTAAAAAATAAATCATATAAAGTGTTTTGTGACAAAAATACCTCAGTTTTTCTACTTATTTAAGGTCTCAAACTAAAATATTTCAAATTTTTTTTACACACTTATTTTGTTTAGACATTATTAAAAAATCATATGATAAAAAAAATACTTACAAGAAGTACACGATATGTAATAATTTATCATCGTGCGTTTTGAGCATTTTTATTGCGTACTTGAATGTAGGTAGGATACATAAAAGCAAGTTTTTAATAAAATAATTCGATACTAAATTTTCAATTTAAAAAGTTTGATTCGGGGAATAATCGATCTTTCTCACTGGAAACTTTTATTCTTAGCCGCTGGTCAATCACTCTTAAATAACATACTTTGCGATTATTTTCTATCGAGGGAATTTTATGTGATTACCGTTTAGGCTCGAGTTTTCAGGGGACATATCGTCGTTGCATATAGAATATGAACCATGTGAGATGGAGTAAATTCTGAGAAAATCGATAAAAACTGTTTTAAAAAAATAACGAAACGGAAAATAACAATTCTAATTATCGACAAAGTAGGAAAAATATATTTCGTTCATTATAAGAATATATTTATGGCAAAAATTAATTATTTATCCCAGAAAATTGAATTTTAACACGTTTTTCTCACATGCTTCATATTCTATACACAGTTTTTTTTCACTATTCTATATGCAGTTATCGTCATAATTTAAATACCATAATAATGTTAAAATATTTAATTTAAATTTATTCAAATTTGACAACTAGGCTGAAATGATGTTAATATTATGAACTACAAATGATTCGTTCAGTGGTATGCAGAGGATAGGACATTTTATTTATTTTTTTATTGTGTACTATTTGATTGTCCTCACATGGTTTATTTTTTATAGCCTTAAATATTTGATATTTTTACATGGCTCGTATTGTAGATTATGGAGAAAAAAAAACTGTATATTTAAGTCATTTTCGTCAAAATCGTCACATTGTTCATGTCAAATATGAAAGGACGATACGATATAAATCGGTATAAATGCATCTACTGTGGATTGACCTGTGAAAAATAACGGGATAGGTGATCACTTCCAATTTTAAAAGTGAATTTAAATATTTTTTCGTGAAAAATATTATAGATATTAATATATATTTTTTTACATTAGCTCCACACAGGAGGCCCTGAGAAAAAAACATTCTGGGCCTATATCATCTTTGGGGATGCTGTGTGGAGGGTCTTTTTAGGGAAAGGAAGCAGGGGAAGTTCTGGGAAGGAAAAATATATGAGTGGTGAGTAAGAATCTGGGGTTCGGTGTGTCCAGATCATCCGCCACCAATACCTAAACATTTCTCACCCCATGAACCCGGGCACCCCTGCTAAGCCACCCCCTGCTGAGACCTATGGCAGAGGTGTTGGTTATACAATAAATGGTTCCCGGGGCGGCGGTACTCATTCCCGCCTCCCAAATTGAGTCTTCTTCGACGGAAGCAATCTTCTGAACAGGCCCTTCATTGATATGCTTGGTGTAACCAGCTCAGGTACGGGGGCTCTATCGAAGCCAGAGTTAAGTTAGCCTCTCAGAAACTGGGTGTAGGTACTGTACAGTGTACAGTGCCCGCAGATACTTTAATAAATCACAAATGCTTACCCTGTGTAAATCGCTGTTGCATACCACGGTTGAATTTGGCAGCCATCTCTGGTCTGGAGCCTCAAAATACCTGAAAATACCACCGACTAGAAATGGGCGGTCCGTTTGATAGATTCTCCCATCTTAACAAACGGATTGCAATCTTTAGAGCACAGGTGTTGGGTGATGGGAATGCTGTCCTTGACCTACCAGAATTTCAATAGAAGGTGCTCCGATGAACTAGCATTATTGATCCCCTCAGCTCCGGTGCATAGTCGGGAAATACGCCAAACGCGCGCCCAACTTATGTACAAGGGTTAACATTTGTCGCATGAACGGGTCGCTTCTTTTTTTTACATTAGGTCCCCACAGGAGGCCCTGAGGAAAATAATTTCTCTCAGGGCCCATGTCATCTTTAAGGATGCTGTGTGGAGGGTATTTTTCAGGAAAGGAAGGAGATGAAGTTCTGGGAAGGAAGAAGGTATGAGGGTTGGGTAGAAATCTGGGATTCAGTGAATCTAAATCATCCGCCGCCAACATCTAGACAAACCTTACCCAATGAATCCGGGCACCTCTGCTAAGTCACCAAACGTAGAGAATCACTTGGGGCGACCTATGGCAGAGGTGTTGGTTATCCAAAAAATGGTTCCCGGGGCAGCGGTACCCATTCCCGCCTTCCAAATTACACTCGTTATTGTGTTTAACAGCTCGGCTGTTTGCCGGCCTCTGTGTTTCATCCTTCCTACAACATGGGTCTCTTCAAGACCCATGTTTACTCCTTTCTCTCCTCAAAAAGACTCCCCACACAGCATCTTCAAAAATGACATAGGCCCTGAGAGAAATTATTTTCCTCAGGGCCTCCTGTGTGGAGTTAATATAACAAAAAAAAAAGTAATGCAACGTCCCTTCTGGAACTAAAGCTGCAGCTACTCAGCATTCCCGAGATAAATACTGTTACTGGAAAAAGCTATATAAAAAATTATTTTGTACTTTTTTGTATTTATACATCTATATCTATATATATCATAAACCGCTGTATTTGGTAGTTAGAATTATTACATTTCCTAACGGCCGGCGTAGTCCAGCGGTAGGGCATTTGACTGCCATTCCGAAGGTAGCGATTCGAACCCGGCGTGCGCAAATAAATTTTATTTAATTGATTTGTGTTATTTCACAATTAATTATTTAAAATAATATATAGTATATTTACGGAACGTTCCAGAGTGGAAGATACTCTTAGTATCGCCCTGGTGTAAGACCACCATTCAGAATTGAAACGTTGCTTGAAATGGCTTTAGCCGTGTTTAGTGACTAGATCTGAATAGCCAGGTACTTCCCCACCTTCCTCTTCCTCGTCTCATTTATTTTCTCACTTAACTTCAGCCTCAAAACATACCCCAATTGGGGATGACATTAAGAGTCTCACTGGCTCCAGACGGGAGCAGTGGGGACTCTTGTGAGGTATTCACTATAACAAAAATTAAAAAAACCTACCCGTGTCTCCTGTGTAGACTTGTCATTTTTCATTACCCGCATTCAGTCACAAATTGATCCTCATCGCATAAAAATCTCCGCTTCAATATTCCGTTATTTCTTCGTACACACACACATTTCAAAGGTCCTTCCATTACCATCTTAACATATGGTTGTATTGGCTGGGGAGCGTCAGGAAGAACGATTTTAGATCCGCTTGTAAAGGCCCAGAAATCCATAATTAGAGTCATTATGCGTAAACCCTACAGGTTCTCAAGCGACAAACTCTACAAAAAATTTAACGTTCTTGATGTTCGTCAAAACTTCATAAAAAAAATTATTATCCATGTACATAAAAATATAGAAAATTTTAATAAAATTGATCACAAATACAATACAAGAAGTCACAACAGAAAGGATCTCTTCGTCCCAGGGAGCAATACGGCAAAGTATCAAAAGACGTATGCGTATCTGGGACCGAAATTATACAATAAAATCCCCCCAGACTTAAATATTAAAAATTGCAAAATGTCCTGCATTGGTTCAATAATAACTAAATGGTTGATTGGCTTGGGTAGGGAGGAGTCTGAAAAACTATTATATAATGTGACTTAAAACGATACATGGTTACCTATGAATGGCACATTTAGTAAAAACTTAGTACATAGGTATTAATTTAAAAAAAATAATAATAATTTAAATTGCATTTGGCACTTTACACACTTTGGTTCCTTAGAACAGGCAATCTGCCTAGCTAGGAACTAATATCGACCTAAAACAACGTAATAACACTTGTATTCATTTTAAATATATTCTCTTATTATGTAATATTATTTGTTATTTTGGCTTTATATGTATCAAATGTAAATAAATAAATAAATAAATTACAAAAATACACCCCATTATGCGATATGTGTGCCCGGGTTCGTCAGGTGCGGTGTGTTCAGGTCTTGGATTGGATATAAATATATCCACGACATGAAATAAATCATATAATTAGATTTTTCTATATCACACAACCATACTGTGATCTATAATTAGGATCAATGCATAACATTGATTGAAATATTTCTATGATTATGTTTTTTCCAGTGAATCTATTGATTTACGGAAAATTCATATCGTAATCATTGAAGGAAATATCAATCACGCATACAAATCATTTCTGTGTCGAGAGAAATGAATCTACCTATAATTATTACCATAATTACCTATTTACATTTCCTGTTTTTAAAATAGATTTAATAAATTATGTAAACAATAAGCAAAATATGGTACAATAATGTTATTTATTTATTTCCTTTATTTTTTCCCATTTTTTTACATGTTGACATTACAGTTCCATAATAATAAGAAAGGGAAACCCACTAAGGCGCAGCCTGTACCTAAGTAATATAAGTGTTTACATTTTATTTTATTTTTGTACCTAAAAATAACAGAGTGCATCTTAAGAATAAACCAAGATTAAAATCTAAAAAATTAAAGATGTAAGATTATAATTGAAAGTTGTCTAAAGATTGTAGAAGAACATACTTAAAATACATCAAAGTAAAAAATAAAAATTGTAAGCTACTGAAAATGTAGTAAAAGAAAAGAAAGTAAAATATACAGATTTATAAATATCTATAGATTTTTTTTCATATTCTACGCTTTCGTAGATGGCGCGCGTATAGTATTTTTTACTTATAAACGCTTTTTACAAGTTATGATTTGAAATATTAAGACAAATTTATTGTTCGCGCAAGTACACAATCAATATAAATATTAATAAATAGTTTTGTCAATTAAAAAACTGTAATCTTTCAAGAAAGGCTAAAAAAATACAATATTTCACCGGTGATTCAATCCAATATTGTATTCGTTAGCCTTTCTTGAAAGATTAGAGTTTTTTAATTGACAAAACTATTTATTAATATTCATATTGCTTGTGTACTTGCACGAACAATAAATTGTTCTTAATATTTCAAAGCATAACTTGTAAAAAGCGTTTATAAGTAAAAAAAAAATACTACACGCGCGTCATCTACGAAAGCGTAGAATATGTATTCTTTTGACATTCACATTAAAAAAAATCGGTTAGCTCACACAGCCGTTGGGAAAGTGGTGGGACTTCAAATGTTTATCATTACACATTCGACATTATAATGTTTATCAGTACACATTCAACTTTAGAATGTTTATCTTTATAATTTAGTTATAATAATCCTTCCTTTTCTGCTCACTCTATTATACTTACTTTGATTTTATATATTTTTAAATTGCATACTTTTTAAAATCTTTTTATGTTCTATACTTTTTGTAATTTACTATATTCTTTCATACTCTTTTATATTACTTTAAAGCCATTTACATTATTTTATATTATTTTGTATTCTTTAATATTTTTTCATATTATGTTAATCTATATAACTTCATATTCTTTCACGTTCTTTTATGGTTAATATCTTAATGCACTCTATAGATAACTGACCACCATAACACGGGCATGTGCCTAGCTTGGTGGTCGTAAAATTCTCAAAACATGTAACTAGCAGTTTAATAAATAAAGAAAAATCAAAAAAAGAAATATATACATATATATATATATATATTACCATTACATAATCAACTTTAGAATGTTTTTCATTCAACTTTAATATTTTACCGTTACATATTCAACCTTAGAATGTTTATCATTACACATTCATCTTTAATATTTTATCATTACACATTCAACTTTAGAATGTTTATCTTTACACATTCAACTTTAATATTTTACCATTACATAATCAACTTTAGAATGTTTTTCATTCAACTTTAATATTTTATCATTACATATTCATCTTTTATATTTTATCATTACATAATCATCTTTTATATTTTATCATTACATATTCATCTTTTATATTTTATCATTACATATTCATCTTTTATATTTTATCATTACATGTTATCATTATATTAGTATGTGTCTGTATTTAATTGTATGTAATTGTAGATTTATTTAATGTATCTGTAGTTAATTGTAGATTTTTGTTATTGTGCATTAACTGAGTTTTATAACTGGATTGTTCTCACGCAAGTGAGAACACCTGTAAAACCCAGTATAAATAAATAAACATCTTTTATATTTAATCATTACATATTCATCTTTTATATTTTATCATTACATATTCATCTTTTATATTTTATCATTACATATTCAACTATAGAATGTTTATCATTCAACTTTAATATTTTATCATTACATATTCAACTTTAGAATGTTTATCATTCAACTTTAATATTTTATTATATTAAGCTTTTACGAATAGGTAATGTACTGTATCTGTACAGTTTCATCCGGCAATACATTTTATCTAAGCAAGGACATAAATTGTTCCGCATCTTACCCCGTACCTGTTTAAAAGTTAAACTTTTAAAGTGCGCAATAAAAAAAGGTAGTTTCCTTGAGTTCCCTCCAGTCTCCCGATAAAGGGTTAGCCACCCCACGACAGAGGAGGATTGGACCGGCGGGTTATATTATGTTAAAACCTGTATTTGCAGTCGGGGAGAAACGCTAACTCCATTAAACACTATTAAAAAGCAATCTTATAATTATGTACTACCAGCGCCTAAAATATTTCTTTTGATTTTTGTTATCTGTTATTTTCTTATTCTTTTACTGTTTTTCTTGTATACTGTTTTTCTAGTATCCAAAAATACGAAACCTGTAAATTTGACTCTCCTAGAACGGGAGATCTACCTAGTTGGACAGTCAAAATGTCAATACAATGTAAATGTATTTTTGTTATAACAAAATAAATAAATAAAAATAAATAAATAAATTAATGGAGGGGTTGCATGTCTAATAGGACTATGCGATCTCAGCGTCTGAATTTCCAAAGTAAATTTATTCACACGACACGATACTTCCTCACATGATAATTCATCACATCAAAACTCACATTAACCTAACCTAACCTAACCTAAACTAACCTAACCTAACCTAACCTAACTTACCTAACCTAAGGTTAAAAACCCCAATTATCATTTTTAGACGCTTCGAGACATGATGAATTATCACATGAGGAATTAACATCCGATGAAAAGTATGTACTCAATATTCACACACTTAATCCACTGAACATTCTCGTCACCAATGGAGGACTGCACGCTGTTGGCACCAACAAAAAGCTGTCCAAAGAAACGAAGCTAGCAGTCCACGATGGAGTGCTAGTACCTACCTTGATGTATGTCAGTGAAGCATGAACTGGCAGAGAAAGGATGATAGTAAACTGAATGCTGTATAAATAATATCCCTGAGGCGTACGTGTGAGAAATGTGGAGATCCGAAAAGAATGCAAGGCTGATGTGAGCGTAATAAGATAAGATTTAGAAAGGGAAGCAAAGATGGTTTGGGCATGTACACGGAGAAAAATGTTATTGTAAAATACGATCATTTTATTCGTAAAAACGGTCAAAAGCGGGACTGAAGTACTTAACGAACTTTCGTACTGCTGTCATTAGTAAGCGACGCTTCGCAACATGACGGGCTGCAACGCAATTAAGTAAATACGCTAATTAAGCTGATCGTAATGCTTATTTAAGAACAGGTGGAAGAATAAATTAGTGAGATGAAAATGAATAAACTATAGTCACGAAAATAGATTAATAGCCGCAAAAATAAAGAATTTTAGAGTAGCTTTTTGGCTCCAACGGAAGACATATTCTGCATCCTGCATCTATGAATGAACTGCGCATGTCAGTGCGCAAGGATACATGGAGGGGAACTCTACTCGCCGAAAAAATAGAACCAAATGGATTCAATCTACTAAAGAACTGAAGAGATGACTGGCCTACTCTACTAAAATTGTGGTATTCGGACACGTTTAGTTACTAATACATTCGCTACTGGACTAAAATACTCTCCTAGTCATAACAAGGCATTAGGTTTAAATTTTGGGTTAGAGAAGAATTAAAAATTAACCTGTTGGTTAATTTATTAAAAAAACAATGGCTGTCAAATTAACAATCGATTTAAATTTAGAACCCGAGGAAAAGTAATCCTCAAGGCCTTATGTCATCTTTGGTGATGCTGTGCTAGGGCGTTTTAGTAAAAGGAAGGAGACGGGTGATAGGTGGGTAAGAATCTGGTCAATGTGTTCAGGGCTGACGAAAGTATGAATCCATCCTTCCCACTGCGGTGTAAGGCAATGGGCAGGGAGAGTCCGGCTGTAGAGATCAAAAGGCCTGACTCAAGAAACAGCCTCTCTCCATCCGGCCCACCACGCAGTAAATGAGCAGATGAATACGCTGCCAAGATCAAAATAAACCCAACCCGAAGAACCCGGGCACTCCTGCTAGGTCACCAAACCAAATAGGTACATACACATAGTAGGTGAAAAAATCTTCTAAAAAATATATATTTGTTAACTTTTGAATTGGTTTCGGACTTCCGGTAGGTAGGTACCTAACTACAAGGACAATTTTATCTTTGATAGGCATTATTTAATATCTATATACTCTAAGCTGACCATAATACCAATCGGATATATTTTATTTATCCAAGTATAACGACCTCCATAGATAAATGTGATGGTCAATGCGTTTTAGACGTTGTGCCTGGAGGTTGCCATTTACATGCATTTTTTTTAAACTTCATACATCGCTAGTTAGCTGCGAAAACCTAATTTATTTTAATTAAATGAAAAGTTTTATTTATTTTTAATGGTTCTGTTATATTTTTAATTGATAAACTAATGTTTTAGACAAGATTTTATGCATAGAACAAAGGGAAATAAAATATATCTTTTCTCGGAATATTGTTTCAATGTGGATGAGTGTTTTAGGCTGATAATTTATTGTTTAAGAAGAAGATAACAATAATAATCTAATTTCTTAAAATATGAAAATGAACAAGACACAGAAAAATAATAAAAGATAACGGTCGCAACTGTAATAATAATATAATAATAATGGAAAAAAAACATTAGTCGAAGAAAATATTGTTAATTCTGAAATTTGAAATATGAAGTTGGCAATTACGTCAGTCTCATAATAGACCGCTATAGCCCAATTGGTAGAGGTGTATGTCCCGGTAAGACGTAAGGTTCTGGGTTCGAGTCCCAGTAATTGTGATTATATTAGAGGTTTAAACAAAGTTATTTGTTTTAATTTAATTATAAAGTTGGTTGTTTGCAAGTGAAAAAAATGTAATGAGCGGTAGTTGTTGAATGACACATTAGTATATATTGAATCATTTGGCGGGTAAGAGGTAACCCGCCGTAGCTCAGTGGATTAAGAGCACCTGACTGGACATCAGAAAGGCGCGGGTTCGAGTCCCGTCGGCGGCATGTATCTTTTTTCGGAAGATTGTTTTAATGTGGATGAGTGTTTCAGAGGAATTATTATTGCTCTGTTATAAATTATACATTATGTCAACCCAAAAACAAACAACGAAAATGCTTTTGGCCGTGAAAATCTAAAAACGTATCTCATTATGTCAACTAGTTTCGGAAACTACTAATTGTCTTCAGGACAATATTTAAACCATTTTTTTATTGACTGCTGGATTTTGCTTACTCGAGCCCTTATATAGGGCCGAGCCTGGTACGAGAACGGCAGGCGAAATCGTGCACACGCTGGAAGATTCTCGATATGGCTACGCAGCGCTGTGTGTAATGTGTGGCTGGTTCGAGCTCTTTCCAGAAGGTGGTCAGTAGGCGCGCAGTACTAAACGTTGCGAGTGGCTACCTAAGTAGGTAGCGTATGCATCGCTACAGTAATATAAAACATACTGGTTACATTTTTTATTTATATTTTACAAAATATAATATTTAAGGTCATAATTGGTCATGTATACCGTTTCCGAAAAGAGGAGCTCCTTCCAATTTACTCCCAACATAATTTAGAGACAGACTATAATACTTTTTTATTTATTTATTATTTGAAACATTTACAGAGTGTTAACAATTATTACATGAATGATATTGCCGTTGGAATGTGCACAGATATTAACACTTCAATTAAAAAGGTTCACAGCATGCGTGATCAAGTTTTAGTTTTTATTAGATTCTAGTATTGAAACAACAAAAATAATAATAATCAAAATTAAATATAGAACATGAGATATTAAACCTAGTAAGTGTACAAAACCTACAGAGAAAGATAAGAAAGAAAAAGGAAGAAACATGATAATAAAATAATAATCATAGCAAAACAATTATATCTCCGTAACACCATGGTAGAAGATTGATAATAATTTATAAGTAATAATTTTGTAAGCAACTTTAAATAATTTTTGGAACAACATTGAAAACTAAATGACGTCAACTTTAAAAAAAAATCTAACTGCCGTCAACTTAAAAAAAACTGAATAAAATAAAAAAATTTAAAACCAAAATAAAACCTTAACATGAGAGTCAAAATTTTGTAAACAGGTGTGGTTATTTTTGGTTTTCGTTATGTATGAAACTGAAACGTAGCAAAAACTCAATTTAAACAAAGAATTATTTATTAATTTTATTTTATTAGGAACATTTACAGATTAATAACATTACATGCATAAAAGAAAACAATAGATTATAATAATTTGGTTACAACCCAATAACAAATGTTCACATCATGCCCAAATAATAAATAAAAAGCCAATAATTATTAATTATTAACTATTTATTTTTTTAGCACTTAGTAAAATAAAAGTTAAATGATAGTACTCACAAAGAAAGGAAAATGTAAAATATATTAAACGCATATACACATATTCGTATTATATTCTTTTTAAATTTCAAATACAAAAAAAACATGAAAAAGTATGGTATCAATTTTTTAGTTTGGTTACAATGAATTAATCTACGAGTACCTATTTAGTAATGAATTGGTTATTATAAAGCTCCATTATCTATGTTTGAAAGAGCTTAAAGTACACGACAAGATATCAGCATCGATACATGTTTTGTTATAATGATTGCAAGTTCTCAATAATTATAATTTATAGCCTTTATATCTATATCTTGGTACCTACTTTTATGTCAATTTTATTTATATTATTTATTTCCTATCGCTTTAAATGATTCATTTTGCCGTCTTATTTTCTATACATATAGGTTGGTTAGGTTTCTGATTGTCAATTTAAACAAACGAAATACATTACTTTTTGCTGTAAGTATTTTGGATAAAAACTTTTATTTTTAGTCAATAGTTTTGGATAAAGAAGTTTAAGGCGCTCCGCTGACGAGGCAACTGAAACCAAACTAAAACCGGCTGTTTTCTATGTCTTGATTGGTCAAAAAGCTTGTTTAACCATATACGAAGAACAATCAGCTGTCAGCTGGCAAGTAGCAACGGCCGGCCACGGCAATCAGCAGTGCGAGTCGCGAGTCACCACTTGCGTTACCATTGACAACGGGTTTTTGAGTGATTGTGTAGTGTGCGGGCCATCACATTGTCATACAAAGACAGTTGCCAGTTGACAGTTTTCAGTTGCCTCAGTGAGCGGATCGCCTTAATGTGTCGCATTGCTGCCTTTCAATGTTTTTAAAAAAATATTTAAGAACAATATGTTTCTATTCCGACGCACAGGGTACCAGATTTATTTTCGATTTTAATTGTTCTGTGATAATAAATACTACGGTTCGATTTCTTTTGTAATTTATTTACATTTATTTAAATTAACTTTTCCTGTGGAAAGAAAAAACAATTTGAAATATCCCGCTGGAAAATTATATTTCCTCGGGGAATGTCTTTTAGTTCGAAGTTTCCCCGCTGCGGCGCTAATCCCGCGCATGCGCACCCTATCACCATAACAGATTGATCTAACCCGCGCCGTTATTGTCTGCGAGTCCTTTCTCCCAGTAAAAATCATAATAAACAGGACAGCATATATTTTTGCTGACTTCTGACGTATTCTGACATATATAATTGAAGTTATAAAGTGATATAAAGTTTGGTTTCTCTCACAAAAGCCCCGGGAATTCTGTTTTGGATTGCATACTTTGTTCTCAGGTGAGAGAGCTTCATATATATTATAATATGCAAGGGATTGGAGGTATTTTTGTTGTGTGTACGTATTTGCTTCAAACGTAGGAAAAAGTATAAAAAACACGCTATTTTCAACAAATACATCTTTAAAATAGTGTTATTACAACGATTTGATAACTACACCATGAAAACAATGTTTTTTTAATTGCATGCTTAAAATATTCCACGATTTCCAACACGTGTTTTGGAAAATTGAAAGAAAATTTATCCTGTTTTACGTTTAATATAAATGGTTTTTAGTGTGTTTTTCTTTGATAAAAATTGCTTTTTTGATCGTACGGACTATTTTATTAGACGACGCGTAATATTATTTAATAATTTATTATGATTAGGAAACATGTAATAAGATAAAAAATTTAAAACTTAATTTGAGAATTTTTTAGAAATGAAAATAAATTTTCAGCAAAATTTGAAATGAAAATATTTTTTTTCGCGGAAGGTTGTATTAACATAAAATTTTCGCAGCGTGGGGCTTTGTTATTCCAAATTGATGCCACGAGGCAGAATAAAACAGGGCAGGGAAGGAAAAATGAGAAAGTCGAAAGCTTTGAATAACACAGTTATTCAGATCTAGTAAATAAAAACATATGAAGTCATTTTTAAGCCATATTTTAATTCAATTATTTTTTTTGTGGACGACGCAGAAATATGCGTAGTTTGTGATCATATGATTTTTTTACAATAGCTACTCCTTGGCCCAAAGAAAAATTATTTCCCTATGGCGGCCTTCGTGGTCAAGGGGTAAGGCTCTCGACTAGCAATCCGAAGGTCGTTGGTTTAAATCCCAAATAAATGCGTAAATAATTTTGTTAATTATCGTTTTATGTTATTTCACAATTTAATCAATTACAATAATTTAAGGTATATATACACGTCCTAGAGTGAAGATACTCTCAGTATTGACCTGGCTCCCTAGCACACTCGATCGATAACGATTGGTAGGATAACTATCGGTAACTTCTCATCGTTCCCTAGGACAACTACACATCGCTAACGTGCAACAGTTGATGTCAAATATATTAAAGACACTTAGTCATTGTGGACTGTCACTTATTCGTTGGCGGTCTGCAGTCATGCTAGGGGACGATGAGAAGTTACCGAAAGTTATCCTATCAATCGTTATCGATCGGGTGTGCTAGGGGCCCAGGTATAAATAGCTAGGTTTCCTAGTTTTCGACCGTCTAAAGTTTAAATCAAATCATTTTAAAAGTGAATACTGCACAATAGTTCCAACTTTTCGCGACTGTCCTAAGCCAATAGGACTAAAGCACACTCGAATCTCTTAAGGTGAATTCCCGTTCTCTATCCTTAGCAGGAACATGTCCTTAGTGTAGCTATCCTCTTCGTTTTAGCTTTGGAATAGATTGCCAGTAGCGGTCCCCAGGAATCTCCCCAGGCGGATTCCTGTTCTATATCCTAAGCTAGGAATATGTCCTTAGTGTAGCTATCCTCCTCGTTTTGGCTTTGGAGTAGGCTGGGGCGAGTGAAAAAGCCGCGTAGCGATTGCCAGGAATCTCTTAAGGTTAATTCCCGTTCTCTATCCTTAGCAGGAACATGTCCTTAGTGTGGCTATCCTCCTCGTTTTGGCTTTGGAATAGACTAAAGCGAGTGAGAAAGCCGCGTAGCGATCGCTGGGAATCTCTTAAAGTGGATTCCCGTTCTCTATCCTTAGCAGAAACATGTCCTTAGTGTAGCTATCCTCTTCGTTTTGACTTTGGAATAGATTGGGACGAGCGAGAAAGCCGCGTAGCGGTCCCTAAGAATCTCCCCAGGTGGATTCCCATTCTATATCCTTAGCTAGAAACATGTCCTTAGTGTAGCTATCCTCTTCGTTTTGGCTTTGGAATAGACTAAAGCGAGTGAGAAAGCCGCGTAGCGATCGCTGGGAATCTCTTAAGGTGGATTCCCGTTCTCTATCCTTAGCAGAAACATGTCCTTAGTGTAGCTATCCTCCTCATTTTGGCTTTGGAATAGATTGGGACGAGTGATATAGCCTCATAGCGATCGCCACGCGGCTATCTCACTCGCTCTGATGTCTGCCAAGGCTTATGAGGGGATCGGTATATCGGGAAAATATCCTTACCTTGTGATCTAGAACGGCAATCCGCCATCTGGTCACAAAAATTTTAAGGCTATTAAATTTCAAGACATTTTCTTCTACCTGGAGCGAATTGTAAATTATTTATGTACATATTTAATCCACTTTATTTGAAACAACAATAACGTTTTTATTTACCGAGCGAAAGAGCTCACGACTCTGCCACGGAGGTCGTAAAAATAAACTTTTACGGTGTAGGTATCTTTACTTACTCTGGGAGATGGACAGTAAAACGAATCATCCAATACCAGATACTGTCTTAGAAATACCTATACGAAGTCCGTTTAAAATGACCTCAACTTTTTCTTGCTTCAATCAATTTCGTAAACCGTTTTCAAAAAATATTGACGGTACTCAAAACTATAATAAATATGTATACTTAAACCCTAATATTTTTACTTACAAGCACCAACGACACGGTGAAATGTCACGGAATTTCCGAATGCTACCGAGGTATTTTATATGTGGTATTTATTTATTTATTTATACTGGGTTTTAAGATGTTCTAGGTTTTAAGACGTGAGAACAATCCAGTTATAAAACTCAGTTAATATACAATAACAAAAATCTACAATTACATACAATTAACTAAAGATACATTATATATTACGTATTTTTAAAGTTGTCGTTAAAAGAAATAGGTACCATTTTAGAAACTAAATAAAATTATCATTGAGATATTTATATTTAAAATAAATCAAAAGATTTTGATTCTAAACGTAGATAATTTTTGAAAGAAGTCGATATTAAATTTGGAAAACATATTCAGAGCCCACGCGGAGAAAAATATAATAATAAAAAAATAATATAAAAGATAATTTTATTCGTAAAACGGTTAAAAACGGGAATGAAGTTCTTACGAACAAATTAACAGGGTTTCAATGTTTATTGGTGGGAAAATGTATGAATAATTTGTTGGTATACTAATTTGTTCAAATCTTACTAATATTATAAACGCGAAAGTTTGTATGGATGTATGTGTGTTTGTTACTCTTTCAGGCAAAATTTACTCAATGGATTTTAATGGAACTTTATAATAAAATGTCCAAAAAGAGAATGACATTTGCAAAACAATGATTGTTAAATCAAAATTCTATTTTAGAAAATATTTAAATTAGTTAATTTATTTGAAGTACTCGCCTATTACTTTGAATCGAATCAAAAATAATAGATATTTTAAATAAAGAGGTTAATAATTTTGGTACATAAACGTAGATGGAACCTAGGAAAAGACAATAGATTATATTCTAAGTACTAATCCTACGCAGACGATGTCGCGGGCAGAAGCTAGTAATTAATAATATTAATTTATTTTTACATTTTCCCGCCAATAAACATTGAAACCCTGTTAATTTGTTCGTAAGAACTTCAGTCCCGTTTTTAACCGTTTTACGAATAAAATGATCGTATTTTAGAATAAAAAATTTCTCCGTGCAGCAGTGGTCACGATTTCAAGCGGAAAAGCGGTTTTTATTAATTTATTTTGTGAATAACTTTACAAGAAAGAAAATGGTTAATCAAGAAACTATTTTTTTAGTAATTGGAAAGTAAATAACTTTTATTGAGATATATTTAATTTGAGTTATTTCACAATAAATTAATTAAAAAATAATATATAGTATATTTGCCGCACGTTCCAGAGTGGAAGATACTCTCAGTACGCCTTGGTGTAAAGTTCCGAATTGAAAAGTCATCGTTTCACCTTCCTGAAGGCACAGATGGGTGGAAATAAATTTTCAATCGACGAGCAGGTGCAGAAAGAGGGTCTACAGTGGGCGACCGAGCTGGCGGAGTTCTTCGACGGGGGCTAAAAAAAAACTTGTGCCACGGCTCACCACATGTATTGAACGGGAAAAATTTCAACAAGTGTATCAACAATATACTGTAATTTTTTTTCAAATACACTTTTTCTAAAAAATATAAAAATCTAGTACACTTACTTTCTGAACATCCCTCGTAATTGTGTGAAACTTATACGTAATTATTTAATCAAATTGGTGCTATTTAATTAACGGTTTCTGTATTAATTACAAATATGTAATTGAGTTTAGTTTTCCCAACTAAATATTCGTGTTAATAATTCAAGTCTTATTATATTACCACTACCCGGCTTTGCCCGACATTACAATATTATTTTAACTTTTTTTTTAATGTGTAAAAATTGAACATGTTATTTTGCTGTCAGATGATAATTTTTTCTATTAAAACAAAAAAAAAATCACTCACACGCCGCTACTGATCCCATCCCTATATGTCACGACGGGATCGAGCGATACGCGTGCTGTCAGAACAGGACGGAGTGCAGTTGTGACGTGTGATGAAAAAAATATTTTTATTGTTTTTAATTGAAACTATTATAGTCGCCACTCGACTAAACAACTTGTCAAATGCGATCAAGCCATAACGCACAAACAACAGTTGACATCGACTATATTAAGAATACTTAGTAATTGTGGCGATCTGTAGTCATGCTAGGGAACGATGAGAAGTTACCGAAAGTTATCGATACAATCCTTATTGATCGACTTTGTTAGGGATATTGGCCCCCTAGCACGGTCGATCGATAAGGATTGATAGGATAACTTTCGGTAACTCAGAGGAGATGCGAGACATCTCTCGTTAAAAAGTGAAACTACAAGTTGTCTTTGTGATCTATCGAAGTATACAATGCGCGGGAACTTTTGAAATAATTATGGGAACTTTTGAAATAATTATTAATTAGTATGGCGGCCATAAATTCCACAATTGTTATATATTTACTATTCAAAGAATAAAGAAACATTAAAAAAAAAAAAATTCCAATAAATGTTTTAAAATCTTCTTCTTCCTTGCACTGTCCCAACTCATTGCCTAGGTAGGCTGTTGGGGCCGGCTCTTCTCGTTCTCAGTTCTGGGTATCACTTTCATCCAGGCCGTTTCTATGTAGAAATTTAGAGTATTGAGTCAGGAGTTCTTTGGTCTTCTTCTGGATGACTGTCGATAAAGCTCCATAGACATTGGCTGCGTCACTGTGTGGTTTTGGTGGGTTCCGCCTTATGTGCCCATACCATCTCAACTGTCGTTCCTCCAGCTTACTGTTTATGTCCGTGACACCCAGGCTACCACGAATGCATGAATTTTTAATTTTATCTTTTAGTGATACACCTGCTGACCATCTAAGAATTCGCATTTATGTTGTTTCGAGTTGCCTAGAGTAGGAGTTGTACAATGTCCAGCATTCGGAGCCATACATTATCACGGGTCTAACAATAGCCTGGTGTATCTTTCCTTTAAGTTTTATAGGCATTATCGTGTCACACAAGATTCCTGTTACGGATCTAAATTTACTCCATCCCACACCTATTCTATGGTTGACATCCGCTGCACATCCTCCGTCTCGTGAATGAGTGAGCCCAGATACTTAAATGAGTCAGAGTTGGCTAATGGTACTCCATCCAGTTGTATCGCAGGAGTTACAGCATTTGTGTCTTCAAATGCAAATATCCAATTGTTATATTTTAGGCCATTATCCTCCAGGATCTTTCTCCACCTTTCCAGGCTATTCTGCAAGTCACATTGATTATAATAAATGTTTTAAAATATCGGTTCAAATTTTCCACATTTTAGCCAGCGAACGCTCGAGGGTGTTTGCAAATTGTTCACAATGTGGCCAAAAACGCTCCAGTGGCTTCAATGAGCCATGTTTTTAACATTATCTGAATCCAGTTGGTAACTTGCAGTTTTTTATATTACTTGATAACATGTTAAATAGTAACCTTTCACCGTGCTAGGGCTCCTGGGTGGGAATTACACGCCTTTGTCTATTCAGTTACTCACCGGTTATAATAAAAACCTTTGAGGTTATATTATAAAACGATGATAAACACTTTTCTATGAATGATGAATATTAATAAATATATCAATTACCTGAAATTTAATCAATATCATTAATCATTGAAATAATTATAGTAATCAACATTAATATACATACATATTATAATTAACAATTTGTGACAATGTGACTTGTGACTTTTAACCCCTCAGGCTCATTTGTTCGCTTTTCGGATCAACTCATTTAGGTCTCATGGAAATCATTGTGTCTCCCTTACTATCATAGTTAGAAATATGATCTCAACAGTTTTAGAATGAGAAAACAACACGCTTTATATTCAAACCTAAAAGTTAACCACAAAACGATTAAAAATCTATGAGAATAACGTTTCCGAACGCAACATAAAAAAATAATAATTTTTACATGAAGCGACAAAAAACTGAGTTGACGTTAACATTTATTTATTTTGACGTTAAAATTTGCTTAATAATGTGTGTGTTTTTATTTTTTTTCATTATCAATAATTTTTGTTATAAAATTCCACTTTCAAAACTTTTTACGTTTGCATTCAAATACGAATGTGGCCAAAATTTTACAAGACGAAGGTCATTTTAGATATATCTACATAATTGAAATTTAAAATGAAATATTTTCCACTTCCCCCAATGCAAATAGTTGTCTTTTAATGTAATTAAGGTGAATCAAAAGATTTTTTCAAAAAAATGCATATTAACCGTTTCTACATATATCCAATAATTACCAAATGCGAGATGGTTGACTAAGGCGCCCCGCTGACGAGGCAACTGAAACCAAACTAAAACCGGCTGGATTCTATGTCTTGATTGGTCAAAAAGCTTGTTTAACCGTAGACGAAGAACAATCAGCTGACAGCCGGCAACTAGCAACGGCCGGCCACGGGAATTAGCAGTGCGGGTCGCGAGTCACCGCTTGCGTTACCATTGACAATGGGTTTTTGAGTGATTGTGTAGTGTGCGGACCATCACATTGTCATACAAAGACAGTTGCCAGTTGACAGTTTTCAGTTGCCTCAGTGAGCGGTTCGCCTAATTCCTAAAAACGTCAAAGGCTACATACAAATGTGGAACAATTGACAATTTCGAATCGGTGTAAGTACGTGCCACCACAGTTCAAAATGTATTCATTTGTTTTTAATAATTATTAATTACTAGCTGATACCCGGCATGCGTAACAATGCTACTAAAAATAAATAAATTGTTTCTCCATTCATGTCATTAAATTTCCCATTCGTCCACTTTCCCCTTCCGTCTCCTCTTCCTCTTCCCCTCCCGCATCCCCTTCCCCTCCAGCATTCCCTTTTCATCTTCCCCGCATCCCCGCTCCCCTCTCCCGTTCTTCTCTTTCACGCAACCACCCCCCTCACGCATTCCGCTTCCACCTTCTCCGCCTTCCCCTCTCCTTCGTCCCCCTCCCGTGAAGCTCCCCTCCTTAATTCCCCATCCGACACTCACGCATACCCCTCCCCCCAGCCTTTTTTCTCTGCGGCTTAACTCCATAACATACACCCATTTCCCCATTTTTCCATTTCATTTTCCCGCGTGACTTATTTTATTTTTTATGCAAATTTCATAATGCCAGAGCTCACGAGCTATTCAAAAAACTTTATTAGCAATCGGATGAAATTTTAATCGCAATCGTATGAATAGTATAGGAAATAATTTCATAAGGCCAAATTTCTTCTAAACATCCACGGTATGCGCACATCATATTCCCAAAGTTTCATCGCAATCGGATGAACGGTATGGCCGCGCATAACATACTAACACACAAACAAACAAACAAATATTTTTATATTATCGATTCAAAAATAATTCTTTTGTTTTCGGATGCGCTCAGAAATATTCCATTATTTGGATTTTATTGCAAAATATTTTGACCTTCCGACAAAATAGGACCGAGGCCTGAGGGTTAAATAATTAATCAATATTGTTATTTAGAAAAATGTCATAGTAATGCCAAGGTGATCTTCATACGTATCTGTAAATGAATGGTCATTCGATCGGGTGGTGCCTATTTTTTGTATGGGTTTTTTATGAGATATATTATGCACAATAATATTTGTTGTATTCTTGGAGCGTCGAATTGTCTAAAGATATATTTTATTAAGAGTCCCAACTGCTCCCATCTGGAGCCAGATTAGTGAGACTAATATGCCATCCCCAATTGGGATATGTTGTGAAGAAGAAGGTGGGGAAGTATCTGGCTAATCAGATCTGGTCGCCAAAAACGTCTAAAGCCATTTCAAGCAACGATTCAATTCTGAATGTTGGTTTTACACCAGGGCGATATTTAGAGTGTGTTTCACTCTGAAACGTGCCGCAAATATACGATATATTATCTTAATGAATTAATTGCGAAATAACACAACTTGATCAAATTTTATCTACTTGATCACGCCGGGATTCGAACTTGCGACTTCCGAATTACCCCTTACATCTCGACCTCGCAGGCCATCAACTATATTATACAATATGTTGAATGGCATCCGAAATATGCTTTTTTGTCAATTTCATTGACATTGAAGAATTTATTTGAAGGAATAACACATTATTATTTCTGGATGTTTTTATTCCGATTTTAGAAGGACGACATTTTGAAAACCTTGACAGAATCCATATATACTCTATAAAATGGTTCATGGCGAGTTCATCGAAAACGAGTTCATAGAAATTTTTCGAAAACCTAACCTAACCTAACCTAACCTAACCTAACCTACCTAACCTAACCTAACCTAACCTAGCCTAACCTACCTAACCTAACCTAACCTCTCGTTGGTCGATACATTTGTTTTCTATGAATTGATTTTCGATGAATTCGTCGGTTACCCTATAAAATACATACGCCCTTTTTAGTATAATTCAAATACAATGTTTGGTTGGTAAAATGTAGTTGTTTTTCTGTTTTATTGTAAAAATAAAACCTTTTTTATTTTGTAAAACCTCAAGTTTTAGTAATTTATTCACCGACCGGTTTCGCTTTGCTCTAATAAATAAGAAATACATTGTGTGAGCTTATATATAAATCCAGAGGGAGACAAGAAGATAAAAACATAACAAACGAAGATGATACATTTACTGTACAAACTGGGCGTACTGTACAGGGCCCGCAGATACTTTAATAGTACATAACTGCTAACCCTATACAAATCGCAAGTGCGCCCCACGACTTTCTATGACTTATTCTTGAGTTCAACAGCTCGGCTGTGGAACGATTTGCCGGCATCTGTGTTTCCTCCCTACGATCATTGGCGATTTTTGACGCCTATTATGTGTTATTACAGGTGGAGATTTCTCTGCTACTCGCCTTTGCAATTAAACACGCTTTAAATATGTATACTGTCGTACTTTTTATTTTAATTCAATAACAATTTCCATTGACATGCTTTACAATTGCAGGTTTTTTCTAGAACGTTTTTTCTTATCAAAATCAAGTCTGTAGACTTCTTTTGTTTTGGAATCATTTGAATATTTGAATTGAATGATAAATATTGGAAGTACTTACTTACTCGACTTACTACTAGCCATAGGTAGGTACCTTAAAAATATGATATAAAATAGTACCTACCTATGACGGCATTATGAATTTTAACCAATCATTTTATTTGTAAAAATGGTTAAAAACGGGACTGAAGTTCTTACGAACAAAATAACAGTATAGTATAGGAAATAATTTCATAACGCCAGAGCTCACTGTTATATATAGAAACCATCGTGGGCATGCGCACATCAAATCCCCAAAGTTTCATCGCAAACGGATGAACTGTATGGCAGAGCTTAAAATATCAACAAACAAACAATAATTTTTATATTTTAGATGTCAAACCACAAAGTGATTGCTATCTACAATAATATAAAATATTTTTTCAATGCCGTGTAGGCCCACACACAATCCTTGAAGCGCCCACAACAAAAAAAAAGATTTACGGTTTCTAGAAAAGCAGTACTTTTTTTCCCCAATTTTTGGGAAAAACCAGAACTAAGTTGCTAGCTTAAACGTTTACCTTGAATTCAACAAAAATAATTATCAGTAAGGTGACTTGTTGATTAAATTAATTGCCAGGGAATGAAGGATATTTCCTTATTAATGTGGGCGTTAAATCGATCACTCAGGCAGGTACCTACGGATAATATTTATTTTAAATTCAATGTTTTTGTGAAAAGCTATCACTTTTTAGTTTATTGCATTATTTGATATGAAGTGACTGTACGAATTAATAATAACTTATTGTTTATTTTTTAAAGTTAACTCCACACAGGAGGCATATGTCATCTTTGGGGATGCTGTGTGGAGGATATTTTTAGGGAAAGGAAGAAGAAAAAATTCTGGGAAGGAAAAAATGGGAAGGGTAGGAATCTGAGGGTTAAGGTGTCTAGGAGTGACGGACGTAAGAATCCATCCATCGGCCTTTCCTGGGTTAAGCATCTTTTCTTTATATACAAATTTTTTGCATTTTTATATACAAATTCTTAGACAAATCTAATACTCCTAAATTTTTAATGAGGGAGCTAGGTATAATGCCAGTAGCCGAAATAACAAATGGTTATATTTTTATAGTCTGAGAATGCCCAATTCTTTTAATTTCATTTCCTAAATCTGTATACTTTCTTATTTTTTCACAGAAACAGATTTTTCAATATTACAGGATTCAGAAAAAGATTTTTCAATATTACAGGAATATAATAAAACAATTATTATTATTATTTTATTATCATGTTTTAATAATAATAAAACAATTATTATTATCTCTTCTCCATGACATCATGGTAGAAGATTGATAATTTGGTTTTTAAAGTATGTTAGATTGTTTGCGAAAAATATACGGTCACTTGTACAGACGACACATTCGTGACAGTGGATTGAAGTATACAATATTGTTACTAAATATTTTAAGATGGAATATATTATGATTCCTTAAATTACATCTATTGGGAACTTTAATATGAATATTGCAATGAGTGTTAAGGAGCATATTATGAATAATTTTGTATTAACATACTAAGTCAGTAAATTGTCTTCTTTTTGACAGGGTTGTATAGTTAAAGTATTGGAGTCGTTCCTCATAAGATTCTAGAAAGGCATTTAATCCAAGCTTAAAGAATGATAACAGTCTTTAATTTTTTTTGTACAGATTCAATAATTTTTGAATATTTCAAATAGTGTGGGTTCCAGATAACATTTCCATTCCAATAAACCAGCTAATTTGACTCTCCTAAGACGTGAAACTTTCCTAGTTGGACAGTCAAAGCTTCCTTACAATTATGTATATATATATATTTGATTCTCGTACAGACCACTAATCTAACCGTAAATTTCCTTCACATCGTTGGCATAGGGCCGGAGAAAACTACGTTTTTAAAAAATTCGAACCCAAGCCTAACATTATGCCCATGAAAAGTATGATATTTTCCCAACTGCATCTTTTTGCCAATTTTCTTTTTGATTCGTAAAATTTCAGTCACATCGGTGGCATAGGGCCGGAGAAAACTACATTTTACAATTGTTCGAAGCCAAGTCTTGCATTATGCCCATGAAAAGTATGATATTTTCCAAAATGCAACTATTTGCCAATTTTCTTTCTGATTCCTATGCAGGCCACTATTCTGAGTGTAGATCCAAAATTACAGTCACATAGGTGGCTTAGGGCCGAAGAAAAACATATTTTAAAAGTGTTCGAGCCCAAGTCAAACATTATGCCCACGAAAAGTATGAAATTTTCCAAAATGCAACTTTTTGCCAATTTCCTTTCTGATTCCTATGCAGGCCACTATTCTGAGAGTAGATCCAAAATTACAGTCACATAGGTGGCTTAGGGCCGAAGAAAAACATATTTTAAAAGTGTTCGAGCCCAAGTCAAACATTATGCCCATGAAAAGTATGAAATTTTCCAAAATGCAACTTTTTGCCAATTTTCTTTCTGATTCCTATGCAGGCCACTATTCTGAGTGTAGATCCAATATATATATATATAAATGTAACCCATATTCTTTATTTTACAATAAACAAAAAATAAAAACAAATAAAAAAATTGAACTACATCTATTGTCTAAAAAAAAAACCAAATGTAAATTGGCCTTTGATAAGAAACACCAAACAGCTCACCTTGGTCAAAGAGCAATGCACGCTTTTATGCTCATAATATTATACACATGACATGTTACATTTTAAGGTCAAATCAACCAAACAAACAATGAAAGTGCTGGATAAGGTAACAGGTTTACTAAAAGAATCCTTGAATATCTACTGTTTAACCCCTCAGGCTAAATTGTTCGTAACAATTATTATAAGCAATAATTATTAGCCTGGAACACTCGTCCATATTGAAAAAAACCTCCCGAGAAAATATACACGTCGCCGACGGGACTCGAACCCGCACCCCTTCGGTTGCCGGTCAAGAGCTCTACCATTAAGCTTTTTGAATGAAACACTAGTATATATTGAATCATTTGGCGGGTAACAGATAAGACGCCGTAGCTTAATGGTAGAGCTCTCGACCGGCAATCGAAGGGGTGCGGGTTCGAGTCCCGTCGGCGACATGTATCTTTTCAAAATATTCAATAATTTGTTCGTATTAGGGAACATCTCGTTTCAGATAAATCGTTTTGTGTCTCCCTTACTATCACGGTGAGAAGTATGATCTAATCTAAACAGTGTTAATAGAAAATTTATATATTATGTAAATACAATCGAATCTAAAAGTTAACCATAGAATAATTAAAATGTACATCTTGAAACCCGAAAATGAAACCAAAGTTTCCGACCGCAATTTGAAAATAAATGCATGAAACTTTGTGAATTTATTAATAACTAGCTGACCCGCCCACGCGCTGCTGTGGCTAACGAAACACAACGTCATTCACTAAATGGTTATCTAACCTCGATAACCAAGTGTTAATAAATTAAATCACACCACCATCTGTCAGAAACTTATGGAACTTACAAATAATTTCAAATAACTGTCCCATAAAAAACATTTAATTAGCAATAATCAATATTGAGGTCAATAATCGAGATAAAAACTATACTATCTTTTAAGTTGGACCAAATTACACACAGTAAGCCAAATTTTATCAAAATCGGTTAAGGCACAATTTGGGAGGCGGGAATGGGTACCATCGCCCCGGGAACCATTTATTGGATAACCCACACCTCTGCCATAGGTCACCCCAAGTGGTGCACTACGTTTGGTGACTTAGCAGGGGTGACCAGGTTCATGGGCTAAGGTTTATCTAGGTCTTGGCGGATGATCTAGACACACTGAACCCCAGATTCCTACCCAACCCTCATACCTTTTTCCTTCCCAGAACTTCCTCTACTTTCTTTCCTTAAAAATACCCTCCACACAGCATCTCCAAAGATGACATAGGCCCTGAGGGCAATTATTTTCCTCAGGGCCTCCTGTGCGGACCTATGTAAAAAAAAAGAAGCAGTTTCGGAGTTTACCTCGGACGAACATTGTGACACGAGATTTTTATATTTAAAGATTATTTTGACATAAACCAATTAAAACGTAAGGTGCTATTAACATTTTTAATACATTTTTTCTAATAATATCTGCATGTGTTTTTATTTTTTCGTTATCGGGAATTTTTAATTAGAAAACGTCTCCCATTTTTAAAACGTCTTTATGTTTGCATTCAAAATTTCTATATTTAATAAATAAAATTTTGAAACCATATTTCTTCACCTTTTTTGTTTTCCGATACGTTCAAAAATATTCCAATTATTTCGATTTTATTGCAAAGCAAGTATGGGTACTGCCACCCCGTGAACCATTTGTTGGATAACCAAAGCCTCTGCCATAGGTCACCCCAAGTGGTTCGCTACGTTTGGTGACCTAGTAGGGGTGCCCGGGTTTATCGGGTGTGGTGTGTCCAAATCTTGTCGACGGATCAATCCTGCCCACAAGTTTCGTGGCGGACCGGTATGGGAAGACCCTGGTCAGAAACTGGTCTCTCTCCACCCATCGCCTTGCACCGCAGCGGGAGGAATGAATTCGTACGTCCGTCACTCCTGGACACACTGAGTTATAGATTCCTACCCACCCCTCACACCTTTTTCCTTTCCAGAACTTCCTCTGCTTCATTTCCTCAAAAAGACTCTCCACACACCGTCTCCATTGATGACATAGGCCCTGAGGGAAAATGATGTTTCTCAGACTCTCCTGTGTGGGGGCTTTAATAAAAAAATAAGCGGAAACACTCTGACACTCAGATAAAATATGCTCGAGGCCCGAGGGGTTAAAAATAGAGCACAATTTTATCACTATTGGCGTTCCAATGCCGTATTATATATGCGGACATGAAAATATATAAAAAAATTGTATCTAGTATATTATAAGTCTTTAATGACAGGTCCGCAGGCTCCGGCGATAAATCCGTTATCTGGTACTATGGGAGATATCTCTGCTACGAGGTAGCGACTACGAATTCTGACACTATGTTGTAGGAAGTTGCGAACAGGTGGCGGACAGGAGAGAACTAGAGAACTGGGCCTAACTAATAAGAAAATATTCCGTTGTACCCACTGAAGGTATTAATTGTAGAAGTGTAATCTGTAGCTAACTACTACTCGTCATCAAAAAGAATAATTGAAAGAAAAGTGAAAAAAATAATAATCCACTGGAGCGACAGAGCAATTAAAATATTTTTTCTCGGATTGCTAAAGGAAATTTTTCCGCACACATAAAAAAAATCATACCTCCGAATTTGAATATGGAGACATACAAACTGATTATAGTTCTATGTAGCCAATGAGTTCCCCTATCTTTTGTTTATTATCATATATTTGTAGGATTTATAAAAAAAATATAATTAAATCTTTAACCTTAAAACATTTTAAAGAATCTAGAGAATATTTATTTTATTATATAGTCGTTTTAATAAAATACAAAAAAAAATTAAAATTTGCCACATTTTGGCAACAAAGCAATCCGAGGTTTTGGAAATAGTGCCATAATGTGGCAAAAAGCGCTCGAGTGGATAAGTGTAACCTGTAGCTAACTACTACTCGTCATCGAAAAGAATAAGGCGGAGAAGATTAAACCAGATGTAAAAACCACCAAAATGTATTATTTATATCCGGTTAAACCGAAACCGGTTAAATATATATATTTAAATGATCGGTCAGTGGTTGAGTGCGCATCGCGTTTGGGTCCCACCCAGGCGTACCGTGTTCGATTCCTCGGCTGGCTAAGTCCTCCATCACAACACAAGCAACATCTTCCGCTTAGTGTGGTGGTAGTAGGAGATTTACAAATGTTGTTGGGTTATTCGTAACCCGGGAATGTTTGTCTTTCTTTAAAAAAAAAGAAGAAAAAATCTACAATTTAACCCATGGAAAATTTTAAATGTGCACCTCTATGAAACCATTTCCGATAGAAATTTGAGAAAAATGTATAAAATTTCTAGAAATTTTTATTATATACTTCATTATTAAACGACAAAAACGTGAAATAATATTAAGGTGAATGTCAAAAGAATTCATATTCTACGCTTTCGTAGATGGCGCGCACATAGTATTTTTTACTTATAAACGCTTTCTACAAGTAATGCTTTGAAGTATTAAGAAAAAAATATTGTTCGCGAAAGTACACAAGCAATATGAATATTAATTAATAGTTTTGTCAATTAAAAAACTCTAATTTTTCAAGAAAGGCTAGAAAATACAATATTTCATCGGTGATTCTATCCAATATTGTTTATGCTAGCCTTTCTTGAAAAATTAGAGTTTTTTAATTGACAAAACTATTTGATAATATTTATATTGCTTGTGTTCTTCCGCGAACAATAATTTTTTTTTTAATATTTCAAAGCACATACTCGCGCCATCTACGAAAGCGTAGAATAAAATATATTCTCCTTCCATAATATACTAACTTAATTTAGGTATAATGTATAATATATAACAGCGACATGTCATTGGTACCTATTATTGTATTATTTTCTATAACTTTGTAACTATTTTCTTAAATGTAATTATGTACTGATACGTTTTTAGATTTTCACGGCCAAAAGCATTTTCGTTGTTTGTTTTTGGGGTGTTATACCGTGTTGTGCTACCTCCTTCTTTAGCCGACGTTTCGGACAGCGTTGCAGTGTCCGCTTGGTTTTTCTAATTCTAGAATTCGCCACAAGATGACGCTACTTTCGTTGGACATTTCGTTACATTTCTCCGTGGACGGGCCCCAGGCTAACGTAAATACTTCGCTTTCTCAAAATTTCCCTTTCAAAGTAGTTCACTTTCTTCTGAAATACCTACCAGCTCGTAGTGGATTGAAGCTGACGACACGGTATCGCTTCCAAGTAAATAAGCACACACTTAACACAACAAATTCACATCGACGGATCTGCCCTGATGATGGACACTGCAACGCTGTCCGAAACGTCGGCTAAAGAAGGAGGTAGCACAACATGGCATAACACCCCAAAAACAAACAACGATAATTATGTACTGTTTGTTTCTGTAAAATAAAATAAAATCAAAATAAAATATGCATTCTTTTTACATTCACCTTAACGTTTACATTTGCCTAATAAAAATATTGTGTGATTTTCTTTTCTTTCCTTATCAGTAGATAATTTTAGATTGAAAATACGTAAAATGAGCCATTTTGTTCAACTTTTTTATGTTTGTACTAATAATTTAAATATTTCAAAAACTATGTTTTTATTTCTAAGAATAACACTCGTAAACATATTTCATCACCTTTCAAAAACCCTTTTCATTTTTTAGATAGTTTGAGAAATATTTCAAATATTTGGATTTTAATTGGAAATATTTTTACCTTCTAACAAAATATGCCCGATTTTTGGGGATTAAATAATTTCCAATCCAACCCTGTTGAAACAGGAATAGGAAGTGGCAGGTAGCAGGTAACGTACAGCCTGAGGGTATAAGGCATATAACTAACCTATCAGACACGTTGACATAGATACGTGACACCTTATACGTTACCTAGGTTATACAGGATGTAACAACACGTAACCGGAGGATTTTAACCAGCGGTTCCTAAACATAGATGGAGTAAAAAAGTATATTATCATGTCATTATATTGTGCTGTCCCATGTTATTTTTTTTTCAATTAAAAACATTAATTGACATAAGTCACCCCAAATGGTTCTCTATGTTTGGTGACTTAACAGGGGTTCCCAGGTTCAAGGGGTGATACGCCTGCCCACCAACAGCGAGGTAGGCCTGATCGTGAGAGACTGGTTGAGGACCTTTGACCTCTCCAGCAGAACTCTCTCGGAACATCGCCTTGCACCGCAGTGGGAGGGATAGATTCATACGTCCGTCACGCCTGGACACACTGAGTCCCAGATTCCTACCCACCCCTCAAACATTTTTTCTTCCCAGAACTTCCTTTTATTCCTTTAATAAAAATACCACCCACGTCCCCCAAGATGACATAGGGCCTGAGAGGAATTATTTTCATATGTACGAAGCTAATGTCAATATATATATATATATATACATAAAATATTTTTCCATCACACGTCTCAGCTAAGTAGTCACGAGAGGAGCCCTTTTATAGCCTAGTGTTTTACCAGAGAATTCCGGAAATTAGACATTTTTAAATCAAATTCTAGACGTATTGACTCTTTTTTACAAAAAAACATAAATTGATTTTGAAAGATTGTTATTTTATCTGGTACACACAGTTTTAAAATTATGAAAAACTAAGTTTATTTTTAATATACTAAGGTTATACCGTTGTTCGTTGGCAAATTTGTTCAATTTTCAAACGAAAGATAATTTTAAACAACTCAAATTTCAAATCATATAATCATACAACAAAATAAATCAATACTTCAATCTATTAAACACAGTTTTCAGAATTTTAGTTAAATTAAAATTATGAAAAAATAACTCCGAGAACGTGTTTTGTGACAAAAATACCTCAGTTTTTCTATTTATTTAAGGTCTTACTTACAAACTAAAATATTTGAGATTTTTTTTACACACTTATTTTTTTTTTAACATTATTGAACAATTATTAATAATTATAATCAAAAAATACTTACAAGAAGTACACGATATTTAATAATTTATTATCGTGCGTTTTGAGCAATTTTATTGCTTACTTGAATGTAGATATATATTAAAGCCAGTTTTGATATAATAAATCGATATTAAATTTTTACTTTAAAAAGTTTGATACGGGGAATAATCGATCATTCTCATACCCTGTACAGTTGCAAGCATTTTTTTACTTTTATTCTCGCTCTTAATAATCAATGCGTCTCGTTCCAGCAGCACGCGCGTATCACATGATCCGTGTGATCCGATGTCGCGAGTTATAGGAGTGGGATCAGTAGCGACGTGTGATTGAAAAACATATATTTTATATTTTTAATAGAAAAAAATATCATTGGAAAGCAAAGTGACATATTATTTATTTATTTATTTACGGACAACTACCTAGTCCATTAACAATATAAAAATAACACGAATAAGAAACAAGACAGTGAAATGAGAGAATATGTAAATGAAGAGCAATGACAATATATGTAATATAAAAGTAAATATTAAAAAGTACATAACCCCAGGTTTAAAAATTACACAAACGAAAGTCATTTAGGCTTACACCAAAAAATTCAACGCGTTGACTTGCGTTGACTAGTTTCCACATTCTGGAACAAGGAGAATGGTATCCATAATTAGTAGAATGTTGATTGAGGAACAGCAATTCATTATTTCGGAGTCTACGGGAAGGGATGTTGAACTGGATGAGTTGTAACAAACCAGATGTGTCAGTAATTGTGTCGATAATTTTGAATATGCAAATTAAATTAGAGTCCTGTCTACGTTTTTCTAAAGAAGAAGTGTTTAAAGTTTGTTCAATTTCATAATATGAGTACTCGCCTCCTTCAAGCAATTCCTCGTAGGAATCGATGTTGTACGGATTCGATGTGACAAATGTGGACAGCATAGAAAGGAGACCAAATGACACTAGCTTATAAGGTGAGGACGAACCAGCGAACGGTAAAGAGTTTTAAGTGTTAATTTTTTTTATAAGAAAAACTCTCTTCTTAACTTACAATATCATTAAATAAGAAAACAACAAAATAATCTAATGTGGAAAAAAAAAAAACAAACAAACAAACATTAGTCGAAGATAATATTGTTAATTCTAAAATTTGAAATATGAAGTGGACAAATACGACAGTCTCATAATAGATCGCAATGGCTGAATTGGTTAGAACGCCCGTCCCGGTAAGACTTGAGATCTGGGTTCGAGTACCAGTTGCGACTATTATGTTTTATTATTTTGCTGTGTCTTGTTTTTTTTTCATATTTCAATTTAGATTATTATTGTCGTCTTCTTCTTCAAAGATAGTTTTAAGTATCCTTATCTGTTTAAAGCCAGAGGTATTTCTATGAATAAAGATATATTATATGATATAATTAAACTTTTTTCCCCAAAAATGCTCAGGAATCGCTTGTTCAAACCATTCGGGTACTGTTACACCCTGTACGTTTTACCGAACCGGAACAAAGGCTCGCTGGCTTCAGTCGGTAAGATTGTAATGTTATGTGACTAGAATATCTTAGAATTGTATATTCGGCATAAATATTGTATTCGTTACGTAATGGTTGGATATACAGAAAAGATTTTTGTTTACTTGATATTCTTTGTCACGTGATAGAGGAGTGCTTCTCAAACTTTCTGTTTCTTGCTTCGAAATTTTCTATTATACATTTAGGACCAGTTGTTTCGGAAAATTTCACGTTTGAATTTCCCTCAAATCGACATTCACCGAAAAATTGGGTTGTTTCAACCTCCGTCAGAAGAAATTTCAAAGAAAATTCCATAGGACCAGTTGTTTCGGAATTCCCTTCAAATTTGAATTTCCTTCAAATTTGAATTTCCTTCCAATCGTCATTCACCCAAAAATTGGGTTGTTTCAACTTCCGTCAGCAGTGAAAATACTATAGAAATGTGATGTGAATGTGATCAGCCGAGTCCGGACGGTTAGCGAAATAATGGGAGGCGCATGCGCAGACGTCAAAATTGTGATTCGGCGTGGAACACTTGAATAAAATTTCAAATTTATCGAACGTTATTTGTTGCTATTTACTGCTGACGGAAGTTGAAACAACCCAATTTTTCGGTGAATGACGATTTGAAAGAAATTCAAATTTGAAGGAAATTCAAATTTGAAGGGAATTCCGAAACAACTGGTCCTATGGAATTTTCGATGAGATTTCTTCTGACGGAGGTTGAAACAACCCAATTTTTCGGTGAATGTCGATTTGAAGGAAATTCAAACGTGAAATTTTCCGAAACAACTGGTCCTTAAACAGAAGGAAATTTTTTTTACTCCACACAGGAGGCTTTGAGAAAAATAATTCCCTTCAGAGCCTATGTAATTTTTGGGATTGATGGGATTGGGATGTGAAGGATCTTTTTCTAAAACAAAGGAGAGTAAGTTCTGAAAAGGAAAAATGTATGAGGAGAGGGTAGGAATCTGGGGGTCTGTGTGTCCAGGAGTGACGGACGGACGCAACCACCACTGCGGTGCAAGGTGATGTTCCGAATGAGTCTTGCTGGACAGATCAACACGTCTCCCTCAACCAGTCTCTCCCTATCCGGCCTGCCACGCAGTTTCTGGGCTGACGCACCCGCTACCAAGACCTGGACAAAACTCACCCCCTGAACTCGAGGATCCCTGCTAAAGGAAAAGGAAACTAATTTTAAATTAATTTGTATTACCGGACCCGCAATCTTCAATACATAGACAAAATAGATAAACAATAGGTGGACAAAACAGTCAAAAAAAATAATGACAGGATATAAAAGATATATACATAAACAACTGTTTTGTTTTAAGTGAGATTATAAAAGCATTCTAGTTCTGACATTTCGAGAATTCAACTATTATTGGTGGCGACGCACAGTGGGCTGAAAATAGCCTTTCATAGACATAGAGACTTGAATTTTCAAGGGTCTTTTTTTGGCTGGAAATGGATTCTGCTGATATTTTATGTTGATGATTCATTTTAAATGAATTAATGCTTAAATGCTTTATATATGAGTATGCTTTGTCTAGTTTACAATATTTTATTGACACTATAAACCAAAATTTTGCATTAAAATGAATCATTAACATAAAAAAAGGTTTTTTTTTCAACATTGAGGATTTAAAAAAAACGCGCAAGTTGCGCCACAATACGAAGTATGTCACAAAAATACAAATAAATAGTAGTATATCTGTGTGTAAGGATGTAATGGCCAACCTTGTGATTCCAGAGATAGCCTCATTTTTAATGTCAGTGCCATACAAATTTTTCTTTAAAAAATGATAACTCCTTCATTTGTACACGCAATTGCTTCATACGAAATTTTATAGCATAGTAATGATCAGCAGAATCAATTTCTAGCCAAAAAATTCAAGTCTCTATGTCTATGAAAGGCGATTTTCAGCCCACTGTGCGACGCGAGTCTAGCGATTTCAGTAGCGACGTGTACGGACTGTGCGCGACAACTTGTTCGGATACTTGCTTATCCCTGTAGACCTTAGAGGAAGGGCCTAAATCCTCCATCATTACACAAGCCACATTTCAGTGAGAGAAATTCAAAAATATAGTCAGGTTAATCTTAACCCGGGAACCAACACCTCTGCCATAGGTCATTCCAGTGGTTCGCTAGGTCATTCCAGTAGTTTGGTGACTTAGCAGCAGGGGTGCCCGGGTTTATCGGGTGAGGTGTGTTCAGGTCTTGGCGGCGGACGCATCTGCCCATCAACTGCGCGGCAAGGAGACTGGTTGAGGGAGACCCTTTGGCCTCTCTCGACCCATTGCCTTGCACCGCAGCGTGATGGATAGATTCATATGTCCACCACTCCTGGACATACTGGCACCGAGATTCCTACCCACCCCTTATACCCTGTTCCTACCCAGAACTTCCTATCCATCGTTTTCTTTAAAAGACTCTCGAGAAAGCATCCCCAAAGATGAAATAGGCCCCGAGGGAAATTATTTTATTTCAGAGCCTTATGTGTGGAGCCAACGTAAAAAAATTGTACTTTGTAATTATTTTTTTATTTTGTTTGTACATTGCTTGTACTATGTTTATTCTTTGATCATAATACTGAGGAAAATAATTTCCCTCAGGGCCTATGTCATCTTTGGGGATGCCGTGTGGAGGGTATTTTTAAGGAAAGGAAGGAGAGGAAGTTCTGGGAAGGAAAAAGGTATGAGGATTGCGTAGGAATCTGGGGTTTAGTGTGTCTAGATCATCCGCCGCCAAGACCTAGATAAACCTTACCCCATAAACCCGGGCACCCCTGCTAAGTCACCAAACGTAGCGAACCACTTGGGGTGACCTACGGCAGAGGTGTTGGTTATCCAATAAATGGTTCCCTGGGCGGCGGTACCCATTCCCGCCTCCCAAAAAGTTGAATAACAAATATCAATAATGTAAACGTAGAGGGTTGGAAAAAAAGCCTAGTTTTGCGTTCATAAAAGGTTTTGGTCGCCTTTACAAAAAATCCTATAATTATTATCCTTTTTTACGCGAAGCTCCGAACATAAAAGTGGCTTTCACCAGGGCGGTGGAATTTCTCCGAACCGCACACGAGACTTAAACCCTTCTTATTATCCTCTGAGCCATCACGTCGTGATGAAATAACAAGGGCGTTATGTGACATGCGCCCTTTACAAAAAATAAAAAATTAAATGTATTATACTGTCCCAAATTAAAATTGCTACGGTAGCAGCGTGAAAGAGATAGTAAGTACAAAAAAGTATGCAATAAAATTGTGAATAATGAATACTTGTAGCAGGTGGATGAGTTCGTGTATTTGGGAAGTATGTTTACGAAAGACAGAAATGTTGATAAGGATATTGAAAAAATGGTAAATGAAGGAAGTCACCAAATGCCTTTTTTGAACGCTGTGTGTTTACCAGTAATGGTTTTTTTTTGTTTACTCTTTCACTTTTTGGAACAATTTATATAGGTTAAGAAATAGGATTGAAACGGTGTTAGAAAGAGAAACTTTCACGCTTTATATTCAAATCTAAAAGTTAACCACAAAATAACCAGTAAATAACCAGTTTTTTTTTAACCACTCCGGTTAATTTGTTCGCTCTTCAACAATTGAATTTGGGAGGCGGGTTTGGGTACCGCCACCCCAGGAACCATTTATTGGACGACCAACTCCTCTGCCACAGGTCACAACAAGTGGTTTGCTACGTTTGGTGACTTAGCAGGGGTGCCCGGGTTCATGGGGTTAGGTTGACTTGGGGTGGGATGCGTCTGCCGACCATCTGCGTGGCAGGCCGGATCGGAAGGGACTGGTTGAGGGAGACCTTTTGATCTCTCGACCCATCGCCTTGCATCGCAGTAGGAGGGATGGCTTCACACGACTATCACTCCTGGACAAATTTATCCCCAGATTCCTACCCATCCATCAAACCTTTTTCCTTCCCAGGACTTCCTCTCCTTCTTTTCCCTTAAAAAACTATCCACAAAGATGACATAGGCCCAGGGGTAATTTTTCCCCTCAGGGCCTCCTGTGTGGAATGTAAAAAAAAAAGTCATACATGTCTCGTAGAAATCTTTGGGTCTGCCTTACTATCACGGTTTGAAATATGACCTGTACGGTGTTAGAAAGAAAAACCACCAAGCTTTATAATCAAATCTAAAAGTTGACCAAAAATAACCAGTATAAATTACAAATTATGTCTTTTTTTAACCACTCAGATTAATTTGTTCGCTTTTTGGAACAACTCATTCATACAGGTCTCATAGAAATCGTTGTGTCTCCCTTACTATCACGGTTCGAAATATGATGTAAACGGCGTTAGAATATACCAACTATAAACACACTTAAAAAATAAATATTTATTTTATAAATAATTAGTTTAAAATAATCACTAATTTAAAAAATAAATAAAGAAGAAACTTTCTACTCAATACATAAATACTTGTCACACTTAAACATAACCACGTAAACGCCTCAGCACAGGTTCTCCTAGTGAGGTGTTCACGAAACATACAACATTACCCAACCGCATTCAGTTTCACATTCACAAATCTACCTTACACACAACATAATAAAAAGTTCATAAATTATATTATTATGTATAAATATTAATAACTTTATGTGAACATTGTAATATTATATAGAAGAAAAAAAACCATCACGCTTTATATTCAATTCTATAAGTTAACCACAAAATAATTCAAATGTAAACTATTTTTGTAAGAAAACTTCTTCGGAAAGGTTTTCACTTTGTGATGTCATTATTTATTTTAATTAAAAGACAAAATAACTTTGTTTACATCACTTTTATTTATACACAATCTATAAGTTTCGTGAACGATGTTCACCTCATCAGGAACAAATATACATATACACATTACATTCGTAACATTCGAACATCGTTCACGAAACATGTAGATTGTGTATAAATAAAAGTGATGTAAACAAAGTTATTTTGTCTTTTAATTAAAATAAAATGTAAACCTTTATGAAACCAAATTTTGCATTAAAAAAATAAAAATAAAATAATTCAAAATTAAATTAAAACCAAAAACTGCAATTTGAGGAAAAAAAACTTTGGGGAAATTATTTTTAAACGAATCAAAAAACTGAGTTGACGATAACGTTTATAATACTTATATGTGTGGATTTTTTTATCGTTATTGTTAATTTTAGTTTAGCCATTTTTAAAACTTTTTTAAGTTTGCATTAAATATATATATTTCAAAAATTATAAGTTTATTTCGATATAAAATCTAACACATAAATTATCTATATGTTAGATTAAACCGGAAATATTTTTGACCTTATTGACGAAACAGGCCCGAGGCCTGAGAGGTTAACAGGTGTCATTGGGAAAAATAATATAATATGCTGACGATGCGGTGCTGATTTCTAACAGTATGGAAGATCTATATGTGAAAGAAGTACGTATGAAGAATGAGATAATGTCGAAAGAAAGAAAAGTCTTAGTGTTTGGAAGAGATAGTAAGTACAAAAAAAGTATGCAATAGAATTGTGAATAATGAATACTTGTAGCAGGTGGATGAGTTCGTGTATTTGGGAAGTATGTTTACGAAAGACAGAAATGTTGATAAGGATATTGAAAAAATGGTAAATGAAGGAAGTCGCTAATAAAAAATATATAAATAGGAATTCAAAAGCCAAAAATGTGTACATTATTAGTGTGTTTTATATCATCACAAATATGGGTAATAGTCATAAAAATCGCTTGGCAAACGTAGTCCAGAAACGACTGATTTAAGAGCAAAAGTGTTTCTTTTATTTATTTTGTGAACAATTTTATAAGAAAGATAAAAACAACCCTCTCAACCGACTTTTTCCACCCAACAAAAAAAATGTTTGTCAACGTTTTCAAGTTCTGTGATTTTTTTCAATATTTTTCCAAAACAAAAATGTTTTTTTTCATACGGTTTTGGAAATACTTCATGTTCCTTTTTTTACGCACCAGACTTTTAGGACCGGGTTTAGTTTTCCCCATAGGAAAAACTAAACCCTTTCACACACTTTTCCATAAAAATGATCATCTAGTAAACCCACGCTATTCAAGTGTATTATATAAGTATAATTAATACAAAACAATACAAGAACAACATGTTAACCTACCAGACTATTAAATGGGAAAATAATTCACCGACTCCAGATATTTTCTTATCAGAGGGTTCGGCTCGGTGGAATTCCTAATTTGACCGATAAATCCTACTGATCCCTCAATATAAATATTTAAAAATCTTTCCTAATCCTACATGTATTTAAAATTACGGATTTTTGCATTTTTATATATAAATTCTTAGACAAATCTAATACTCCTAATTTTTTAATGAGAGAGCTAGGGCAGAGAGTATTGGGCCAGTAGCCGAACTAACAAATGGTAATATTTTTATAGTCTGAGAATGCAAAATTCTTTTAATTTCATTTCCTAAATCTGTATACTTTCTTATTTTTTCAGAAACAGATTTTTCAATATTACAGGAATTTGGAATAGCTACATCAATTATAAAAGTTATTTTTTTAATTTTGTCATGTAGAACGGGTCTATTAAGACTAATTGGCATGTCTGTTAGTATAGTTTTATCGTAGTATATTTTAAATAAATTATTTTCTAAAAATGAATTTGGTTCGTAAATTTTTTATAAATTAAATAATATTATTATTTAATTTAAAAAAAAACGGTTTATTTATGAACAAGTTCTGCTTTGAAGTAATTATTACGCGTGACAGCTATTTCGCCTTCTGAAGGCATTATCAAACAGACTTATGAAAAATACAATTTTGACCATTCAGCTATTCAACCTGTTTCCTCGGACCATTCTCATGTTCTGACTACAATTTTGAATTATACGAAATACGAATTAAAACGGCAATCTACACATTATCACAGTGCGTTAAACCATCGTCGTGTTCTGATTGCAGTAGATATTCGTGTTTTTGAAAATCGGATTAAAAAACGCCCATTCACATTCAGTGCGGAGAAGTAATGCATTCTATTGTTCTGACTGCAGCTATTCACATTCAGTGCGGAGAAGTAATGCATTCTATTGTTCTGACTGCAGCTATTCACATTCAGTGCGGAGAAGTAATGCATTCTATTGTTCTGACTGCAGCTATTCACATTCAGTGCGGAGAAGTAATGCATTCTATTGTTCTGACTGCAGCTATTCACATTCAGTGCGGAGAAGTAATGCATTCTATTGTTCTGACTGCAGCTATTCACATTCAGTGCGGAGAAGTAATGCATTCTATTGTTCTGACTGCAGCTATTCACATTCAGTGCGGAGAAGTAATGCATTCTATTGTTCTGACTGCAGCTATTCACATTCAGTGCGGAGAAGTAATGCATTCTATTGTTCTGACTGCAGCTATTCACATTCAGTGCGGAGAAGTAATGCATTCTATTGTTCTGACTGCAGCTATTCACATTCAGTGCGGAGAAGTAATGCATTCTATTGTTCTGACTGCAGCTATTCACATTCAGTGCGGAGAAGTAATGCATTCTATTGTTCTGACTGCAGCTATTCACATTCAGTGCGGAGAAGTAATGCATTCTATTGTTCTGACTGCAGCTATTCACATTCAGTGCGGAGAAGTAATGCATTCTATTGTTCTGACTGCAGCTATTCACATTCAGTGCGGAGAAGTAATGCATTCTATTGTTCTGACTGCAGCTATTCACATTCAGTGCGGAGAAGTAATGCATTCTATTGTTCTGACTGCAGCTATTCACATTCAGTGCGGAGAAGTAATGCATTCTATTGTTCTGACTGCAGCTATTCACATTCAGTGCGGAGAAGTAATGCATTCTATTGTTCTGACTGCAGCTATTCACGTTTTAAAAATCTGTATTTGCAAAGACACTTTCTTTCAAATGCCGGGACAAATCTTTTATCTGGCATAATCCCAGTCAAACCGGGACGTGATGTAAGTTTAGGCATCAAGAAAGCGTTAGATTCCCATTGCGAAGGCCGCGGGTTCGAACCCGACGTGCGCAAATAAATTTTATTTAGATACGTTTTTATATTTTCACGGCCAAAAGCATTTTCGTTGTTTGTTTTTGGGGTGTTATGCCGTGTTGTGCTACCTCCTGTTGTGCTTCTTTAGCCGACGTTTCGGACAGTGTGTTCTGTCGACGGATCTGCCGGATCTGCCCTGATGATGGACACTGCAACGCTGTTCGAAACGTCGGCTAAAGAAGGAGGTAGCACAACACGGCATAACACCCCAAAAACAAACAACGAAAATTTTATTAAATTGATTTGTGTTATTTTCACAATTAATTATTTAAAATAATATATAGTGTATTTGCGGCACGTTCCAGAGTGGAAGATACTCTTGGTATCGCCCTGGTATAAGACCACCATTCAGAATTGAAACGTTGCTTGAAATGGCTTTAGCCGTGTTTAGTGACTAGATCTGAATAGCCAGGTACTTCCCTACCTTCCTCTTCCTCGTCTCCTAGCACACACCACACAGCATTCCAACAGATGACATAGTCCATGAGAGAATTTTCTTTCCTTAGGGCCTCCTATGTGGACGTATTGTAAAAAATAATTATATTCTGATATTTCTTTTATTGCTTCCAAATCTCGCTGCGTTACCTATGCATTCAGGTGCCTACAATCTATTTTTTTAATTGTGTCATGCAGAGAATTGTGTTATCTGGGTTTTTAAGAAACTTATCTACGCAATTTTCGATACAGGTACCTAATTAGTTAAATCTTATCTGTGAAACGTTTGATATAAATACTCATTTATCTAATCTAATTGTGTTTAGTTAAGTGCAATAACATGTTTTCTTATATTATCCTGTCGGATTTACGTAAAGTCCGGCGTCGCTAGTCTCTTGCAATATAATAATTAATATTAATATCGTTAAGTGTTTGAACTTGTGCACGGTTTCGGTAGTGCAAGGTAGTAGCAGCAGACAGTGACAGTTTAGCGTAGTGTGATTGTGGAGTGTGACGGACAATGGAAGCAGATAAGACGAGTCAACTGGAAGCTCTCCTGGCCTGCCGGTCCCGTGCAGACCTAAGACGTCTAGGAGAAATGCACTCTCCCTCCTCACCTTTCATCACCTTGGCTTGCAAGCACAACAGGACTGACCTTTTGAAGCTTTTGTTGAAGTATGAATCATCCTCCCCTTCTGATGATGCTGTTGATGTCGTTCCCCGCTGTAGTTTAGTGGAGCAGCAATATGAAGGACACAATGGCATATATTACGCCATTCGTTCCAGCAATGTGGAGCTCCTCAGCACACTCCTCGGGTCAGTAACCTCTGAACTCTCGGAAAGACTCGTCTCCGAGGCCTACGAGGAATTGCTCTTGAACAATGTCTTCGTGTCAGAAGAAATGCAAATTTTTGTTAAATACAAGTTGCTCGATCTACGTTTTTTCTCCAAAGGCGACGAAGAGCTTCCTGCAACTTCCTCGGCTAATATCCAAGAACGCATCCAACTGCTTATGGAAAATATCGCGCATATCAATACTTATATGGAAGTAGACAGTCACTTTTTATACACGGCTAAGTTTATAGCTCGGAATATCCACATACTAAAACAACAATTGAAGTCGACGTACAATATTTTGCCGTGGGAAGAAATGGAGTTCTGCTTGGTGAGCTTTGTGTCCGCTCACATTCGGCGACACGAATTAAATATATTCTACCTGTCCATACTGAGGAAGGAGAGGTTACTGAAGGAATTGGATAAATTTTCCTCAGACCTACAAGAGTTGGAGGAACATATCAGAAGTACATCAGATATCCGTGTGCTTGGGAAATCGGTAGCATCTAGCCGCGAGGACGTTGCCGCTGTCATCAGCGGCAGATACCCACACTTGTATGCCGACTATAAGGAGCTGAGAGACGTTTCCTCGCTCCACGTCATGGAGACATACCTGGACGCAGCCTTGCTGGCAGACTCTGCTACAAGACTCGGCCAGTTGACTATCAAGAGAGCTCTCCAGGTGACGGGAGAACATCTGAAGAACACATTGGACAGCCCCAAGCTCTCCCCCGCCGTGAGTGATCTTCTCCTCCTCTCTACACCCAAAGAAACCAGAAAAGTCCTGCAAGACTTACGAAACTCTCTATCTCATCCTCACCAAGAGTTGGAAGACTCTGTTCTATATTCCAAAATTCAAAAAGACATCAAAAAAATTGCTTCTGTCATCACTGATATCACTTACTCCAACAAAGCTGAGAAAATAAAGGGTATGCTGACGGCGCTCGTCGAAACTGATAGTGTAGAAGAATTTCAAGAAATTGCTAATATCTTTCAAAATGTTTCTTTAGTGAATGTAAAAGAAACAGTTACAAAAGACCCCATAGGGATTGAAGACCTTTTAAGAAAAATAGTGGATCAAACTCCATACGAGAAAAAACTGTTTGCTGATGTTAAAGATATCCTGGACAAAATTAAATGGCATTCGCATCTGTCAAGCGCAGACTACGCCTGTTTACACGTAATAGCCTTCACTTCCTCCCTTTATACCAACACTAAATATTTTCATAATATGATTAGGGACTCAAAACAAATGGCTAATAAAGTCTTAGAAAAGAATCCTTCTCAAAAAAATTCTTTGGATTTTGAATATTTGCTACAGCTAGGTAACATATTATCTCATTTTTTTATCAGCGTATCTACGAGAATCACCCCGGAGGTTGCTGATAAAATAATGTTTGTAATAGCAAGGTTTAATTATGGTCGATCAAATGACAAGGGTAATATTAATTGTATTGATGAATTTAGTAGACAAATATTATTGGATAAATCCAATAAAAATGATAACCGGGTGAAAAAACGCATCGTAATAAATAGCGATATTGTTGGCGAACAAATCTCTCTGAAATTGACTGAACTTGGGAATAGCATAGGAACTGATAGAATGTTTGGTCAGCTATATGAGCATCTCACATTACTCCAGAAAGATGAGGCTACAAATAGATTTATAGTTGAAGCCCTTGTATTAGATATAATGACCCTGTTAGATAGCTCTGATAGCGTTCCCAACAATATGCTGTATCTGGATGGAGACATGCCTCTATTGAATGGCAGGTGCTTACGCAACCACTTGGCTCACGGAAACGCCTTGGTAGACATTTTGCCAACTGATGCGTGGTCCGCCGTGCTTCTAAATGCAGCGAAACTTTCTGAAAGCAAAGACCTCTTACTGAACTGTAAAATAGGAAGCACTGTAAAACACGATGTCGAGCAATTGAGACGAAGATACGAACTGGGCGTATCTATTCTTGACAAACAGAATGATATGTGGAAGTCTTTGGTCGACGGAAACTTTGAGAATTTGGTATTAGGAATCGCAGAAGGAGCTGATATATGTTCAAGGAAGAAAGATTTGTCATCTACGCTTCACTACGCTGCGCAGGGACCCAATGTTGAAATTATCAAATTCTTGACCAAACAAAAAAATATTAGCACCGAATCGAAAGATATCAATGGTCAAACTGCATTGCACGTAGCCGCGGCCTTCGGAAGAGATGTCACTGTGAAATTTTTAATTACAAATATGAAAAATGCTATAAATGAAGTTGATATTTCTGGAAAAACACCGTTACACCTAGCTTCCCAAAATGGGCACAACAAAACGGTCGAGATATTGCTTTCACTCGGAGCCAAAAATACTATCACAGATATGTTTAGATATTCTCCTGTACGTTATGCCGTTTTAAACAATTACTTACATGTGGTCAAAACCCTCTTGGCGAAAGATGTTACTGTGGATATTAATGATATTTGTGGGGATTCAAATTTACTTCACAACGCTGCAGAAATCGGTCATACAGAAATAGTTAAGTACTTGCTTCGAAATGACGCTGATGTCAATACTAAGAATAGACTAGGCTCCTGCCCATTGCATCTGGCAGCATTCAATGGCCACTTGGAAGTTGTCAATATCCTGCTAGAGAAGGGAGCTCATGTGAACTTCAGAGACTCAATGGGTCGCTCTTCATTATATCTCGCAGCGGAAAACAGTCACGTAGAGATTGTCAAAATCCTCTTGGAAAACAGAGCTTATGTTAATAACGTAGCGATGAAATACAAAAATACCCCCTTTCACATAGCTGCTTATAAAGGCAATGCATTCATCATAGGTCTGCTGTTGCAATACAAAGCCAATGTCAATGCTATTAGAACTGATGGCTTCACACCGCTTCTCTTTGCGGCCAAGGGTGGACATGCTGATATAGTTGACCTTTTGTTGCAGAATCACGCTCTAACGGATAGCAGAGATGTTAATGGTGCAACGGCGTTACACATTGCCGCTCTGCATGGCCGTACTTCGGTTGTAGAGATTTTAATCCAAGGGGCAATCGACATCAACACCCAAAACACATATCATGCGACGCCTTTGCACATCGCTGCACAAACAGGTCATCGACAAGTGGTAGACACTTTGCTAGCTGCAGGAGCGAATGTACATTATGTAGATGTTGTAGGTTGCACAGCTCTGCATCACAGTGCTGAAAATGGTTATGATGCAATTTCAGAGGCTTTGTTAAAAAAAGGAGCTATGGTAAACTGCAGAAACTATCTCAATTTAACCCCATTGCATCTGGCCGCTGCTAAGTCTTGCAATGAGCAAACTATTCAAATGTTGCTAAAATATAAAGCCTGTGTTGACGAGAAAGGAAAGCTTTGCCGCACAGCATTGCATATTGCGGCGTTTGCTGGAAACAATCCAGCGATTCAAGCATTACTCAAAGGAATGGCTGATGTTCATGCTAAGGATAATAATGGTGCCACCGCATTGCATCTGGCTACCAGTGGAAATCATAAGGCGGCTGTTGAGATCTTATTGAATTATGGAGCCGATGTTAACCAGTTGGATGCTGCAGGATCTTCCGCATTATGCTCCGCAGCAAAGAATAACAATAAAGACCTGTTGAGCATCTTGATTGCGAAAGGAGCGGATGTTAATGTTGGCAGGGGTAAAATTCTGCTATCTGCGATTACTGCCGGGCATAGACACGTAGTTGAAGCATTGTTGAAGAACAAAAATATCGATATCGATATTACACATCAAGATGGATCAAATCTTTTATGTATGGCTGCTGTAAATGGTGACGGTTTAATAGCCAGGGCGCTGATAAAGAGAGGAGTCAAAGTTTTAGATCGCACACAAAACCCTTCACCCTTATTGGTTGCAATATCGTTTGGACATACAGAGTTTGTAGAAGTTTTGCTAGAAAATGGGGCCAATGTCAATCCCGTGGATCCTGATTTATCGCCATTGTTTGTCGCAATCCACGAAAACAAGCCAGATATTATGGAAAGATTGCTTCACTGGGGAGCAAAACCTAATATCAGAGATTCAATGAATGGAACACCGTTGGAGCTGGCGGTTTATCTTGCCCAAATGTCAAATACCTTAATACTGTTAAAACAAGCAGATGTTAGGATAAATGAGAGAGGTAATGACAACTGGACGTTGTTGCATATCGCGGCTCAAGCTGGTAATCTTGAAGTAACTAGTCTCTTGGTAAATCGAGGAGCAGACGTGGATGCTCTAGACATTGATGGGTTCAAACCAATCCACGTAGCCACTGCAAGGGGCCACTATAATATCTTGGCCTATTTCCTGGAGCTTGGAATGAGCATTGATGAACTGGATTACACTGGCTGGACGCTGATGCACGTTGCCGCGGCAGAAGGACAGCTAGCTGTGGCCAAATACTTGCTAGACAAACATGTTGAAATTAATTCCACCAGTTTAAACGGATCGACGCCTCTTCACTGTGCTGCCCGATGGGGACATACAGAGGTGGTCAAGTTTTTATTACATAGCGGAGCAGTGTATAATGCCATGGATGAATTTGGTAGAACCCCTGCAGATTTAACTAAAAGTCCAGATATCAAAGAAGTATTAGAGTCGATTGGAAAACTATTTAAGGCTGTCAAAAGAAATGAGGTTTTGATTATCGGCACTTTGGTTAAATGCTTGGCTAAATATGTTGACGTAAAAAGTTCTGAAAATGCAACACTTTTACATATCGCCTCCTGGAAGGGATTCCAAGGGGTGTGTAACACTTTGTTGGAAAACAAAGCCAATCCCAATGTTGTTGGAAAGGGCGGCAATGCCCCTCTGCATTATGCATCCAAATACTCACATCCAAGAATAGTTGAATCTTTGTTGAAAAATGGCGCAGCACACAATCTTAAGGCCAGCAATATGAAGACTCCTTTGGATTTTGCTACACAAAAAGATATAAAATTTTTACTGCAAAAAGTTGCACTCTGCTTCAAGAAAGTGCAAACACGGGACGTACGGTTAATTAAAGATATTACCAAAATAAGGGACGAAGAAATAGTGAAGGCGGTGATGAAATCTTGCGACACCGATGGCAACACGCTTGTGGTTGTTGCTATGAAAAATGGTTTCCCCAATATAGACGAGTTGAAGCAAGTTTCTCAGCCAAATATTCATAATAATTTAATGAAGGTGGAATTATTGCTTTTTCGTGAAAGATTTGCAGACGCCTTAGAAATTTTAAAACAGCTTCTTGATAAAAGAATTGAAATATTGGGAGAAGATAATCCAGGATCGCTGGACATCCAATACAAAATAGTGATGGTATTGTATAAACAGGGTAAATATTCTGAAGTCATGCCCATGTTACAAGACATCTATAAGAAGAGAGTTGAAGTATTTGGTCCCCACAACCCAGATTCCCTTGACACTAGAAGTACTATAGCTTTGTTATTACACCGGCTGGGAAAGAACGTGGAGTCGTGGGATATTTACCAGGAAGTTATGATGAGGCAACAGGAAGTGTTAGGAGAAGAGCATGAGCAATTAATACGAACTAAAACTGAGGCAGGGCTTACCCTTATAAACCTTGGGAAGCATGAAGAGGCCTTGCGCTTGTACAAACAAGTTTTGAAAACACATAAATTGACATTAGATGCCGATCATCTCAACTCTCTGCCTTTATTCAATAATATCGCACTGGCGTTGCGAGCTCAAGGCAAGTCCCATGAAGCTTTCGCTATGTTTCAATCCATTCACGAAACCAGAAAAAAGGTTTTAGGACCAAACCACTCCGACACTCTCAGAGCCAGGCGCAATATGGCCCTTGCTCTCATGAGCCAACACAAACCTGACGAAGCTTTGCAAGTCTGCCAAGAAATATTATCTATTCAAAAGAATGTGTTGGGGCTCAATCACATTGACACACTTTATACTCAAAATCTTATAACGAATATATACCTCAGTCAGAAGAGAATTCCGGATGCCCTGAAGGTTCATAAGGAGGGGTTGGAAGCTAGGAATGCCGTCTTCGGGCTGAATCATCCACATTTCAATGTGGTGGGTGGAGTTCTTGATGATGTTGAAAAATTTGTAACCTCAAAATTCAGTTCAGAAATCTGTTATATTCCTCCTTGTGATTTTAATTTACTTACCGCAGCCAGTGAAGGGGACAGGGGAGTTGTTTTTACTTTAATAGAGAATGGATCGGACGTGAACACTGCGGATGGCGAAGGTAGAACGGCGCTGCATTTTGCCGCCAAGGTGGAGGTGATAGAGCTATTGCTGGACAGCGGAGCCGACGCTACTGCCGTATCACAGAAGGGGAACACTCCCCTGCATCTTGCCACGTCCCGGGCTTGCGAACAAACGGTCCGTCTCTTGTTGCAGAGTGTAAAGAGAAGCAAACCCAAAGCTTCTTTCCATAAGTTTATCAACGCTAAAACCACAGTGGAAGGTTCTACAGCTTTACACGTTTCCGCTAAGAAGGGAGCAGCCGAAATCGTGAGATGTTTGTTGGATAACGGTGCCTGCTATAACATTCGAGATAGAATCGGCAATCTTACGCCTCTGCAATGTTCTTGCAGTCACTCTGTCACCCGACTGCTGCGTTTAGCCGATGAAGTGTTTGAGATGGCGAAGCGGGGCGGAACTGTGCTTCCTCGGGGAGACAAGATGCATTTGGCGGCAGTGGTGAACTCGAGAGATACAGAACACAGAACTCCCCTGCAGCTGGCAGTAGTCAATGGTCACACCGACACGGCCAGACTTCTCGCTGGACTTTTGAAAACAGTTGATTTAAAACTGCTCAGCACAACGCAAAGCTACGACTAAGTCGATGTTTAGCCAACTTCGCCTAAATTGTGTCTAAGACCAGAAGTAGCATCATCGTTCATAAAGACGCTATATTAGATAAAATAGAGTTTCGTAATTAAGTAAAATAGCCATTTTATTGAAATAACATACCCATTAATGTAATATTAATCATCGAAGAAGAAGATAAAACTAATAAATCTAAACGAAACACGAAACACAAAATAAAAACGTAACGTAGCTCTTAAATTTATTTTCATATTAATACTTATATTTAAAATTATTCATTTTAGTTATTTACACTTAGACAACTTAATTATTTTTGTTAACTTATAAATTATATTTTTTTTATCCTAGATTTTATGTCCGTGTTAAATTTTCCCCACAGGAAAAACTTAACCGTTTCACACACTTTTCCACAAATGATCATCTAAGAAATCCACGCTATGCATGTGTATTATATAAGTATAATTAATACAAAACAATACAGGAACACTATGTTAACCTACCAGACTAATAAATGGGAAAATAATTCACTGACTCCAGATATTTTCATATCAGACCGAATTGGACCGATAAATCCTACTGATCCCTCTATATAAATATTTAAAAAATCTTTCGTAATCGTAGATGTATTTAAAATGACTGATTTTTGCATTTTTATATATAAATTCTTTGACAAATCTAATACGCCTAAATTTTTAATGAGAGAGCTAGGTATAATGCCAGTAGCCGAAATAATAATCGGTAATATTTTTATAGTCTGAGAATGCCAAATTATTTTAATCTCATTTGCTAAATCTGTATATTTTCAATTTTTCAGAAACAGATTTTTCAATATTACAGGAATTTGGAATAGCTACACGGAGAAAAATGTTATTCTAAAATGCGATCATTTTATTCGTAAAAACGGTTAAAAACGGGACTGAAGTTCTTACGAACAAACAACCCATATGGTTTTAATGTTTATTGGCGGGAACATGTAAGAATAATTTGTTGATATACGTAATTTTGTAGGTATACCAACAAATTATTATTACATTTTCCCGCCCATAAACATTGAAACACTGTTAATTTGTTCGTAAGAACTTCAGTTCCGTTTTTACGAGTAAAATGATCGTATTTTAATAGATAATATATTTATCGAGTCAGAATAATAGAAGAGTATTTATGAGAAGATGTATGAATGTGAATGAGGCAAGGAGTGTGTGCCAAGACCGAGTTTTTTAGCGGTCCGTCCTCTCTGCCTACCCCTGCGGGGAAACGGCGTGATGGTTGGTTAGTTAGTTTTTATGATCGTATTTTAGAATAAAAATTTTCTCCGTGTACATCAATGATATAAGTTTTTTTTTTTAAATTTTGTCATGTAAAACTATATCGGGTCTATTACGACTAAATGTTCTGTCTGTTAGTAGAGTTTTATCATAATATATTTTTATAAAATTCTTTTTCTAAAAATGAATTTGGTTCGTATTCATAATATGGTACTATATTATAGCAGTCAATCAAGTTATGTTTATTATTATATTAAAAATTGGGAAAAATTTATTATTATAAAAATTATATTATTATTATATTAAAAAATGTTTTTAAATTTATGAATGCAATTATTGCATATTCTAAAATAATTTTTAAATTTTATTTTCTATAAATGTTTTATTTTATGATACCTAAATGTCTGGTAATTAAATACTACTCTTCATAATGTTTTTTGTCTACGTTTGTTGGTCTTTTGTTAATTTTAATTTTATCCTGACGATGAAATCTTGAATCATTGGTCTTGAAACATTTTTAAATAAGTGGTATTTTACAAAGTGATTTGTTTTCATTTAATAAAAAGGTAACGGTCGCGACCCGGAATCAAACCCAAACTTCTGTAACAAATATTATAAGCAATAATTATTAGCCTGAAACACTCATCCATATTGAAAAAATCGCCCGAGAAAAGATACATGTCGCCGACGGGACTCGAGCCCGCACCCCTCTGATTGCCAGTCAGTAGCTCTACCATTAAGATGATAGACTTCGCATTTCGGCCCATACAAAAACAACGCCCGGGAAAAAACACTTTTCTACATCGAAAATTGCACAAAATTAATATATTTTTTTTATACTGCCTTCTAGAGGGTGAAAACTATGTCGGTATGTTTTCGAATTTTCGATGCGTTTCGTATTAACGTAAACATTCACTGTCAAACATGTAAGATTTATCAAAAAATATTATTTAAGATAAAAGTGCTGCTAACTCAACTCTCATAAAGAATTATAAATTTATAAAAAGCTACCAACGTAGCTTCTTCTTTCTAAAAACATTTTTTTTTTTTTAATTTTAATTTCGTGAAAGTTTCGGTGTAGAAAAGCGTATTCTCCGTAAATCCCTTTTCGAGCGATTTGTGTAGGTAAATTTGAGCGTTGTCTCTTTCGCACATTTCGCATTCGCACGTATTGTAAGTGTGCGTGAGCTTATTATGAGCGGGACAGAATGACAGACGCGGGTTATTATATATACCTAAAGATTAAATAAAACAATCTTGCTTCATTTTTAAGGCAACTATGAGTTAATTATAATTATTGAAAAATAATATCCTGCCTTATCTACTGAGTTTATATAATGAAAAATAAAATAAAACATCGTAAAGATAGTGGGGAAGAGAAAAACGAAGGTTGAGAGTACCTGGCTATTCAGCAACGCTGCAATTCTGAATGATGGTCATTAGTCATTACGCTTTTCTACCGATTTATAACATATGTCCCGGTAATCACACACAATTCCCTCGATAGAAAAAAATCGCAAAGTATGTTACAAAAATTTAAAAAACACTAAGGCGATCCGCTCACTGAGGCAACTGAAAACTGTCTTTGTATGATAATGTGATGGCCCGGACACTACACAATCACTCAAAAACCCGTTGTCAATGGTAACGCAAGCGGTGACTCTCGACTCGCGCTGCTGATTGCCGTGGCCGGCCGTTGCTAGTTGACAGCTGTCAGCTGATTGTTCTTCGTCTATGATTACAAGCTTTTTGACCAACATAGAAACCAGCCGGTTTTAGTTTGGTTTCAGTTGACTCATCAGCGGAGCGTCTAACGCCCTACGTACATGGAGCTACTCACAAGCGACTAAATCGCCTCTACCTGCCATACTATTTTTCTAGTGCAGCGCGTAGCGGCGTTTACGAAAACTAATAATAGTATGGAGAGTACAGAAGAGCGGCGATCGAGGGGGTTACGCCGTTCTTATACGTACCTTCCATAGTATTATTAGTGTTTGTAAACGCCGTTACGCGCAGCACTAGCAAAATAGTAGGACAGGTAGCGGTTAGCGGCGATTAAGTCGCTTGTAAGTTGCTCCGTAAACGAAGGGCGATACGGTCCTGTTATTTATATCATAGGTTTTATTTATTTATGTATTAATCTTCGTGTGTCCTAATAGTATTATAAATATTTACATTGTTTGGCAAAAGTCCAAACTCCAGCTTCGACAAAACTAAAACAAAACGCTTTCAACATGTCGAGAACATTTTTTGTTTTTTTTCCAATTGTCGTCTCCTGCATTTGTTTGTACATTGGAGCGCAGTACCTAAAGACAGATTTCAACAAGCACCGTTGTGAAAGTGGCTACAAAACATGACGCGTCATGTACCATCATATTTTTACAGAGCTCGAAATATTGCCGTTTTGCAACAAAATCCAAATAAATGGAATATTTCTGAATGTATCCAAAATATAAAAACTGTTTTGTAAAGGTGATGAAATACGCTTTCAAATTTTATGATTGAAAATAAACATATAATATAATATAATAAATATGAACATTTTACGTGCAAACATAAAAAGTTTTAAAAAGAACTCACCTTACTTGTTTTTAAACTAAAATTACTGTTAATGAAAAAAAATAAGTACGTATTTTATTAGAAAAATGTATTCTAAACGTTATTATGACCTAACTTTTTAGTCGTTTGATGTAAAAATAATTAATGTAAAAATTCTCAAAAATTCATAATTGATTTTCAAATTGCGGTCGGTAACTTTGGTTTCATAAATATGCACATTTTAATTACTTTGCGGTTAATTTTTAAATTTCCAAATAAAGCGTGATATTTTTTCTTTCTAACACCGCTTAGATCATATTTCTAACTATTATCATAGGGAGACACAACGATTTTTATCACACCTAATAAATATGCAAATCGTACATAACCCCAAAAACATATGCCATACATTCAATTTATGTCAAGAGCCGCACCGCGCGGCTGTATAAAATAATTAAAAATTCCCCTCCCTGCCTTTCTCGCTTCACCCGGGTGTTGTCGTGTTTTCCATCGATCACGGAAAACAAGAACATTGACTCTATGTTTAAGGTCACGCCCCTATCGACGATGTTGTAAGTCATTTGTTGTAAGAAGGAAGAGACCCAGCTAAACATAATCTTTCTTTAAGAGGGATTGACCAGCGGCTGAGAATAAAAGTTTAAAAATGCTTCCAACTGTACAGGGAATTTAAATTATTAAATATCGTGTACTTCTTGTAAGTATTTTTTGATCATAAGTATTTATGATTTTTTAATAATGTTTAAACAAAATAAGTGTGTAAAAAAAATTACAAATATTTTAGTTTGTAAGACCTTAAATAAATAGAAAAACTGGGGTATTTTTATCACAAAACACGTTCTCGGATTTTTTTTTTAATGATTTTAATTTAACTAAAATTTAAAAAAATAAAACTGTGTTGACTAGATTATGTATTGATTTATTTTTTTTGTATGATTTGAAATTTGTTGTTTAATAGAATCTATCGTTTGAAAATTGAACAAATCTGCCAACGACCAACGATATAACCTTAGTATCTTAAAAATACACTTGGTTTAAAAAAAAAATAAAACTGAGCGTACCAGATAAAATAACAATCTTTCAAAATATTTTTTTTTTTTCTAAAAATAGTCAATACGTCTAGAATTTGATTTAAAATGACTAATTTCCGGTATTCTCTGGTATTACCCTCTTAAATATTAGCATAACATAATCGGTTTGTAAAAAATCAGTGTTTCTTTACATGCTTCTTAAGATTTTCTTGAGAGATTTTTGCGCTATTTTAAACGAATCGTGTTTTATTAAATTTTTTCCCAATTTTCGCTTGAATATTATCGTTTTTAATATTAGCGTGCTCCCTCGAACATTTGTATTATATTATCGTATCTCTCCTTTAGGTCTTATTGAGTGGGTACACGGGTCTAAACGGAAAAAGGAAATTAAATTGATATATTTACCTTGACCGATCCAACAAAAGACCAATATCTTTGTTTCAATCAAAAATGGCCAATAATCAAAACTGTAACACCGCGGCACCGTTATAATTTTATGAAAGTGTTAAGCATTTTGTGGTATGACCAATCAAAACAATCAGTGATTGTTGTGGAAGTACTTAACATAGTGTTTTGCTGAGTGGTCGACATTGAACAGAGAAGTGAAAGGGTGCAGGTTCGTGTCCTTACCATTGCATTGTGATAAGGAAATATGATAACAAGAAGTAGAAACAATCTAAAAGAACAAGTTATTGTTGCTGGATATTATCGCTACAGTAAAAGCTCAAATTTCACCATTTGATTTAGTTGTTTCGGAAAATTTCACGTATGAATTTCCTTCAAATCGTCATTCACCGAAAAATGTTATTGTTTCAACCTCCGTCAGAATAAATTTCAACGAAAATTTGAAGGAAATGTGAAATTTATAGCGTAAACGTGATGGGAGGCGCCTGCGCAGACGTCAAAATTGTGATTCGGCGGGGAACACTGAGTGAAATTTTCACATTTAATGTTATTTGTTATTTTGGAGTTGAAACAACCTATCTCGCGATTGAAATGATGGAAGACGTGATGACATGTCAAATTTAAAATTAAAAAAGATTTTTTTTCATTTTTTGAAACAACTGGTCGTTAGGACCAGGTTTTCGTCATTCACCCAAAAATTGAGTTGTTTCAACCTCCGTTAGAAGAAATTTCAACGAAAATTTCATAGAAATGTTTCAAAAAATGAAAAGATTCATTTTTTCATTTCAAATGTGACACGCAATCACGTCTTCCTCCATTTCAAATACGAAATAGGTTGTTTCAACTCCAAAATAACGTTCGATAAAATTGAAAATTTCACTCAGTATTCCCCGCCGAATCACAATTTTGACATTATCATTTTTTTTTGACAGTCTGCGCATGCGCCTTCCATTATTTCGCTAACCGTCCGAACTCGTCTGATCGCATTCACATCACATTTCTATGAAATTTTCGTTGAAATTTCTTCTGACGGAGGGCAAAACAACCCAATTTTTCGGTGAATGACAATTTGAAGGAAATTCATTCGTGAAATTTTCCGAAACATCTGGCCCTTAGTGATTTCACTATTTTCGAATTTAATCTTTACTCATCCGTGTATTGTCAATATGCTTGTTACATCCGAAATTGTGTGTAATTGGACTGTAAATAAACTAAACGAAATGTTTAACAAAAGAAATACAAGGAAGAAGGAAACCAATCACTTACCTCTAGGAGCACACGTCACAATCGCAAATAGATAGATATTATTTATTCCCTTAAAAATCCCTCATGGCCTATGTCATCTTTGGAGATGCTGTGTGGAGGGTATTTTTCGAAAAAGGAAGGAGAGGAAGTTCTGGGAAGGAAAATGATAGGATGGGTGGGTAGGAATCGTGGAGTTAATGTTTCAATGAGTGACGGACTTATGAATCCAACCCTCCCACTGCGGTGCAAGGCGGTGGGTCGAGAGAGTCCGGCTGGAGGGTTCAAACGGTAGGCCTGCCACGCAGTTGGTGGGCAGACACATCCGCCGCAAAGATCCGGACAAACCCCACCCCATGAACCCGGACACCCCTGCTAAGTCACCAAACATAGCGAACCACTTGAAGTGACCTATGGCAGAGGTGTTGGTTATCCAATAAATAGTTTCGCGGCGGCGGTACCCTTACCCGTCTGCCAAATTGTGGTAGAGTGATTGCAAATTTCAAACATTCAGCTTATCTAAAGTCCAATGCAGGAATCTGTTCGAGTTATGTGAGCTCTCATCATGAAAATTGCGCAGCTTTATCAGTTTGATAAGTATTAATCCTCACACTTAAATTTTGTTTCTCGTTATATGTCACGAACAAAAATAAGCCGACAGCTTACGTTAGAGCTTCCGTTGTCATAAAGCTTCCTTTGTAAGTAAGTTAGTTTTAACATACAAAGTTAGCCAATTAAAAGTTTTCATCCTGTCACTGGGCTTTTTTAATATGAGAAAATCAATACTAATAAATTTATTTCTTTCTGAATGTTTTTTTTTTTTTTTAAAGAAAGACAAAAATTCCCGGGTTACGAAACCCAACAACATTTGAAAATCTCCTACTACCACCACACTAAACGGAAGATGTTGCTTGTGTTGTGACGGAGGACTTAGCCAGCCGAGGAATCGAACACGGAACGCCTGGGTGGGACTCAAACGCGATGCCCACTCAACCATTGACCAATCGTTTAATTTTTATGAGAATATGGTTAGTTCCTACCGGGATGTCTTTATTTATCCATTTTCTAACCTTGCTAGAAAAGTATTTGAAATTTGGAACAATGACAAGAAACGTAGTGCATTTGTTTTTGATAATCCGATGAAGTTTTGAAACTACCTTGAAAGCAAATTGTTGGTATTTTTCGTGTACACAATCTCGTTTTAAAGTAAAAATATGGAATATGACCATCTCAGAAGAACATAATATCGTTTTAAACTCATTCGTTTTGTTGTGGTGATAATTACCTCAAAGTATCGCGGTGGAACTATATTGTGGTCGTGTCGTGTGCTTCTTCGCGGAAATTCAGTAATAAGTGACTGACGATTAGTCATCTCTTTTCCTTGCATACCTTGTTTTTCCTGCACACATTATCACCCAATTCCAGCAAACACCATTTCGTCTCGTTTCGTTTTTAGTATTTACGGTCTGTTATAAGTAGGGTTACCATCCGTCCGGATTAATCCGGACATGTCCGGACTTCTAGCCTTTTGTCCGGCCCTTTAATTTGTCCGGTTTTTTTGGTTTAGATGGAACATGAGTAATAAAACTTACATAAGTAATATCAAATAAGTCTTTAATCTTTATTAATTTCCCACTCATCTAAAAACAAAATATAAATCTTCTTTAACAATAATATTTTTCAGCGCCAGATACTTGACGCTGCAGCTCCCGTCATTCAAAGTTTTCTTATAGAATTCTTCGCAGCTTATAGTTTTAAGGTTGTATTGAATCATCAACAACGATCTGATCGAGGGTACACATAATCTATTACGCGCTCTTTTGTCCACTGTACTCCCATTAGAGAAAACACTCTTTCTACACTTACGATTTGAGCTCGGATAGCAAAAAATACTCAATAAAATGGGCAATCTGGCGATTGTGAAGTTTGCAAAAATGGTAACCCACATTTTATGGACCATCATACTAAAAAATGCATCGTTTTGTTGGGATATGAATGAATTGTCGGCTGTTATTTCATCGAATAGCTTTACATCATCGATAACAACAGGAAGAAGTACGAAATACGAAGTGCGTACCTGATATTTGCATTATGTGATTAAAATTTCCGGACTTTTTTTGGACTGTCAGGCTTTTTGCCAGGACTTTTTATTTTTCTAAATGGTAATCTGAAGCTGTAATGCGCAGTTTTGGATACATCACTGAATGTGAAAATGAAAAACCCAATTTTCTGCTTTATATTTTAACCCCATTTACCAATAAACGTGTTTTAAATTTTACACAACTGATAAACGAACAATTACCAAACATAAATGGTTGTTTTATTAGTTAAAATACGTACTATTCAAATTTCTCGGCGACCTTGTAGAAGTAGTATTGAAAATTCATAATTTTGTTTTTGAAGAGTTTTATTTCAAATGTAGGTACATTTGTTACTTACATTTTATTTATCTGCTACCGGTTCCGACACATCAGCGTCATTCACGAGCAATCTTAAAACTAGCTTAAAAATTATACAATAGGGAAGTTGAGTGAAAAATATTTTGACTGATTTCAAAAAAAGTTCATTTTAATGGTTATTTTTTAAATTTAAAAACACGAAATGTCATTTTTCACCGACCGCTATATTAGGAACTGTTGCAAGTTTCGTTGAAAAATGACATTTCGTTTTTTTAAATTTAAAAAATAACCATGAAAATGCACTTTTTTCGAAATTCCAATAACTGAATTGATTAGTACTAGTAAATATCTAACTACTACAACCTTTTAAATTAAATTTTTTCGTCCATATTAAGCGTGTCCCGGTTTTGTAAATATTTTCCCCTATATTTCACACAAGCAAGGGCCGGGTTACGTCACGAACTCTGCCGTACGGTATTATGCTCTTGCCGACGTTTTCGCGGGCTTAATAAAATTCAAACATGTAGAATTAATTTAATTATTAAAACGAACTTTAAAAAAAAAAAAATACTGATATTTAAGTTTGCCTGTGAACATTGATAAAAAAAATAAAAAAAAGGACTCAACTTTCTTATTACAGAAATGATTAGATTTTATTACGTGAGGTAGTGGGAGGGGTGATTTTGGTGAAGGGGTAGAACGGTGGGAGGAGTCAACATAACATGGGAACATTGTCAATAATGGTGAATTACAGAGTGCTATTAGTTCATGCCCAAGAAATACAGATAAATATGAACATTCATAAACTAAAACAAATAAAATAAAAACCTATTAAATACAAAAATCTACGAATTTGCTCGGGATTTTTCGTTCCATTAATTATATACATTGCAATCAACAAGGAATTAATAATATTTTGAATAAAAATGCTTAAGGCAAATATGGCGTGAAATGGATTCGATCACAATGTCATAGCCGATGACTTTAAAATAAATAATAAAAATTTATGTGGTTATTCAAATACCTACTCGTAATTACTATTTTATTCATTTTGTTTGATTAGTAAGTTCATTTTGTTTGATTAGTAAGTTAATTCCTTGTTATATTTAGGTATTACCTGTAAACATCATTATCATCAATTACTATATTATATGTAAATTTCATTATCATAAATTCATTGCTGCATTAACTGTAAACCTCATTATCATAATTATTATATTATCAGTAAATGTACTTCATTACCCATATAATCTGCATACTTCACCCGCCATAACACAGGGACATCCCTAGCATGGCGGGCGAAATAACACAATATGTACACTATGTATAAAATTCTTTAATAAATAAATAAATAAATTATATAACAGCTGTAAAATGCATCCATGCGAGAAAATATCTAAAAACATTTTAGATGCAATTTATAGTTGTCAGTATATTAAAATTGATTTTGCTTTTTTAAATAAGGATATGAATTGATATTTTGTTCGTCTGGACTTTTTTTTACCGAAGGCAAAGACAATTTTTCAAAAGAAAAAGAAACATTCCCGGTCCTGTCTATTACTGATATTACTCTCAAATTTGTATATATTTACCCAAAATTACACTGACAATCATTACATACAAACTCATTCACTTGACACTGGCTAGAACACTCCCTTGGGGTGAAATGCCAATAAAAAAAAAAAAATAAAAAAAACATTCCCGGGTTACGAAAAACCTTATAAAATTTGAAAATCTTTTGCTACTACCACAGTTAGTGGAAAATGTTATTGGTTGTGTTGTGATGGAGGACTTAGCGCCTCCGCCCACTGAGGCAACTGAAAACTCTCAACTGCCAACTGTCTTTGTACGACAATGTGATGGCCCGCACACTACACAATCACTCAAACACCCGTTATCAATGATAACGCAAGCGGTGACTTGCGACTTGCACTGCTGATTGCCCTGGCCGGCCGTTGCTAGTTGCCAGTTGTCAGCTGATTGTTCTTCGTCTATGGTTAAACAAGCTTTTTGACCAATCAAGACAGAAAACAGCCGGTTTTAGTTGGTTTTCAGTTGCCTCGTCAGCGAAGCGCCTTAGCCAGCCGAGGAAACGAATACACGACGACTGGGTGGGACCCAAACGCGATGCCAATTCGGCCACTGACCGGTCAAATAAATAATATAGGAGAGCAAAATACTTTTTTTTTAAAGAAAGATAAACATTCCCGGGTTACGTATAACCTGACAATATTTGAAAATCCCCTACCACCACCCCAGTAAGTGGTCCCGACTTAATGTTTTTAATTCTGTACGATGTTTTGAAAACATTTGGTCGCTGGAAATAGATTGTAAAATGTACAGAAGCATTTAATTAATTGTACGCCTGTTTTCAGGCAATTTACATAGCATAACGCTGCGTGCGTTGGTAGAATTTAAGGCGTACTTTCATTTGATATTTTATATCTACAGTTTTATTCTGACAGTCGAAATTTTGCACATTTGACGTTCAAAATGAGTCGAAATTATTGTCTACATTTGTTTTCCAAAAAATCTGTGTAAAACTGGGTAACGAAATAATATGATTGTGCCACGTTAAAATATGTTTTTATTTCTTGCAAAAGCCTGATAATTTACCAAACTCATTTTAGGACGGGAGGAACTTACAATTCTTAAGTGGGAGGTAAGAGGTACAATTTCACAAAGGTATTTTGAAATCAAAAATATAAGTTACACATTCAGTATAGTATAAAAATAAAATAGAAGACAGGTTAAGAGGATATTACCAGAGAATACCGAAAATTAGTCCTTTTTAAATCAAATTCTAGACGTATTGACTCTTCTTTACAAAAATAAATTGATTTCGAAAGATTTTTATTTTATCTGGTATACACAGTTTTAAAATTTTGAAAAACTAAGTTAATTTATAATATACTAATTGTATACCGTTGATCGTTGGCATATTTGTTCAATTTTCAAACGAAATATTATATTTTCAACACAAATTTCAAATCATATAATCATATAGCTAAATAAATCAATACATAATCTAGTATAGAAAGTTTTCAGAATTTTAATTTTCGTTAAATTAAAATCATTAAAAAATAAATTCGAGAACGAGTTTTTCTATTTATTTAAGGTCCATACTAATATTTCAGATTATTTTTACGCACTTATTTTGTTTAGATATTATTGAAAAATCATAAATACTTATGATCAAAAAATACTTACAAGAAGTACACGATCTTTAATAATTTATCATCATTCGTTTTGAGCATTTGTATTGCTTACTTGAATGTAGGTACATATTAAAGCAAGTTATTTTTATTAAATAAAACATATAACGAAGTTGCACTCCCATGAGTTATCAAAACTCATTAAGGGATCGCCAATTGGTACTTTTAAAAAGTTAAACCCAACCCAACCCAATATGCAGACACAATATATGAAGAAACATTTTACAAAACATTTCACAGAAGCAACATACGGACACAATATAATATGAAGATTAACTTTACAGATATTTCACAGAAACATGTCTTATAAGATTTTATGAATTATTATAAAAAAAAGTTAAAATAAAGTATCCTCCATGATGGACTATAGAAATACATAAAAAACAAAATCAGAAAAATACAATAAAAGGTACGGGCTAAAATATATACAGACCTAATACAAGATGTTTACATACAAATACATCGTCACTCTAGTTCGTTTTTGTCCAACAGACCATTTTTTGGGAAATTGAATTAAGAATGCAATGTTCTCAAAAAGCCTTTATTTAAACGATACTCGTTAAAAAAAAAAAAAAAAATTATTTAGGGGGTTTTCAAAACGCACTTTGTCTTACTTCCTCCAAAATGTATGTGCTTCTATCGTAAAAAAAATTTATAGTGCCATTTCTCCCGATTCGCGTTTTGGTCCGTAGGATAAAAACGAACTGAAGCAACGACATGTCAAGATTTAAACAAAGATATAAACTGCGTATCTGGATGTACAAATCCATCATATCTGGATGTACAAAGTTTGGTACTTGGAGATAATCAGGACAGCTATCAGAATATAGTTTGTACCTACTTCTGACTAGTTTTCCAAATTACATTTGAAAAAATAGGATTTCAATATATCGTTTCCCAGATTGGTTGAAGGCATATGACTCTCTTAATTCAACGAAATAAGTGGATATTAAATTATTTATTTAAAAAAATTCATACGGGAAATAATCGATCTTTCTCATCGGAACCTCCCTGTACAGTTTGCAAGCATTTTTAAACGTTTATTTTCAGCCGCTGGTCAATGGCTCTTAAGTAGAACAAACAACAAAAGAAACCAAGGAAAAAAAATAAGGATTTACAAATATGGATGATTGTAGATAAAGGGAAAGGAGACAAGACAGAACAAAATATGACAAAAAAAATTACATCACTAGTTGCGTAGGTAATTGTTCACTCCAGAATGCGATATTAACAATTTCAAATAATTATTCGTAATAATTATATTTTTTCCCCGAATTCTCGTTTAAAATCTGTTAGTATTATCACCGTGTTCACACCGGGTCCAAGCTTTCAACCCTGACGCAGTAACTAGTATTTTATGATGGCCTATTATTGTATAGATGCATTTCCTTCCAGAAATTGTACAATATTATTTTTATTTGTTGTTTTGTGTTTGATCCTTAGAAACCGTTATCAATGTATATTTTTATTGCAGCTTGCCTAGTCAAGGGTGCACATTAGGCTAATCATAAAAGAAATGCAAAATCCTTTAAATTTGATATCTATACAATAATAGGCCATCATAAAATACTAGTTACTACTTGCGTCAGGGTTGAAAGCTCGGACCCGGTGTGAACACGGTGATAATACTAACAGATTTTAAACGAGAATTCGGGAAAAAATATAATTATTGCGAATAATTATTTTAAATTGTTAATATCGCATTCTGGAGTGAACAGTAATCTTATATATAAAAATTAATGTTTCTTTGTTTGTCCCTTATGCCTTCCCAAACCATTCATACGATTGGGACACCTTACGATTGGATCATACTTTGAAGATTTGTTGTGCGCATGCCTGTGAAGGTTTCTATATATGGTGGTGAGCTCTAGGGTTACGAATTTTTTTCATGTACCATCCATCCGATCGCGATGAAACTTTAGTGAGAATACCTTTAGTGAGTTGTTGTGCACACTCCCGTGAAGGTTTCTGTATACAATGGTGAGCTCTGGCGTCGTGAAATTTGTATTAACAATAGGTGGCACGCGATTTGTATGAAAAATTTGTGTATTTCATATAGTTTAGCGGCAGGGAGGGATGTAGGGAAGGGGAATGCAGTCAGAGAATCAATTTCTTTTTGTGGCATGCCGGGTATACTCGCTAGTAGAAAATATTTTCTTCTTTAAATTCACGATGATTATAAAAACATTGTGGTTGCATCGCTTTTATGAATACAAGGTCCTCCATTATGTTCGTTATGATAGAATAACAAGCTAACAAACTGAAATACATAATGATATTCCTCGCCACGTTCCGTCGTCATAATAACTCCGCGAGTCTAGAAATGGGATCAACAACAACAAGCGATGGATTTTAAAGTATCACGTGATCAAGTCAGTGCCATCGAGATTGAACAGTTGGTGTTGATCCGTATTGATATTGCAGATTTTTGTGTTGTTTTACAGCTGGCATTTTAAATAAACAGAGTGATTAGACATTAGACTATTATAAACACTAATGTTTACTTACGAAAGCAATGACTTTTTATAAGTTTTTTTTATAAAAAAAAAAAGAAAATAACATTTTTACTTACTTAACTAGAATTTGAATTAAATTACATTATATTACAGTAGATTCACTTTCATTATATTGTTGTTTGTGAATAAAAATTAATATATTTTTTTTAAATTTACATACACTTTTTTCGTTTTTAATATCATCTGGAAGGCAATTATATAAATAGCCCCCCTCATAACTGATGGATTGCTTACCGTAGTTAGTATGAATGGTGTTTAAATGTATGTTATCGTGTTGTCGTGTAAAATGTTTGTGTACTTGGGACGTTTTAATGAATTCTCTGTTTGTATGTATAAGTTTATTATTTATTTTGTATATAAGGAGACATATATTGTATTCGTATAGTTTTCTTAATGTTAACAGTTTGGTTTCCAAATATAGTTTTTTTGTGGATGTTTTGGATTCGTAGTGAAATAGTTTTTTGATTAGCTTATTTTGAATTATTTGTAATTCATTGATGTATGTTTCATACGCATTTCCCTAGATTTCAATTAAGTAATTTAAGTGTGAGTGTACGAGACTATAATACAAACTTTTTTTAAATTTAATTGGTAATAGATAAGATAATCGGCTAAAAACGTTAATTAAGGGTGTGATTTTATCTATAACAGCTTGTATATGGTTTTTAAAAGTTAGATGCTTATCGATGCACAGCCCAAGACATTTTTCTTTTATTAGGTTTTGCAAATCGTTATTTTCAATTTTTAAGGGTACGTGAGGAGGAATTATCTTACGGGTTGAGCTTAAAACCATGTATCCTGTTTTTTTATGTTCATTGTTAGGATATTTGAAAAACGTTAATTACGGGTGTGATTTTATCTTTAACAGCTTGTATATGGTTTTTAAAAGTTAGATGCTTATCGATGCACAGCCCAAGACATTTTTCTTTTATTAGGATTTGCAAATCGTTATTTTAAGGGTACGTGAGGAGGAATTATCTTACGGGTTGAGCTTAAAACCATGTATCCTGTTTTTTATGTTCATTGTTAGAATATTTGATTGGAGCCAACTGCAAATTTTTTTCTAGGTCACTTTGAGCATTTTCTAGTAAGATGTTTAGGTCTTTACCCCAGTAGAATATTGCAGTGTCATCCGCATAAAGAAAAATTTCACCATTGATGACTTCGTAATTTATACCTAAGCCTGGGAGTCTAGTACGGACAATCGATAAAACCCTAAATCAATACCATATTTTTTAGATTTTCACGGCCAAAAGCATTTTCGTTGTTTGTTTTTGGGGTGTTATGCCGTGTTGCGCTACCTCCTTCTTTAGCCGTCGTTTCGGACACCGTTCGTCCAACACGGCATAACACCCCAAAAACAAACAACGACAATACCATATTGACCAAATCCGTTGTCTGTGGTCAGTTATCAATATTTGCGAGCACGATGTCGGATTGTTTAGAGATATTCCAACGATTGATAAATTTTAGTCTAACCTCCATAGTATCAGATAAGTTTCGGTTAAATACCAATACACACATATTTTGAATTACTCTTATCTCGTTCGTTATGCAATATTAATGGCTTAAACTAACAAAGTTCTTAGAAATTAAATAAGACATGACGCGATCTATAGACATAAATACTTCATCTAAGACGCAATCAATTTATTCCTTTCGATCCATGAGAATTGAAAATAGATAAAGGCCTCATATTATATCAAACTGTAAATAATGGTATGAAAATATTAGGATTTATTTTAAGAACAATTAAAAACTTTGAATCTTTACGAATCGTAAAATTGTTGTACATATCCCTGGTTAGAAGCCTAATCGAACATAACTCAATAGTCTGGTCGCCCTTCTACAAAATTCAGATCCATAATATTGAAAGAATTCAAAGAAAATTTCTAAGATTTGTAAATTTTAAACTTAACATCCCTTTAGAGCACATAAATTACATATCATTAATGAATATGTTAAATATTCCAACTTTAGAAAACAGACCAAAAATAACCGACCTAACCTTTTTATTAAAATTATTAAACTCTAAATTTGATTGCTGTGAACTCTTGCATTTAATAAATCTATATGTACCTACACGAACTACTAGACAAACATTAACATTTTATATACACACATCTCATTCTAACTATAAATTGCATTCCCCAATACAACGATTACATAGTCTTGGTAACTAATATTTAAACAATATTGATGTATTTGACAATAATTTGAATTTGGCTAACTTTAAACGCCATATGTGCGAACTATTTCTACTTAATTCATAAACTATTGTAAATACTAATTTTATACATTTTTATTAATACCTATTATTGTTGATTTGGAGGATATTGGCAGGCTATTTTTTTTTTAAACTTTATTTATATTCTGTATTAGCTTCATTTTGTCAACTCATATTTTATCTAACCTATATTATGTGTCTTTATATTTTCTGTCATTTACTTGTATTTTATTCACTTCTAACTCTTCACTGTAATTAATCAAAAAATGTATTGATTTATGTATGTAAAAGCACTATGGGCGTTTAAATAAAAAATAAAAAATAAATATTAACAAATTAACTTTTTAGCGTCAAAAAGTAAATGCGAACTGCCAATGCATATTTAGGTTAGTATCTATTTTAATTCAACATTGCCAATTTATTAATATTTTTACGTAATTGATTGGCGTTTAACTTTTTATTGTGCTAATTCACTAAAAAAAACCTTCAATGTTGCCAGCGTATATCGATATCTTATTTATTTCCTGTCAATATCGGTTGGGCCGTCAACAGTGAAACCTTGCTCGGGACATCGATATAAAATCATCGAAAGTTACGCCTATCGATCCGATATTGTAAATGCGAACTGCGAATGCATATTTGGGTTAGTTCATTTTTTTTTTTTTTTTTACATTAGGTCCACACAGGAGGCCCTGAGGAAAATAATTTCCCTCAGGGCCTATGTCACCTTTGGGGATGTTGTGTGGAGGGTATTTTTAAGGAAAGGAAGGAGAGGAAGTTCTGGGAAGGAAAAAGGTATGAGGGTTGGGTAGGAATCTGGGGTTCAATGTGTCTAGATCATCCGCCGCCAAGACCTAGACAATGAACCCCATGAACCCGGGCACCCCTGCTAAGTCACCAAACGTAGCGAACCACTTGGGGTGACCTATGGCAGAGGTGTTGGTTATCCAATAAATGGTTCCCGGGGCGGCGGTACCCATTCCCGCCTCCCAAATTGATAAAACATAAAACAAGTTCATAAAACAGGTTAAGCATATTCGAGGGGGTTTCTCACCATCCTTCCAATAGCTTATGTACACTAATAACGAATCTTATTAAAAATAAAATACTCGCAGTGGTTAGAAAACTCAGCCAACTTATCCAATATATTCATAGGTTCGAGTACCGAATTATAAGCTCCAACTAAATCAATAAATAAACCGTAAATCATAAATCGAAAATATTCGTTATTACTGTAGATAAGCTATTGGGAGGATAATAATAATAATAATAACAAAGCATTTGTATAGCGCAGTTTTGTGATGTTTCACTTCAAGTGCGCTTAACTATAACAAAATTTAAAAATTTAAAAATAATCCTACAGTGCTTACAAAGTATTGAAAAGTAATTTTAAATAAAGAATATACAGTATACGAGTATACAAGGCAATAACAAGGGAACAAAATTAACAATAAGAGTGCTGTTATAGCGTAGGAAAATATTAGTAAAAAGTAACGCTATTATAGCACAGGACAAAACAAAAACATTAAAACTAAAATACAGTATAAAACAGGCGCAAAAATAAGAATCATTCTGAGTGGACATTAAAAACATTTAAAAAAAAAAACATAAAATACAGTAAGGAGGAAACCGAAACCAAACAATTTCCAGAGACTTAAAACATGTCATTACAATACATTGAAAAGAGATTAAGGTTAAGACGAATGGTATGAACTTTTAAATAATTTTGGATGGTGAGAAACTCCCTAAATTTAATCGGTAATTCAATCCAATATGGTATTTGTTAGCCTTTCTTGAAAGATTAAGGTTTTTTAATTAACAAAACTGTTTGGTAATATTCATATTGCTTGTGTCTTTCGCGAACAATAATTTTTTTCTTTTTATTTCAAAGCATAACCTGTAAAAAGCGTTTATAAGAAAAAAATACTCTACACGTGCCATCTATGGAAGCTTTTGACATTCACCTTTTACATTTTGAAATATTGGTAAATAATGCATACAATATTATAATTTTATAATAAATATCATTGTGGAGGGCCAAATGCCGGTATAGTATAATGAAGGTGTGTGGTGTGTGTCTGTTGTTTGTTTGTCGGGTTTTGGAGTTAAATCAGACGTGGCTTAGCTCCTGAATAAAAGATGCGGCATAACGAACTGCGTCTTGGCTACTCGAGGTGAAACCAACCGCCGCCCACCCATCTCGCCGCCCTCCGATCTTGCCGCCCTCCCGGTCTTGCCCAGGGCGGGATTCAGGAATTCGGGAATCACGGCACTATCTCACTTCATTATAATTGTTCGAGAATCCTTGAAGATGAAATGATGTGAAGGTACCTCAGCTCATTGAACTGAGGTGTTTACAGTGACGTGAATACTTGAAAAAACACTCGACTCGTGCAAAAACGTGCGGCCCGTTTGATAGATTCTCCTATTTTAACAAATCGTGATCTAGGATTTAAATTAAAATCCTACCTGAATTTAAATTAAAGATGCTCCGTGGGAGTAGCGCCATTGATTCCTTCGGCACCGGTGCACAGTCAACATTTGCACACAGTTGAAATTTGTCACATGATTTATGGGTCCAACAGACCTAGCTCAAGCGTCATTTGGCTTGGCCTACTTTAGCAAACCAAATAACGCCTGAGCTTTTGTAGCTAGGTCTGTTGGCCCCATTATGATCCTTTATATGACTCTTTCTTGAGTTTAACAGCTCGGCTGTGAAACGATTAGCCGTCCTCTCTGTTTCATTCCTCCTACAACATGGGTGTCTTCAAGACTCAGGTTCACTCCTTCTTATCCATAAAAATACCTTCCACACAGAATCCTAAAAGTTGACATAGACCCTGAGAGAAATTATTTTCTACAGGGCTTCCTGTGTTGAGTGTAAAAAGGTTGAAAAGCTGTGCCCATCCTAAGAAAAAGAAATATAAGTAGGTATATATGCACGATGATAAAGATCATTTTATTCGTAAAAACGGTTAAAAACGGGACTGAAGTTCTTACGAACAAATTAACAGGGTTTCAATGTTATTGGCGGGATAATGTAAGAATAATTTGTTGGTATACGTACGAAATTACGTATCCCCACAAATTATTCTTACATGTTCCCGCCAATAAACATTGAAACCCTGTTAATTTGTTCGAAAGAATTTCAGTCCCGTTTTTAACCGTTTTAACGAATAAAATTATCGTATTTTAGAATAACATTTTTCTCCGTATAGGAAGTTGAAACATGCTTTATGCATCATTCATTCGCTGCTGCTAGCAACGCATACGAATGTTTAATACTTTCATTTGAAAGCCATTTATGTTTAAAGTAGGTAATTGATGTGATGGCTAAAAGCGAATCCTCAACCAATCTAAATAATGAATGAATGCCCAGTTCCCCCCTGCCCCCCCACTTGATTATTCCAGTAGCGCCACTGGCGGGGAGCTCGGGGCCACTGAGGGTGGAACATGCATCCCTAATCCGATACAGCCACCGCCTTAATTCATTTATGCTTTCGAGGAAAATGTCAACAGTATCATCTTATACTAAGATTTATATGACGATCTACAATATATTCATTATACACACGGTGTCCGGAAAATCGTGGTACAAGTGAGAAACTGGTAAATCTACACCGTACGGAGATTCCGAAAAAAAAATTTTTTCTTAGATTTTCCATTTTTTTTTAAAACTTTTTTACATACTTTTTACATTATGTAAATATTGCCTATTATGAAATTATTATTTTTATTATGAAAATATTTCCTATTATGAAATTATTTGCTATTATAAAATTATTTCCTATTATGAAATTATTTTAAAGTATTATTTTATACAATTTATTTTATACTATAATATTCTATACTATTTTTTATCCGATTGCGCTGAAAATTTGGTTTGTAGTCGTTGTGAACATGAATGCGAAGGTTTCTATTTAGCGGGTTTTTATATTGGTGAGCTCTGGCGCTATGAAATTTGCAAAAAAATCAATGGGTCACAAGCAAGTGTTGTAAAAATGGGTGTATTTTATGGAGTTTGGTGGCTGGGAAAAAGGCGAAAGAGGGAGGGGAAACCGGGAGGAGCGGCGGACAATTAAGGAGGGTGGGGGGTCGCAGCTGGGGTGACAAGGGAGGGGAAAGCCGGAGAAGGTGGAAGGAGAAGTAGATGCGGAAGGGTAAGGAACGGGTCGAATGGGAAATGACATATTTATTTAAGTTGCATTTCAACGCACGCCGGGAATCAACTGGTGGTTATATATAGGTGCATCCAGTGTCGGTCTTTCCCTTCGGACAATGGGACAATGACCTCCCAAAATTATAAGATGACAATAAAACAATATTAGATATATAATACAAATCAAAACAACAAACAACTGATATTATTCTAATTTTTTTGAAAAATCACCGCGAGATAGCCACCGCGGCGAGTGTGACATCTAGCGTTTTAAGTAGAAGCTTTCTTTCCCAAGCACTCTGATTGGTTAGGTCAATTTATAATTTGTCCTGATGCAAACAGAAGGCAGTGCCCGATTTCATATCTTCTGTCTCTTTACGCGCCATACAATAAACGAAATGGCGCTATTTCGCCGACCAATACATGCTTGCGCATACAAAGACAGCTTCGGTCAACACCGTGAGGGAGACAATGAATAAATGCTATGCGTTTGAAAGAGGAGATGGTTTGATAAACGTTGAATTTGTATATTGCACGCCTGTCGCATGAAATAATGTAGGTACTACCTATTCTATTCTATTTGTTTCTTTGGGACAACTGAAATTGGTCTCATAGAAATCGGTAGATTGGTTCATTTATGTCGGTGTGTCTCCCTCGCTATCGTGTTTAGAAATATGATCTGAACGGCGTTAGAAAGATAAAATATCATTCTTTACATTCAAATCTAAAAGTTAACCGCAAAATAAATAAATTGTACACTTTCATGAATCCAAAGTTTCCGAGTTTCTGAAAAAAAAATCCTTGAGAATTTATAATTAATTATTTTTACATGAAACAATATAAAAGTGAGGTATAGATAATGTTTATAATACATTTGTCTAATAAAATATGTATGTATTTATATATTTTTTCATTATCAGTAATTTTAATTAGAAAAAACGTAAGGTGAGCCATTTTAAAAACTTTTTTTGTATGCATGCAAAATTTTTATATTTCAAAAACTATGTTTATTTAGAATTATAAAATCTGAAAGCGCTTTTCATCATCTTTCTAAAGCAGTTTTTAGTTTTCGGATACATTCAGAAATATTCAATTTATTTGGATTTTATCGCATAACAGTTCAATTTGGGAGGCGGGAATGGGTACTGCCGGCCCGGGAACCATTTATTGGATAACCAACACCTCTGCCATAGGTCACCCCAAGTAGTTCGCTAAGTTTGGTGACTTAGCAGAGGTGTCCGGGTTCATGGGGTAAGGTTTATCTAGGTCTTGGCGGCGAATAATCTAGACACACTGAACCCCAGATTCCTACCCAACCCTCATACCCTTTTCCTTCCCAGAACTTCCTCTCCTTCCTTTCCCTAAAAATACCCTCCACACAGCATCCTCAAAGATAACATAGGCCCTGAGGGAAATTATTTTCTTCAGGGCCTCCTGTGTGGACCAAATGTAAAAAAAAAAAATAACGGAAATATTTCGACCCTCTGAAAAGATACTGTCGAGGCCTGAGGGGTTTGCAATTTCTTTAAGTAGTTCGACTCTCAAATTCGTGAGGTACCTACAAATGAATATTAATAATATCAACTTATACCATCACACTATCAAGTAAATTTTAGTTGTACAATTTTTTTCTTAATTGACCTTCCACTTCTGGACCCCTAGAGCCGCCTCTGGGTGCATCCACACTATTAACTCTCTAACACTATTAGCAGTTTACATGTCTTTATATTAAAATTCAGAGGTATGATTTTTTTTTATGAGGACGTGAAATTTCCAAACGAGACGCTCAGAAATCCCGAAGGCTGGACGCGTATTTCAATTATTAACACAGCAAATACTCGACTGAATACCACCGTATCCGATACGATATTACATACTGCAAAAAGCCCTAATACCTTGGTCGGGTACCAAAGTGAAAAGACATAAAGGATTATTTGCTGGTGGAAATTAATCGCATGCAAACAGCGAGGTCTACAGGAAAAGGAAAACAGGAAACTAGGTTAACGTAGGAGGCAAATTACTGCAGCGCTTACAGATAGTTACACACGAGGAATAAAATATATGTATATATAGGCTAGTTTACACCGGTAAAATCTATGTGGGGTACCAGAGAATACAAGTAGAGGTGATACGTTTTTAGATTTTCACGGCCAAAAGCATTTTCGTTGTTTGTTTTTGGGGTGTTATGCCGTGTTGCGCTACCTCCTTCTTTAGCCGACGTTTTGGACAGCGTTGCAGTGTCCATCATCAGGGCAGATCCGGTAGATCCGACGACAGCTGAAAAAAAAAAAAAAAAAAAAACAAGTAGAGGATGCCCATCTTCTAGTACAGTGCTTTTACTTTTTGGGATTTGGACATATTTCTGTCAGGTGTCTTCATAAAGAAAATTACAAACCATTGCGTACCTACACACTGTGCTGGTGATCATTCCTACAAAGATTGTGCTAACAAAGATAAAGAACCTAAATGTAAAAAATGTGATAACAAAAATAAAAAAATGAATTAAAATATTGACATCAGGCATTCTGCAAACGATAAAACGAAATGCAATGTGTATAAAAAAAATGAGCATTTTAGCAAAAGAAAAGATAGAATATTGACTAGAAATTACATTTAACCTGTCTCAAGGTGGATACAGTGTTATTATAATAGATATGATTTTTTTCTCGTAGAATTTGCTACATTTCAATAAATACAATTTACATTACTATTGCCATACATTACACATTTCTATTTCTATATTATATTAAAGAAAAAAATCATTGTATAAAGACACTAGGTTTCCAAACGTCATTATTTTCTGTTATTGAATATTCATTCTATTACATAAATATTGTTATCGAAGAAAGCAAACACTTTGTGGCTTGACATTATACCAAATGAAACAAATAACTTAGTTTTAAACCACTTTATATTTATTTTTATATTTGTCGACCGGTTTCGATTGGACTCAATCTTCATCAGGACAATAAAATAAACTAACTCATAATACAGAGAAACAATATAAGGTAAACAAAATATAGAGAGAAAGCAATATATGGGAGAGGGAGAGAACATCATAGACTGGTTGGTGGAGGGGTAGGGGGCGGGGTAAAGGAAGGGTGGGGGTTATATAAGGAGTAAGGGAACAACTTTAAAATTGGACTGTTGGTTAATTCTAGTTGTTTGTTTAAAATTTGGCAATTATTTTTATTTGATTTTGAAATTTCTAAAGCTTTTAAATCAAATAAAAATAATTACCAAATTTTAAACAAACAACTAGAATTAACCAACAGTCCAATTTTAAAGTTGTTCCCTTACTCCTTATATAACCCCCACCCTTCCTTTACCCCGCCCCCTACCCCTCCACCAACCAGTCTATGATGTTCTCTCCCTCTCCCATATATTGCTTTCTCTCTATATTTTGTTTACCTTATATTGTTTCTCTGTATTACGATTTAGTTTATTTTATTGTCCTGATGAAGATTGAGTCCAATGGAAACCGGTCAACAAATATAAAAATAAATATAAAGTGGTTTAAAACTAAGTTATTTGTTTCATTTGGTATAAATATTGTTAAAAAAAAATTTATGTTAATGAAAATATAAGTAGGCCTGGCTAAAAGTTTAAATTACAAGTATGTACAAATGTATATTAAACAAAGAGTACCAAAATTAAATATTAGTAAATTAAAAAATGTATAATATTAAATATTGTAACACAGCCAAGATTTTGTGGTAAACTCGACATAATTCTAGAAAATTGTACCGAAATATCATCACCTCAGAGCCATATAACTAGGGATGGGGGTGTGCATAAATAAGTTATTAATCTCGAAATGATCGAACGTTTTTTGAATCGAGATATTCATTCGATAAATGATGTATCGTTAAAAAATTAGGTGTTCGCCCCGAAATGATGGATCGTTTTAAGAATCAATATATATATATTTTTTTAAATGACAAAAAAAGGTTGGTATCTTTCTACAGTACATAAAAAATTGCGATTCTCGGGGTTACTTCAATTTAAAATATAACAGCCGTTTCATCTTTCGAGTGAGAGTTATTTTATTACATTAGCTCCACACAAGAGGCCGGAGGAAAATAATTTCCCTCAGAGCTTATATTGTCATCTTAGGGTAATGCTGTGTGAAAGATCTTTTTATAGAAAGGAAGAAAAAGGGTATGAGAGGTGGGTGGGAATCTGGGGGTCAATGTGTTCAGGAGTGACGAACGTATGAAACCATCCCTTCCATTGCGGTGCAAGGTGATGGGTCGAGAGAGTCCGGAAGGAGAGGTTAAAAGGTATCCCTCAACCAGTCTCTCCCGATCCGGCCCGCCACGCAGTGGGTGGACAAAAATCCGCAATCCGAAAAACCTCACCTCATGAACACGGGCACCCTTGCTAAGTTACCAAACGTAGCGAACCTCTTAGGGTGACATGTAACCTTGTCACCGTAATCATAATTTATGCATATGCTTAAGGCCCGGTAGTACCTGCTAAAAAAGAAGAAAAATGAGAGATACGATAATACGACTGTTAGAGGGAGCGCGCTAATATTAAAAACGATAATATTCAAGCGAAAATTGTGAAAATGTTAAATAAAACATGACTCGTTTAAAATAGAGTAAAAATTTCTCGAAGAAACACAGATTTTTTTTCAAACATAATATGATGTGTTAAATAACAGAACCGTATGTGCTTCTTTTTAATTTTCTGTGATTACCTACCGTTTCGGCTCGACAGTATCTAGAGATTATCTTAAAAAATAACTATATATTTTTTATATATTTTTTTAGAACTTATAAAAGTGTTTAAAGTGTTCAAGGGATATATGTTATAAATCGATAGAAAAGCGGAATTCCGAACCTTAAGTATTCATATTCACACATCATCTTCATAGATGACGTAGGCCTTAAGGGAAATTATTTTCCTCAGGGCCTCCTGTGTGGAGTTAATGTAAAAAAATATTTTTAAAAAATTACAGGTTCTTTAAAGTTAGTGTGATAATAACTTAACAAGTATTTTATGTCTTAAATATTTTATTTATTTACGTCATACTGTTGTTTCAATCGTTATGTAAAAGCGTAATAAGGTGTTAGCAAAAAAAATAATTGTTTCGATTACCGAAATGTTTCGACTATAAAATAGTTTCGACTATAAAAATGTTTCGATTTTCAACACACCTGTATGTACGTCCATCACTAACATAAACCATTCCAGAAAATACGGAAAACCACTAAAATTACTCTTGCCTAATAAAATAATAACACAACACGATGCGGAGTCAGTTTCGCAAATCGCCAGGGGATTTCAGGCCTAATTGCCCCGCCACTAAAAGCCTAGCCGTGTAGCTACTATTTATCCGACAAATTGTCGCAGCTTAACCCTGTCACAAGGGCTAAATTGCCTTGAACTTTTCCGAGTCGCTTCAGGCGCTTTATTTCATTTTAAGAGTGGTCAATAAATTATTTCGACTGTATTAAAAAAATAAAATGTTTGATAAAGCCGTTGTTACCGATATTATATTATCTTAGTTTTTATGTGATTTTTTTACATTATCCCCACAGAAGGGCCAAGAGGTAATTAGTTCCCCTCAGAACCTCTGTGGTCTTTGGGGATGCTGTGTGGAAGGTCTTTTGAGGTATGTTTTGAGGCTAAGTGTGGAGGGGAGGGATATGCTAAAGCCATTTGAAATAACATTTCAATTCTGAATGGCGTTTTATTTGGGATAGTCCGATGCTCTGTTGGGAACCCGCTTGTAAACGGTTCGCCTAAAGATTGTAAATTATAACGTAAGAACGTAGAAAAAGAAGTACATCTTTTACAAAATGCATTTAAAAGGATTTTTTTTCAGAAAAATGAAATACTGTTATTAAAAAAATTTACCAGAAATAAATCTTTATTTTTTATTTATTTATTTATTTATATATAGATACAAAAGAAAGTTCAAATTACATATTAGGAAGCTTTGCCTGTCCAACTAGGATAGTTTCCCATTCTAGGACAGACAAATTGACAGGTTTAGTTCAACAAAAACAAAAAACCAATAAAAAAACAAGATATTTCATTTTTCTCTGAAACTGAGTTGTGTTATGAAGAAATATATAAAAAATATACATACATTTTTTTGTGACTATCTTAAAAAGTAATCTGGTAGCATATGTGCTATTCGGAATTACCGAATTAACCTGGTAACAAATAATACATTCAGAATTACAGAGTATGAGATAAGTAGGTAAGTTGGGAGTGTTGAAAAGGGTAAACAACGTATCTGATAACAAGATAGAGGAATAACAATAAGATTTACAATATAAAGATTTGAAGTTATGTGTTGAGAAGTGTGAACTTAAGGCATGATTATTAATATCTATTCCGAAAGATCGAATTAATGTTATTTTATAATAAAAGATGGTAATTATTATAGGTCTACTAAAAGAGAAGATATAATTTTTTTGAAAATACGAAAAAAAAATTCATTTCGCTCTTTTGGTCGGCGTTTCGAATTTCCGTGATCGATTATTTTATGACATTACGTCTGCCCGTTCTTACAACGTAGTTCAAGTGACTAACAAGTAGGTATATTTGTTGTGTTCGCAGAGGCGGAGATGGGCGGTCGCAGCGGCGGGTAGCAGGCCCCCATGGGCCCCCGGCCCGCCCTCGGGGGGGCTCAGTCCTAGTGACATGGGCACAGTCTCCCGCCTCCAGTCTCCAGACACCATAGGGACATGGGCAGCCTGCCCGAGCTTCGTTACCTGGACAGCCCCAGGCACGCGCCACGCAGGTCTTTTGGTAAGTCACCACCCATCTCCAGTCATCCAGGTCATCTTATCAATGGACAGATCCAAGCGCGGACTACATACGTCATTTGGTAAGTCGCCAATCATCTCCATTCATCGAGGTCATCTTATAAATGGATAGATCCAGGCGCGTGCTACTTACGTTATTTGGTAAGACACGATCCATCCCCAGTCATTCAGGTCATCTTATCAATGGACAAATCCAAGCGCAGACTATGTACGTCATTTGGTAAGTCGCCAATCATCTCCACTCATCTAGGTCATCTTATCAATGGATCGATCCAGGCGCATGCTACTTACGCCATTTGGTAAGACACGATCCATCTCCAGTCATCCAGGTCATCTTATCAATGGACAGATCCAAGCGCGGACTACATACGTTATTTGGTAAGTCGCCAATCATCTCCATCTCATCTAGGTCATCTTATCAATGGATAGATCCAGGCGTGCTACTTAAGTCATTTGGTAAGACACGATCCATCCCCAGTCATCCAGGTCATCTTAACAGTGGGCAGATCCAAGCGCGGACTGAATACGTCATTTGGTAAGTCGCCAATCATCTGCATACATCTAGGTCATCTTATCAATGGATAGATCCAGGCGCGTGCTACTTACGTCATTTGGTAAGACATGATCCATCTCCAGTCATCCAGGTCATCTTATTAATGGATAGATCCAAGCGCGGACTTCATAAGTCATTTGGTAAGTCGCCAATCATCTGCATATATCTAGGTCATCTTATCAATGGATATATCCAGGCGCGTGCTACTTACGTCATTTGGTAAGACATGATCCATCTCCAGTCATCCAGGTCATCTTATCAATGGATAGATCCAAGCGCGGACTTCATAAGTCATTTGGTAAGTCGCCAATCATCTGCATACATCTAGGTCATCTTATCAATGGGTAGATCCAGGCGCGTGCTACTTACGTCATTTGGTAAGACACGATCCATCTCCAGTCATCCAGGTCATCTTATCAGTGTACAGATCCAAGCGCGGACTGAATACGTCATTTGGTAAGTCGCCAATTATTTCCACTCATCTAGGTCATCTTATCAATGGGTAGATCCAGGCGCGTGCTAGTTACGTCATTTGGTAAGACACGATCCATCTCCAGTAATCCAGGTCATCTTATCAATGGACAGATCGAAGCGCGGACTGAATACGTCATTTGGTAAGTCGCCAATTATCTCCACTCATCTAGGTCATCTTATCAATGGGTAGATCCAAGCGCGTGCTAGTTACGTCATTTGGTAAGACACGATCCATCTCCAGTCATCCAGGTCATCTTATCAATGGACAGATCCAAATGCGGATTACAGGGTTAGACACCAACTATTTCAGGTTATCTTTTCGATGTCAATAGACAGACTCAGGTCTGTTTGCAATAATAGGTTATTTAAGTGCTTTTTTTTAACGGTTTGTTGTTGTTTGAAATCCCCAGGCGCTGCCACAGGCTTACAGGTGCGACCTCCGGCTGGGAGGGGTGGCAAGTATGAGAGGGGAGCTCTTAGGCTGGATTCGGGGCAAGCTTTGACCCCGGCACTACTAGAGGTAAACATTTTAACTTTATCACATCTTTGTTTAAATTGATTACGTGTGTTGTCATAGCAATTTCATCAAATATTAGTTTATATTATAAATAGTTAGTAAATATTATGACCGGTCAGTGGTTCAGTGGGCATCGCGTTTGGGTCCCACCCATGCGTTCCGTGTTCGATTCCTCGGCTGGCTAAGTCCTCCATAACAACACAAGCAACATCTTCCGCTTAGTGTGGTGGTAGTAGGAGATTTTCAAATGTTGTTGGGTTATTCGTAACCTGGGAATGTTTGTCTTTCTTTTAAAAAAAAAAAAAAATTATGTATAGGAAAAACGAAGTATGCGAGGAAAAGGGATAACCAATCACCTTACACTGTATCTCCGAGAAAGAATACATGACGCAACTACAATCTAGTTATGTAGTTCCAAAACATCTTCTATCTTCAAAACAAATGCACTCGAATTTGCATTATTTTTCTTGCCATTATTTTAAATTTCAAATATTTTTCCAACTTAACCATTACTTAGGGAGAGGTAAAAACTGGATAAATTACTGATAAATGATAAATCCCACTAAGCATATTCTCATTTTAAAATCAAACACGTAGCAAACCACTTGGGGTAATCTAATAGATTATATGGCGGAGGTGTTGGATATCCAATGAATAACATATAAACCTCACTGCCTTCGCTGTATTCTCCCGGAACGGTGGGTCTCTTTATATGTTGGTTTCTCCGCGTGAATATTTTATCGATTCGTCATCATAATGTAAAAGCCCATCAGGGCGTTGAAAATTAATAATAAATAAATAAATAAATAATATTGTAATGACTTATAAACTGGCATTCTAAGCTCCGGGCCAAAAGGCCCCTTTCTCTTTCATCATTAGTTTATAATATATGATTGTTGAAAAAATGATTTGTAATTTTGTAATGTCGATGTGGTTGTTACCTTTGCAGATCCACTGTGCGGCCGGGCGCCGCCGCGAGTCGTGCTCCTCCTCGGTGGGGGCAGCCTCGGTGCGCCGCCTGGTGCGAGGGGGCGGCGGGGGCGGTGGCGGGGGGGCGCGCGCCCCGAGGCAGGAGGACGAGGTGCGCGCTGCCTGGATGCGGCGCGCGGCGGCCGCTTGCGTCGCCAGGGCGTTCGCGGCCGCCGCGCTGTTGCCCTTGATGGCGATACAGGTGACCTTCATTTACCACACATTTCACTTGACTTCACTTCACCTCTATTTTTACTTACCTTGACTTCACTTCACTTGACTTAACTTCAATTGACTTCACTTCACATAACTTCGCTTCACTTCACCTAATTTCACTTCGTTTCGCTCCAATTTACTTTTTAAAGTTCCACCGATAATCTATTAATTTACACGCTTCTGATCCTGGGTAAGTTGGAAGTTCAAAGAATGACCTGATGGAAGGTACTTGCCTCAGGTGTGCTGCAGAAATGGCTCCAATTTTAACGAACCTCTTCAAAATGTCCCTGAAGTGTGGCTCTGAACAAGAGAGTAAAGAAAGTGGTCATTAACCCTATTCCAAAGAAGGGTGACTGCTCCAACCCGACCATAGCCGTCCCATAGCGATCCCATGAGTTCTGTCCAAGGTGATGAAACGTGTGATCAATCACATACCTTGATAAGAACTAAATTATTAACGACCGTTAATACAGATTCCGACGGAACTGCTCGTGCGGTGATCTTCTAGCGAACGGTACCGATGTCACGATGAGACCCAAACGGTCGCACTGAACATTTCCAGACCGGGTCTGGCACCGAGGACTTATCAACAAACTGTCTTCTTGTGGACTTCCCACATCCCTGTGTATGTGGATTGCTCACTATTTAAGGAAGTGGACGATTCAGACGGATGCTAACAGTTTCACCTCTTCCTCGCATTCGATAAAAAATGCTCGGTCAATAAGGGCTGCCCAAATCTTGATACAAAATACGAAATTTAAAAAAAAAAATCATTTTCAGCTACACAACATTAATAATGCAGTATTTTCAATCTGAACACTCTTCTTCTTCTTCAATGGCGCTATAGCCCATTTTTTTGCCTTGGCCTCCTTCAACATGATGCCCTCAGTCCTTGGCCGTCGTCTTCCAATCTGCAACATGGAGTAGTCCTCCGGCATCCTTCCTGACATCATCCTCCCATCTCAGCTTAGGTCTGCCCGCCTGTCGTTAACCTCCCGGGTGTCCTGCTAGAACCTTCTTCGGTAATCGTGTGCTTGGCATTGGGTGCACATGTCCGGCCCATCTTAGTCTTTGTAGCATTAAATATGAAGAGAGTCTGGGAGCTTGGTAGATATCTTAGAGCTCATTGTTGTGGCGGATTATCCATGCCTCTCCCTCTCTTAAAATTCTTCGAAGTACCTTTCTTTCGACGGTGTCCAGCTGTGCCGCAGACTTTGCTGTCAGTGTTCCCGCCTCACATCAATAGGACAAGACCGTTCGAATAAATGTTTTGTGTAAGTTTAATTTGGTTTTCCTATGGACGTTTTGGGATTTAAACAGTGGCAGCAACGCGAAGTTAGTGTTGTGATGCTCTTTCTTACTTCTACTGGGTCTTCGTTGTCCTGCGTTATGATGAAGCCCAGGTAGGTAAACTCTACAACCACTTCGAAGTTATAATTGTCTTTAAATTTCACTTTGTCTTTTATTCTGCGGTGTGGGGTTCTGGTTTGCATCATGATTTTAGTTTTATTCTCATTGATTTTCTAACCCACCTCTTTCACCGCAGTCTCCAAAGGGTCAAACAGCTCTTTTACAGCCTGTAGGGAACTTCTGACAATGTTAACGTCGTCTGCGTAGCCAACTATTTGATTGCTTCTGTAGCAAATGTTTGAGTCTGTAGTGATGATCATTGTCTTCCTCGCGACGAGCTCCAGTACAATATTGAAAAGAGAGGGTGCTAGGCCATCACCTTGTTTCAGCTCCTGGGAGACGTTGAAATCCTCCGTTGTTTCACCCCCTGTCCTTACTAGGAACCGTGAGCCGACTATTGTTGCTTTTACAAGCTTGACTATTTTGGGCGGTATTCCAAAATTTAGGAATATTTCATATATTTTCTCTCTATCTATACTGTCATATGCCTGTTTGAAGTAAAAACATAGTTTGTATATTTGTCTATATCAAATTCCCAGCATTTTATCAGGATTTGTCGAGTAATGAAGTGTTGATCAGTGGTGGATCTCCCCCTCCTGAAACCTGCCTGATACTCTCCCAGCAAGTTCTCTGAGTGACATTCTAGTCTTTCTTTCAAAATTGTTGTGAAATTTTTTTACGCTGTACAAAGTAGCGATATTCCTCTGTGATTTTCACATTTCAATTTGTCTCCCTTTTTATGTATGGGGCATATTATACTAGTAATCTTAACACTATATCTCACAAAAATTCTAGAACCGTTTCCGCTTTATATCCATTCTTAGGGGATTTGGGAGCTGTTTTGCTAAACATAAGTTAATATGAACGTGTATTTTCAGGGATCCATGAGTCCGTGGTCCAACGGTCCAGTGCTGCTGTCTGCCCTGCACGGAGCGAGCGCCCTGTCAGCGCTGACCTCCCCCGCGCTGCTGAGGGCGGCCACCCCGAGCAGGGCGCTCACAGTCATCTACTTCTTGCTGGCCGTGTTCTTCCTGGCGCACCTCGTCCCAGAGGTACGCTCGCCTTATCCATTTGTTATTTTTTCTGTGGTTTTGGTCTAGGCTTTTACATCAATTAGATATTTACTCTTGTCTTTGTTAATTCCTTTTTGTGTTTTTTTTTTAAATATTTTTCTTTGAGCTTACATTGACCAGAATTACGTTACCTTGGTTTAATTAGATCACTTGTGAATTCTTTCTCATGCGTCGCATGAATTCTATTCTCTGTAAAAATATCAACAGGTTAAAAGCACGGAGTACCTACATCCTTGTAAAGTGTCCACTGAACATTTGCTTGGGGGCATAATTACATTCTCTAGTCGATTAATGAATACGAAAATTCAGTATCCACATATGCTGTAAGCGTAATATCTCAAATTGTACGACTTAGAAAATGTTCCCATATCATTTTAATACTTTGCTGGATTATACTATTATTCTTCTTTTTCTTCATATTAGAGTTCTTATATCCAGCTTTGGATAAGCCTCAAATGTCTTCAGATTTGTCGATTACTGGAAGCTCTCACGGAATCCCGTGAGAGCTTCCAGTAATGTTTATTGTTTATTTGTTGCAGTTCTACATCTTGCTCCCTCTCTACCTGGCTGCCGGACTCTGTTGGACGCCTCTTCTCCTTGCCCACGACTCTATTCTGGGAGAATTGGCTTGCGAGGGCAACTTCCAGACACTCCCTCCTCACAACCCTCATGGAGCGGTCTCCGGTCTTCAATCAGAGCGGAGAACTCTTCTTCGCCGCCTGACCAGAGCCTCAAGAATAGCCAGGGACACTGGTCTACTGTTCGCAGCGTTGATGCTACCACTGATTCCATCTCGTTCGGTAGTCTCCAGTCCAAGTATCATAGCCGACTTCAACAATACTAACTGTTTACTTTCTCCTCCGTGTAGTTCTGAACTTTATGGATTGAATAATGCTAGCATTCTGGTTGAAAGTGTGTTCGTTTGGGAGGAATCCAAGTCGAAACAGAATGCCACGGACAAGACTTGGATCCCCATTGAAACTGAAGAGGAATTGGAGGGATGGAGAGAGGAGGCTTGCGGGTCGAGGGGGTGCCCGGGCAATGATATTCCAGACGGTAATTCCAACTTTATCTTTTTCTTATTTGGTAGAATTTTCTTTTTGCTTTCTGTTGTACTATATAACACAATTACAATGCTTTATTGATGTTGTCCTTCCCGGAATGAGGTAAATCCATATTGTTGCATTATGATCTTCTTTTTCATTAGACTTCGGACGTTCTGCTATGGACATAGACATTCCTCAAATATTTGCAGCTTATTATAGCTATTCCTTGGCGGTTCTCACCAATCCGAATACCATAGTTTTTTTTAGGTTGTGCATTTCTTTCCAGCCAAGCACGAATGGATAAGGTATAATAAATTGGTAAAAAAGTAGTATTTTTCAAAAGTTATATTCAACGATAAATAAGTATGATGTGAGATACGTTTTTAGATTTTCACGGCCAAAAGCATTTTCGTTGTTTGTTTTTGGGGCGTGATGCCGTGTTGTGCTACCTCCTTCTTTAGCCGACGTTTCGGACAGCGTTGCAGTGTCCATCATCAGGGCAGATCCGTCGATGCCGGATCTGCCCTGATGATGGACACTGCAACGCTGTCCGAAACGTCGGCTAAAGAAGGAGGTAGCACAACACGGCATAACACCCCAAAAACAAACAACGAAAAAGTATGATGTGATTTGAGTTGTCACGCATTATAGTTATATGATATAGATATGCCTTGCATTCACATAGTCAGGCTATCTGAAATAATGACGATAATTCTATTTTGTTGAAATGCCGGAAAGAAATCTTCGTAAAGGACAAGATGACCTACAGCCTGCGCCTATTCTGTCTATTGGCCACACTGTTCTCACTAGAACTTGTTCAGCTTTCGACAATATAGTCCTCCCTCAAATGTTTTCAATTTCATCGGTTTTGATGGTTCTCTTCCAAAACCGGCATTTTTTGTGTATAGTTATTCCCATCCATGTCAAAGGCGAAAAAACTGAAGCGAAATAATACAACAAAATAGTGAAAATTGCATTAAATTTCATTCTCTTACCTAAGTCTGTTTTTTTTTCAAGGTTCTGACTGCCGGGAAGAAATCTCCGTGATAGACGACATCCCTTACTGCCTGTGCCTCTTTTGTATGTTGGCCTCGCTGCTTTCACTGTGGTGCTGGACCGAGGGGCGCGGACGAGGCGCTCCGCCTGCCGGGGGCCCCCTGCCCTGGAGAGCTGCCCTGATGGCTATCACGGACCCTCGCATGCGAATGGCGGGGCCACTGGCCTTCTTCATTGGGCTAGAGCAGGGGTTTCTCTATGCGCACTTTATGAAGGTAAAAAAAGGGTGACCGGTCTACTAAGTGGAAACTTTATAAGTGTATGAATATTGAGTACAAACTTTTCATCGGATGTTAATTCCTCACGTGATAATTCATCATGTCTCGAAGCGTCGAAAACTGATAATTGGGGTTTTTAACCTTAGGTTAGGTTAGGTTAGGTTAGGTGAGGGGGGGAGGCGGGGAAATGAAAGAGTAGGTTAATGTGAGTTATGATGTGATGAATTATCATGTGAGGAAGTATCGTGTCTGAATAAATTTACTATGGAAATTCAGACGCTGAGATCTCATAGTCAGATTAGACATGGAACCAAAAAAAGGTTGTTAGGTGTTTTGTCGCCACGGTGTGAATGTTCCACTCGAGTAGAAATGTCTGATCCACAAGTACGCAAGATAGAAAAACATGTGATGCGTGTTGGAATTACACGAGGCAAAAGCGCTTGTCTTATAAAAGAAAGCTTAGTTACTTCTGCAGGTGACTGGCAAAAGGAATATGTTTAAAATTTCTTTGGTGGTGTCAATTTTAAATTACATAAACTATCACTTAAATATTGCCTGGCGGGCCGGTAGTATTCGTCCAAAGAATAAGAAGGAGAGAAATTACAATATGAATGTTGGAGGGAGCGTGCTAATATTAAAAACGATAATTTTCAAGCGAAAATTGTGAAAATGTTTAATAAAATAGGATTCGTTTAAAATAGAGCAAAAATCTCTCGACAGTACCAAGAAGCATGTAAAGAAACACTGTGATATATATTTTTTATTTTTTTTATTTTAACATATTTAGGGTTACAATATTTACAACTTAATATAAATATAACATTTGAATCACTCTCCTAATAAAGCAGTTGCTTGTGTTTAGGAGAGGACGACTATATATTTTAACATCTATTTAAATTACAATATTATTATAAAAAACTATTAGTAATTTTATAAGAAAATTCATCGAAAGTAATAAAAACATAGGTGAGTTATAAAATGATACAAGACAAGAAAATACAATAAAAAGGTAAGTTATAAATGAGACAAGGAAATAATAAGCAAAACATAATATCAAGCAATAAGAAAGTTATGAGGTGGTATTAGAGAATTTAAATTATTTTTTTTGTAATTCTCAAAGTTTTTCTCCGTTCTATAGTTAGAGAACCTACTTGATTTTTTTTCTAAGTTGTATTTAGAAATGTATTTTGTCTGCAGTGGTACGTGGTTTGCGTGGGAGGAGGGTCCCAGGTGTGGAGCGTGCTAGCAGCAGTGGCCGTGCTGCGCTCCCTGGTGTCTGCCACTCTCAGCATGCTTCTGGCGCACGGGAGAAGAAGGCTCGTAGCAGGTTCGTCCGCCTTGTCTTGTCCGGTAGTTTTCTTCTTGTCCTCTTGGTGCAAAGGCCAATTAAACTTTTACAATCTGTTTTGTCTATTTTGTAACGCCTTTTTTCATTTATCAGTGTAAATATTATTTACACAAAATAGCAGCTGAATTGTTTATTTCTCTCACTAAATTGAAGATCATATTTCAAGAACACAATATTTCCATAACACTTTCTTTTTATTTCGTTTAGTAGGGAATTTCTCATATGTGTAATTAAAATTAAAAAAAAAAAATATTAAATCGCTCCCAAAAAGAGGCGGGGCAAGCTCATTTCAATTATTTCAATTCAGGACTAGTGGATCGCCTTAATAGTTTATATTATTGCTGGGTCAACAGAAGTCCTTTTTGATATTACTACAATACAATTAGGTTGTTACTTTTTATTTCTGACAAAGCCATCCGATTATTTGATAGCTCTGTAGCGATTCATTGCCACCTACATAGGTGGCCACTCGCAATGTTTAGTACTGCGCGCCTACTGACCACCTTCTGGAAAGAGCTCGTTTCTACGACCCACAATACGTAGCGCCGCGCCGAAATTTCGGGAATCTTCCAGCGTGTGCACGATTTCGCCTGCCGTTCTCGTACCGGCCTATATAAGGGCTCGAGCAAGTCAAATCGAGTCAGTCGTTCTCACACAGTCTTCAAGTCCACATCGACGGATCTGTCGGATCTGCCCTGATGATGGACACTGCAACGCTGTCCGAAACGTCGGCTAAAGAAGGAGGTAGCACAACACGGCATAACACCCCAAAAACAAACAACGAAAAAAAAAGTCTTTAAGTCGTTCTTAATCAGTCTTCACTCAACGCAGTGTTCGCGCGGCAAGCGGCCGAGTAACACAACTTCGCAATCTGCGGTTCATGTCGGAATATTACTACGATTGTAAATACTCTTCATTTGTATATAGCGCATAATGTAAATACTGTAAATACAACATCATCATCATTCTCGTATTTATTATTCCGACCTACTGCACGCGGAGATATCACGAACCACCGATATCTCCGCTTTCAATCGGAGGCCCATTTTTCTCCTCACACAGGACAGTCACGCACCTGCCTCCAAAGCTCTTAATCTTAAATAAACATTTTTTAAATTAATTCTCTCACTGTGAAAACCTCCTATGAAATGGACTCTCCCTCCCACACAATGACATGTATTGATGTTCGGATATATTGTATTTGTCAGGTGGCGGTCTGGTGTGGCACGCCTGCCTGCTGCTGGCGCTGGGCGCGTGGCGAGCCGCCCGAGCAGACATGCAGTTGCCGCCCGTCATGGCAGCGGCCTGGGCTGGCTGTGGAGCGGTCTGGGACCTCCTGCTGCCCAGTAAGTACAACTTCCTTCAATTTACTCGTATGGTGTATACGGTCTTTCAGTAAGGACGCGCGATTTTTAAATGTTTAAGTAAAACAAGATGTGTGTGTGATATCACAATTTTTTTTTATTTCTTTGAAAGTATGTTTTATGGTAATAAGTAATAAGGTGGGATATAACGTCTTTTAAATACATGCAGCGGCTTAGCTTGGTGGAGAATGAGCGGTTTGATGGAAGCGATCTCGCACAGCAGCGACTTGAACTGGCCCTAGCATGCGTGTATGCGAGTACACTAATCGAAGTATATTAATACGGTAATGCCCATACGGTTCAAATTAAGGAACCCGACTCCGAGTAAATCTCCAACGCCACACTTTATGGAAACCGTTCTGAGCCGTCCGTGAACGTGCATTTTTCCACGGAGCTGCTGCCGTAATAAACACACTTAGCACTCGCTCACATGCGATTTGCAAACGGAAGTGGCGCCATCTATAATACTATATTTAAGTAAAAAAAAAAGTATGAAGAAGAAGAAACATTTTTCGCTTTCATTCAATAATATGAAGATTTATGTTGGGGTGAAGAGTATTCCTCTCATTATTCCCGGTCTTAATGTAAGAATGTCTACTATTATATATTTACCTATTAAATATAAGTATTATGTAGTTTAATGTTAATAGTAGTTAGTTTTGCAAAAGGTGATGCCTTATAAATAGTCACTAACACTTAAACTGGGCGAAGCAGAACGAAAAGCCGCCCGCAGGGCTAGCAGCAAAAACCCGCGGACCCGTTTTTTTACCGCTAGTTTTAATTAGTATTTTTTTTTTTTGCTAAAGTCAGTGCGCTATTAATGAAATCGGAACTAACTCTCCTGACGTTAAAACTTATTAAATCCGTTATCAGACTATTTTTGATTGATTATTAATTAATAACATCGTCATTCCTCATCGCTCGATGAATATAATAGTCCATACTTGTAAAATTAGACAATTTACGTAAATTTCGTGGGAAGTATTCAAATATTATTTACGTAAATTTCGAACTATTAAAATGCCTCAGCGTTTAAAAAGGGAACTTGCGGCTTATTGAAGCTCGACCCGGTAGATATAGCACGCTTAAATTGGAGCGAGGAATGTTGTACATTGTACATAGCAAGGATACGAACTGGCCGATATACCGGGCATAAGTAGGAACACAGTATAAATAACACTCCAAAAATCATCATGGTAGATTAACAATAATTTGTGTAATTTTCAATTTTTTCCCTAGCGCTCGTGGACGAGCCTGTGCCGGCAGGGCGCGCCGCTCTGGCCCTGTCATTCCGAGCCCTCGGCCTGTCCGTCGCCTTCCTTGCGCGTTCCACGCTGTGTGCACGCTGGGCACTGCGCGCGCTCTTCCTCGCGCTGCCTGCTGCCGCGCTGCCGCTGCTCTTCGCCCCGGACCGATGATGGTCGTTTCCCACTGATGATTGCGGTATTTAATGATTATCGAGGTGGTCAAATAAAGAAAATGTTGTTGATGGCCAAATGAAGAATATGGTATTGATTGATTGATGATAGCCATCTAGATAATGTGGTTCTGATTGGTGATACAGTGATGGTCAACTGATAGCTAACTAAAGAATTCGGTTTTGACTGGTGACGGCCAACTGATGATTAATGATCATGATGTCCAACTAAAGAATGAATTGATTGTTGATGGCCAACTTATGAATAATTATCACGATGGCCAACTAAAGAGTCTATTATTGATTGGTGATGGCTAATTGATAATTAATGATCTTGAGATACAACTAATTGGTAATAGCCAACTGATGATTGAATGATGAGTGAAACTAACTCATGATGGCAAAATACATAATCATAATCACGATGGCCAACCAAAGAACAAGGTTTGATTGATGATAGTCAACTGATCATTAATAATCACGATGGCCAACCAAAGAACAAGGTTTGATTGATGATAGTCAACTGATCATTAATGATCACGATGGCCAACCAAAGAATAAGGTATTGGATTGGTAATGGCCAACTGATGAAATGAGTGCCACCATGAGTGAAACTCACTCATTATGGCAAAATTCATAATATGGAATTGTTGGTGATGGCCAACTGATCACTAATGATCACGATGGCCAACCAAATAATACAATATTGATTGGTGATGGCCAACTGATCATTAAAGATCACGATGGTCAACCAAAGAATAAGGCATTGATTGGTGATGCCCAACTGATGATTAATGATCACGATGTCCTACCAAAGAATAAGATAGTGATTGATGATGGTCAACCAAAGAATAAGGTATTGATTGGTGATGGCCAACTGATCATTAAAGATCACGATAGCCAACCAAAGATTAAGATATTGTTTGGTTATGGCCAACTGATCATTTAATGATCACGATGGCCAACCAAAGAATAAGGTATTTATTTGTGATGGCCAACTGATTTTGATGGTCAACTAAAGAATACGGTATTGATTGGTGAAGGCCAACTGGTGAGTATTTATGTTATTTGGTAATCTTGATTGTAGAATTTATTGATGATCTTGATGGCCAACTAAAGAAAATAGTTTAATGATGATCTTGATTGCCAACTGAAGAATGTGTTATTAAATTATGATTAATATGGCCAACATCAGATCATGACTATAATATTCTGTGGTTAATATATAAATAACTAAAGAAAACGGTTCTGGAAATTGATGGATTGGTTGAGTCGACAATATTGATTGGCTATAATGCATACCCTTTACACTTGGTGAAATCAACTAATCAGCGTTGCATATGAATACCTACATATTTTTTTAAGCCAAAATATTTTTCACTCAAGTTCTGCATTCTTAAAGGTAAGTACATACTGGGTCGACGTACGTACGCTACGCTACGCATTACGATATCTGGACTACTTTGCAACCCTACATTTTCTATGGATAAACATATATGCTTTAGAAAATTTATGGTTGCTAACCAGACATCGTTATGCGTAGCGTACCTCGACCCGGTATGTACTTACCTTAAATCTTAGCAAATCAGTTTAAAAAATTTAAATAATAAAATATTACATAATAGGTAGATACTTTATCGATTGTCTGAATCATTATTCGCACATACAAATGATTCCAATTTTGAAAATGACACTTAATATATTCATATGTAACATTGTCGTCAAATGGCCAATAAGAGCCATTTTGTTTTTTTTTGTTTTTACATTTGAAAGGTCCCCGTAAAACGCCGATTATGGGTGATGCGTTTCAACTTTCTATCAAATTGCAATAAACTGATAAGTCGGCATTTAACGGGAACCTTTCAACTGTCAAAAAAAAAAACAAAATGACGCTGGATGGCCATTTGATCTCTTTGTCACGTGTGAATTTCTGCGAAACAACTGAGACTTAATTTTATACACATTTGTGAACCAGATTATACGCAGGACTAACAAACGCACAGCACAGACAACCGCAAGCAGTTTGGTAGTCAAATTATTGTTCTATCAATATAACAAAGAGTGGAAAAAATAATGTATTGCTTCAATATCTGGAATGACTTTAAAAAATATGATTAATTTATATTTTATTTATTAATTTATTTATTAATTAATAAAAAAATAACTTTAAAATAGAATGGTTTTAAAAAATAGAAGATTGAAGAAGCAAATAATATTTAGTAAAGTAGGCCAAATATCATGGCTGTGAATGTGACAGTCACCGATACTACTTCATGATCGTGACTAGAGCTGAACAGGTGGTTCCCACGTGTACTATATCCCTCTCACTAATAAACGTGTTTTAAATTTTACACGACTGATAAACAACCATGTTTGAATGGTAAACGGGTGTTTATCAGTTGTGTAATATTTAAAACAAAAAAGCTTTTATTAATTAGATCATATATCTGTAACATATACCTATGAAGGATCCTATAAATGTATATATTTGTGATTACTGTGATTAGTCTTAAAATGAACAACTTTTCGTACCTCCATATTTCCACTGTTTATGATTTAAAAGTTTATAATATTAAGATGTACTACTGTTTATTGTATTATAATACAGGGTGTCAGGAAACTTGCATTAGAAACTGGTGAATCCACATCACATACATAACCCAAAAATACTTTTTTTTTAAATCTAAACATTTCGCTTTTTTTTATTTTTTTTTATTTATTTATTTTCGGCTACTATTGAATTTAAAAAAATCTTTTGAAGCCCGCTCTATGCTTCGAAGCATTTTAAAGGCAATATTTCCAAAGCTTCGTATTGCTTTGCTGCCACAATGTGGCAAATATTCTCTAGATTCTTTAAAATGTTTTAAAGTTAACGATTTTATAATATTTTTTTTATAAATCCTGCGAATATGTGATAATAGACAAAAGATAGGTGAATTCATTGGTCATATAGAACTATAATCAAATATGTCTCCATATTCAAATTCGGAGGTATGATTTTTTTTAATGTGGCCGGAAAAATTTCGTTTAGCAATCCGAGAAAAAAGTTTTAAATTGATCTGTCTCTCCAGTGGTTAAACATCTGATAACGTCTGATGAGTTTGACATCAAAATTCTGACTTCGGATTTGATTTACTCGTAAAAGAAAGATGAAATCAAAATCAGTTACGCTACCACAAAATTGCCTCCAAATGTAATGTACATTCATTAATTTTCCGCTTATACCACGAGTTTCCGGACACCATCTATTATATTTATCCATCGATCAAATATCGGTGATTATAATATAAAACATTCTGTTAACTTTTGAATTTGCAAATATCATTTACTTATAAGGCAAAAATGTTGGAAAATAAATTTAAGATATTGAAAACATTATTTCACTCTACGGCCAAGAATAAGTACATGTAATAAGAAAGGTGAGGACACACTGGCCCATGCACGCATCGCATTACTACTTTCCTAGGCCAACATGCACACTTGTCCTATACACGCAAATTGACTCGTATGCCCGTGTTATAGCAATGTGCTGTATCTATAGATACAGCGTTTTGGCTTTACAGCGACCAGTCAATTTATTTCATCGAAGTACGTCGTATGAACTTATATGTTTGTGGTTATTTCCCAACGCCAAAAATGAAACTTCTGTGTCGGTAGAACATTGCAGCTTAAAATGCAGCATTCTGTCAGAACAATTACGCAAATACACTGTTTTGCCATTACAACGCCGTTGCCATCCGGGAGATAGGATGTTTGATTTGTAGCATATTGGCCTCACGTTTTCATAGTTCCACAGCTATCCATGTCACATGCGCGTCGTGTGATGTGTAAATATGCTGTATCTCCACAAAGCTAATTTTGATATTAATGACTTTAAATTAGAGTAGTAACAATTTTAATTTGGTTAAAGGTCTGATTGAGAATTAAATTTAAATTTTCAAAAAGAGAAAAAAAAATCATTAATTTTAAAATACATGATACGTTTTCGTTGTTTGTTTTTGGGGTGTTATGCCGTGTTGTGCTACCTCCTTCTTTAGCCGACGTTTCGGACAGCGTTGCAGTGTCCATCATCAGGGCAGATCCGGTAGATCCGTCGATGTGAATTTGTTGTGTTAAGTTACTAACACAAGTTACTTAACACAACAAATTCACATCGACGGATCTGCCGGATCTGCCCTGATGATGGACACTGCAACGCTGTCCGAAACGTCGGCTAAAGAAGGAGGTAGCACAACACGGCATAACACCCCAAAACAAGCAACGAAAATGCTTTTGGCCGTGAAAATCTAAAAACGTAACCTACATGATACGTATTCGTATATTTTTAACAACATTATAAACGAAGGGTCGATGTAACCTTTAACCAAATTTAAAAAATTAAAACTCTAGTTTGGGAGGAAAGTAACAAAATAAGTTTAGTCTCAAAACTAGATTTTTGGAGACACAGCATATTGCCATTGATTTGATCGGCATTGCGTGGGGAGTGTTCTGAAGCATCTATTTACATAGAAAATGCATGGATTGCACGTTGTCCAGATATCTTAATGCGTTGCGTACATTGCGTGCGTGGACCAAATGTATCATTACCTTTATATTCGTCGACACGCTAAGCACCAGCATACACCACGTGATTATTAGAATAAAATGTGATTTTTATTACAAATTATCATTAAATGAATAACATAAAATGTTTAAATGTATAGAATTAGATTTTATGTATTGGTGTCCAAAAAGTTTTTTAGCACTTTGAAAATTTTTGGACTGCCTAATAATATTTTTTTAAATAATTCGTGTGATATATGTTGACAAATTGGTGATTTAAGCTCAAATGTGTGTTTGATGATGGGAAAAAAAATATTTTAAAATTTTTATAAATTTATTTTTTGCAAGTACTTGTTATTTTCACGTCTACCAAACTCGGTCCGGGTGGTACCTACTAATATAATTTTTCAGTCATAACTAGGAAAAAAAGATATTTTGACAGAAACAAAAGTTTCTCTTTCTACTAGTACCTACAGTGTGCAGCTTACAAGAATCAAGAATATACAGGGTGTTAAGGAATGTACTTAACTTACTTTAACCAGTGATTCCTGACATTATTTGGTGAAAAAAATGTTAAATAAATTTTGGTCTCCGATGATATTTTTGATGTTTTTTCAACTTAACCTGGCGTCACGGGGGTGGAAATTGACTACAAGGACTTGGGGGTTGGGTCATCGTGACTCACTTATTCAACACCAGGTATTTCATTATATTTATGTTTCTTTGCTTATAGCTTTATTGCACTTAAAGGAATTAAAACATGACATTATATCGACAAAAATGTGTAAACGTTTTTTTAACCAATAAACATACCACTTACATGATAAAAGTTAACAAAATTAGCTTTATGTAGCTTTTTTTATACTGTACACATAATTTGAATCATTCTTTGGCACTTTTAGAAACTTAACGAACTAATCTTTGGAAAAAACAACAAAAAGTTAATTCGAACATTCATTATGAATGCAGTCGGCGCAAAAAGGGGTCAACAGGGAAGGGTCATATTTACCATTTTCAGTTTTCGGAATATATAAAACACGCATAACGATCGCCGTCTGATTTCTCATTAAAAGACGTTTAAATAAAGTCAACGTCTTCAGCTACTGAAAAGAGCGGCAACATCGCACACGTAGTTATAAAACCACAAGCAATTTAAAACATGGCGGGTCATTTTGACCCATCTCCGGTGACGCCGGGTTAAAACATAAAAATCAGGTATTGGATCGTTAGGGTTAAGTGATGGGTTGTGCAGACTCGGCTGAGCGAGCAGTGATGACACGTGGTAGAATTTTTCTTATGTATTAGGTTTTGAAGATAAAAACATGAAAAAAGTCACAGGAGAAAAAAAAATCATTTATACTTTTTGCTCCAAATAATGTCAGGAATCACTGGTTAAAGTCAAGTACGTCCCTTAACATCATGTATATACCTAAGTACAAAAAAAGTATTTTAAATATGCGTTTGATTCTCACGGGCCCATGTAAATCATTCTTCTAGTGAATTAATCACAATTACTAATTAAGCTCACCAAAAAATTATTTAATTATGTATATATTCACTCAAACTATATAATGTTACGTAAATCTCTTGCAAAATATAAACGTCTCTGTGTATTTTAAATTCCTAAATGTTTTCTGGAAGTAATGTTTGTAGATTTTTCAATAATACATTTAGTTTTAATACTTGCGGACCCATGTTATGAATACATCTATTAAACGATTCATGATAAATTATTAGGACAGAAATACAATTGAAAGGAACTAGAATCATGTAATTATGAAGTTTACGACAAAGTGTAGAAAAGGTATGAACAGTAAGTACCGGTTAATGTAATCAGCAAGCTGGAATCAGATGCTTAATAGAATCAACATTTGTGAGAAGGGACTAACACATGAGAAAGACACATACAATACCTAATTTTCTCTCATGTATCAAAATATGAAATAATTGTGGTGAAAACTAGCTGATTTCTATGACTGCAGGATGATAATGCAAAAACAACAGTTCACTTCGAATCAATTAAGAACACTACGTCTTTGCGAACTGTTATTTGGCCGTTGGCAATCTGCAGTCTTGCTCTGGGCGATGACAAGTCATCGACATTATCGATATTTTTTTTATTTATCGACCGTGCTAAAAGTTCACGCATTCGTGGTAGCCTGGGTGTCACGGACATAAACAGTAAGCTGGAGGAACGACAGTTGAGACGGTGTGGAAACATAAAACGGAGACCACCAGACCACACAGTGAAGCAGGCAATGTCATGGAGCTTTATCGCCAGTCATCTAGAGGAAGACCAAATAACTCCTGGATGACTCAATGCTCCAAAATACTAAGTAGAAACTGCCTGGATGAAAGCGATACCTAGAACCGAAGAAGCTACAACCTGAGGACAAGGAGTGCCAACCCCCAAAAGCCTGCCTAGGCAATGAGTTGGGACAGTGCAAGGAAGAAGAAAGAAGAACGTGCTAGATACCCAGAACTCCAGTTTCAAATTTAAATTTAACCGCTTGGACACATAATCTTGTTTTCACGATAATTTAACGTAGGTAGACATAGGAATGACGTATGTCCCGTACCTGAGTTATTAAAAAAACATTTATTGCACAAAAATACAGAAAGTACAAAAGGCATCTAAAACGTATAGGTACATCCTATTCTTCCAGCTAACCCATTTCATTAAGTGATAAGAATTTTTTGTTAAGATTGTTCTAAATTGAACTATCGGATTAAATAATCGTCACTTCATTCGTTCAAAAACAGCAAAATAAAATAAATGATTACATTAACCGGCACTTACTGTAAATAAAAAAATTCTAAAGGCCTTTATTTTAACTGAAAGATATTCTTGAAAAGAAATTTTAAACCCACGTCGCCTTTTGTCTTACAAAAACCTTAAAGTAATTGACTTACGCACCTACTAGCATCATAAATTAATTATATACTTATACATATTATATTAAATAAATAATATATTGGTGTAGGGACCGAGAAGCTGCTAAATATTTTTTTTTATTAAAAACAAATTAATTTGAAATATTAACTCGACCTAACGTCAATGTGTAATATGTTTTGGCATCAAGTATCAAAAATAATATCACTCGTAATATTAAAATATATTATAAATTATAAGAAACAAGATTTTTATCCCAAAATAAACATAGTTTTTCAAGTATTTACGTTATAAAGTGGAGAAAAAAAATACTTATGCCCAACCTTATGAATAGAGAGTAGGTTGTAAAATTTGCTCAAGGTAGTTTATATGTAGTATTTTATTTTAACTGGCAACATCGTAAAAAACATTATTGGCACCTGGCATTTCCACTTTTTCACAATTTTAGCAAGTTTTTAAAAGCTGAATTAAATAAAAAATCTTCTAAATTCTTAACGGCTGCGCCTTTTCAAATAAAACTTAAATTTGGATTTGAGGCAAAAATATACAAACAAACTGAATAATAATTTTTTTAATCAAAAGATAATAGCAAATATCTAGTACGGATATTTTCTACTTTATTTGTTTATATCAAAATTATGATATATAGGAATCCTATAATAGGATATAGGCCGTTAATTAATTAAATTTTGCATGATTTTAAAGGCACATTTATTTTAAACTTTAATTATAATATTATTGAAAAAATAATTGTGCCGTTAATATTTTGTAAAAATAAAGTAAAAATGAAACATTGCAAAAAAAACTGCTTTTTTAGGTAAAATTTTTAATTTATGTTACTACAAATTTGTGCTCTAACGTAAAAATTACGCCCTTTAAAATCCTTTTTTATGACCGTGTTTTAATTTTTTATTTCATCTATTTTTATAGTATCAACATAATTTTATTATGTAACTCACAAATCCAAAGTTGCGTTTAAAAACATAAAAAAATAATTATTTAATGATCTTTATTTAATCATTTAAAACACAATTAAATAATGTACCCCCTATCTATCCCACATATTTGCTACAACTTTTGATAAAAATTGTTAATTTTTATATTGGTTGGATGTTTTGGTGTCAAATCCAAATGCTTTGTAAGAAAAAGGCCGAAAGAGCCTCTTAAACGATATAATTAACTTACAGAATATCATAATTATATAAGTGTTCACAGAAATTAAAGCTCTATAAACAAGTTAGCCTAATATGTGAATAATTTAATTTAACAGATAAACAAATTAAATATATACCTATTTCCATCCTTGTAAATATTGATTCCTTATAACTTATAATAAATAAAGACATTATATTTATTTGTTGTATATTAAAATAGCTAAAATAATAATATTATCATAATTATATGTTAAAATTACACCTAACATTGATAGTGGGTAAAAAAGCCATATTAAAAAAATACATGTTGCCTTTCGCGTGAGTCGCGGAAGCAACATATGATCGGTGTTTGTATTGGTAACATCATATATATTAAAATGTTAAGATACTTTCAGTATCGCCCTGGTGACAGAACATCAATCAAATTCAAAGAATTGTTTGAATTACTTACAACCAATTACTTTTGTTTTGTTGCTAAATCTGTATGGCCAAATTCTCTGAACATTTCGTTTTACGTTTCATTCCCTTAAAACTATTTACCTAGTAAAAGGTTATATAAAAGAAAATTGGGCAAAATTTTGTGTTTTCACAGTTTTTTTTTATTCTTGAAAATAATGATGATAATTAAGGTATTTTTTTATGTTGATGAGTAATTATTCTATGTTGATTTAAAATGTGCCATTTTTGACTTGCCGCCAAAACGACATGTTGGATTTTATTCGTGAAATCGGCGGCGATGACGTCACGTCGGGCAACTTTGGTAACAGTTACACCAAACTTAAATTCCGACCTGAACATGATACAATCCATTCTTGCGCTAGTACAGTCACTTTGCTGACTTTACAATGACCGTGAGCGAAAGAGAAAGTTTCGTAATACGTACGTGCGACAGAGAAAGGTGCCTTTCTGACCTTAATTAAACTAACCTCGCCTACTGCGACGATTTCTGTATTAACGTCAGGTCGGTATAAAAATGTGTGCGTTTTCTACGTCACAATGACTTTGTAACCAGATCAAACCGTTTCGAAATATGCGGTTTTAGAATGTTTTTAAATATATTAATCTAGATTGAAAATATTAAAACTACACACTTTTAGTACGACGATCAGAATCAGAAAATTAATCTTTAAATCTTTCACACATTTTTAACGGTATTCATAGTTTGTCAAAATACCCCACAAGCTTTTTAGATCCACAATAGTTAGCTAAAGCAAATAAAAGCAATATACTGAAAGTATCTCGCATATCTCGTATTTTCCGCTGCGTGACGAAGTGCAAAATATTCCATTACACAATACATAATAAATTTTTATTTGATTTTTTTGTTAATTCATGTTTTAAAAAAATGGCAATATCTTATACCTGTTATGATACTGATATCACTGGACAACAACCTACCGCCGCTCATCGTGACGGGGCAATTATTCTGGTTCTAGCGTCGATCCCCGCGGGTCGTTACCTCCCCTCCGTCGTTACGCTTTAGGTACTTTGTGAATTCGTTGTAAAATTATCTTCGTGTAAATAAATAATAATTAAATAAATAATAATTGTCTTACTAAATCGAGAGTTTTTATTCGCAACATCCACAGCAATAACAGAACCCTGGTTTACAGGTTTGGTAGTTCTGAAAACCGCGAGGATACATCCTAACGAGGATGAACAACTCATCTTTCTACATTGGTGACCCCGACGTGATAGGCGGAGGTATGTTATTGTCCAGTGATACCAGTATCATAACAGGTATAAGATATTGCCTGGATGAAAAAAATATCACGCAATGTGAAATTAATTTATATTTTAATCTCCAAACCAAATAAATCCAGTTTTATTTGTACTTAGATTTGAACCTACGATTTCTGGGCCCCTACTCGGGGATCGTACCTACCACTCGGCCAAAGAGATCGTCTATATATTTGTTGTTATTTTTTTTTTGACTAGCAGATTTAACACAATGTTCGTTTTTTAGTGTTAATATGTTGTAAAAGATAAAAAAATATATTATAATAAAAAATCGATAGAGAATAAAATTCAACTCCTTAAATAATGTCGTTACAAATCATGTTTATTATAATGTTTAAAACAAAAAATAAATAAACTAATAAACCAAGATCATAATAATATTATGTACATAATGTAATAAATAATTAATTTAATAAAAATACATAAGAAAATCTCGACAAACTGTATTAAATTTAATAAAACATTTTCATGTAAAATTAAAGAATATTGATTTTTTTTATCTGTAATATACAAATTGATTTAAAAATTATGTCATTGTAAAAGAAGATAACACTTAATAATCTAAACGAAAATATGAAAAATAACACGACACAGAAAAATAAAAGATAATGGTCGCAACTTTGATTTTTCTGTGTCTTGTTTTTTTTCAGATTTTCGTTTAGATTATAAGTGTTATTCGTCAATGTTATATTACATTGATAAGAATAATCTTCAAAAGTTATAAAAAGAGAGTTGTTATACCTAATAAAAATTAAAAGTTATGTTATCATGAAAAAACATAGTACACAATTTTTTTTTATTTAAAAAAAAAATTATCAAAAAAATATATATACTTCAGTCAAAATATATGATAAGTGTTTCATAACTATATATTTATGTTCTTATTGCAAAAGGTTTTCACAAAATTTCTAACTATCTGTCCTGTAAAACCACGAAACCAATGTCCATCCTGCATTGTTTTGTATGTACCTACACGGAGAAAAATGTTATTGTAAAATACGATCATTTTATGATTAACGGGACTGAAGTTCTTACGAACAAATTAACAGTGTTTCAATGTTTATTGGCGGAAACATGTAATAATAAGTTGTGGGTAAACGTAATTTCGTACGTATACCAACAAATTACATTACAACAAACATTGAAACACTGTTATTTTGTTCGTAAAACTTCAGTCCCGTTTTAACCGTTTTTACGAATAAAATGATCGTTTTTTCAAATAACATTTTTCTCCGTGCACGAAACCAATGCCCATCCTGCAGTGTTTTGCGTTTACCTATCTACCACTTATTTTACGGAAACAAAGAAAAACGTCTGTTTTAAGAAAATTGCAGTAGGTTTATTTGAAATGCATTTTAATGAATGCAAACTTATAAATTGACTGTAGGTTTTTACCTTACCGTTTGCTTTACGAAAAATATGTTCTTATTACGAAACAATGTACCTACCTACTAGCGTGTGTGGCTCTCCATAGAGAGGAAAAAAATTGTCTTATTTTTAAACGCCCGGGGTCTCAAAAGTTGCGTATGATCTGTAGCAATTCGAAAACGTAAAAATAAATGAAATTGGTGTTTACTATTATTTAGCTCGCTAAAATGGCCGGAAATTTTGAAAAAAAATAGATGTAAGTAATCCAAAGATTGTTATTTTTTTTTTTTTAAATACATTTGATGAGTTTGTTAAAAATATAAAAATGGAAAATAACACTTTCTGGATAAAATCAAGATACTAAACAATAACTACACTAAAATTTTTGAACAAAATAATGGATGCTCAAAATTTAATGACAACATGTTACGACAACAGTAATTATTGTGAAAAAAATATTAATTACTATAATTTAAAAATACATGTTTTTGGTGTTTTTTTTCTGATTTTCAATGCATTTTAGCGAGCTAATAAACATTTAAAAAAAATAATTATATGCAGTTCTTATTTTCTTCGTAAGACGCAACTTTTGAGACCTCAGGCGTTTCTGAATTCAAAGTTGAAATAATTGACACACACTACTACCTATTTTTTTCGTAAATTTTACCCTGTACCTACTGTTATCTACAAACTATGTTCTTATTACGAAAACAATGTACCTAAACAGAAGTTTTAAATATTTACATTTATCTGTATTTTGTTTGTGTTCTCTTTACGAAAACAATTCACATTGTTTGTACGTAAGTACCTACCTACTGTTTGCTTCACGAAAACATCTTATAGCAAAGATATTTCACAGTGTTCTAGTAACCGTTGCACATACCAACTATTTACTGTACGAAGATGATGTTCTAATTATAAAGTTTAATCCTGCACATTATTACTGTTTACTTTACGAAAATATGTTTTTATTACGAAAACAATACACCATATTCTTAGGGGAACGCCTGCGCGACCTTTTTCATACAAAGTATGGGTGTCCGGGGGTAAATTGCATTAACTTTGGGAGGTGATTCTACTTGATAGTAAAAAAAACTTTAACTTTTTTCGAATTCTAAAAGATGACCACAAAAAAATTTAAATGTACACCTATATGAAACCAAAGTTCCCGATCGCAATTTGAAAAGAAATGGTGAAATTTTTTAAGATTTTTTTTTACATGAAACGACAAAGTGAGGTGACAGTAACGTTTATTATTCATTCGTTTGATGAAATATGTAGGCATGTATTTTTATTATCAGTAATTTTAGTTACAAAAAAAAAACTTAAAGTGAGAAAGTTTTAAAAGTTTTTATCAAAAAATTTTATATTTCAAAAATTACATTTTTATTTCTAATAATAAAATTTGAAATCTTATTTCATGACCTTTCGAAAACAGTTTTTAGTTTTCGCATACGTTAACAAATATTCCATTTATTTGGATTTTAGCCTCTGACAAAATACGCCAATTCCAGCCAAGGTCCAGTTTTAAGGAATACAAAACTTCGATTTTATTTAGGTATTATCATTAGGTGCAGTAGTTGTTCCTTTCGCTCAGTATTCGTGGGAGTAAGAGCGACAGTGACAGCGACAGTTTGATAAAATTCCACGACTTTTTTCCACTTTATACATTATATACAATATAACTTCTTTAACATAATGTTTCTTTCTACTTTCTGTGTAAAGGTATTGATTATACTACGAATAATGTGAAGTAATGTCTGTTGGTATTGCGTGTGTTTGGTTGGGATATAGTGTAAGCGGAGTAGATTAGAAATTAGTAAATGTTTGTAAGAGATAATAAAATGAATATTAATTGTTGAAATATGTAACATGGTAACTTTAAAGACTGTTATGTTTTTGATGTAAAATTCAGCTTTAATGTTCTGCCATATTGTAAATTATCCAAAAGATGGTCATTACAATCAATAAAGGACTAAAATGGTGTTTTATTTACCTAATTAGTTAGTTATATCGTGTTTTATTTGAGCACAAGAGTCCCTACTGCTCCCAACTATTTAGAGCTACTACACGGAGAAAAATGTTAATCTAAAATACGATCATTTTAATCGTAAAAATGGTTAAAAACGGGACTGAAGTTCTTACAAACAAATTAACAGTGTTTCAATGTTTATTGGCTGGAAAATGTAAGAATAATTTGTTGGTATACGTACGAAATTACGTATACCAACAAATTATTCTTACTTGTTCCCGCCAATAAACATTGAAACCCTGTTAATTTGTTCGTAAGAACTTCAGTCCCGTTTTTAACCGTTTTTACGAATAAAATGATCGTATTTTAGAAAGACATTTTTCTCCGTGTGTATATTATGTGGTAATTTACCAAATTGTGGTAATTTTATTTTATTTATGTGAATACCTCACAAGAGTCCCAATTTTTTTTTAGATTAGCTAATACAGGAGGCCCTGAAGAATGATGTGTAATACACATCAGACCTAATGCTGTCCGAAACGTTGACTAAAGAAGATAGCGCAACATGACATAATAACTAAAAAAATAAATCACTTTAATAGGTACTTTTGGTATAAAATAATTTGGTGTAAAATCTAAAATCATATCATAAACCTAACCTAACCTAACCTACTTATACAAAACATAACTAAGTGTCCCGAAGAGGTGTGCAGAGAGGATGCACCGCCGAATTACAAAAGCATAAGACATATTTTTATTTAAATGCATCACGGTAAAACTACAGGTAGATTGACTAACAACCAGCCGTGGTCGAGGGGTAAGGCTCTCGACTCCAATCTGAAGGTCGCGGGTTCGAACTCGGCTTGCACAAATAAATTTTATTTGATTAAATTGTATTATTTCACAATTAATTCATTAAAAATGATATATAGTTTGCGGCACGTTCCAGAGTGGAAGATACTCTGGTGGAAGACCATTACTCAGAATTGAAACGTGGCTTGAAATGGCTTTAGCCGTGTTTGGTGACCAGATATGAATAGCCAGGTACTTCCCCATCTCCTTCCCCTCCCCACTACCTTTAGCCTCACAACATACCCCAATGGGTATGCCATAGCCTCACTGGTTCCAGACGGGAGTAGTTTATGGGAAAAATAAGTACAAAAAATTTACACTGTAAATAAATTCGTTTGATATCAATACCAACTTAGGGCCAATTGTTTCACAGAATTTGAAAAATTCATTAAATTTCAACGTTAATTGTGAAATTCTGTAAAGGTTCTATTCAAGTTCTGTTATTGTGTCATAATTGGCAGGTTGTAATATTATACTGACATAATGATAAAACTTGAATAGAATAGAATAGAACTTTCATAGAACTTACACAGAACTAATTATGATAAATTATGAAGTGAAGAATTGTTCAAATTCTGTGAAACACCTGGCCCCCTAGCACACTCAATCGATAACGATTGATAGGATAACTTTCGGGAAATTCTCATCGTTCCCATAGCATGACTACAGATCGCTAACGAATAAGTGACATTTCACAATGACTAAGTGTCCTTAATATATTCGACATCAACCGTCGTTTGTATATTAGCGATCTGCAGTTGTTCTAGGGAACGATGAGAAGTTAGCGAAAGTTATCCTATCAATCGTTATCGATTGAGTGTGCTAGGGGGCCAGAGGCCCTAGCATACTTGACGACCGTCCGTGGTTAAGTGGTAAGACACCTGATTCCCAATCGGAAGGTCGCGGGTTCGAACCCGGCGTGCGCAAATAAATTTTATTTGATTAATTTGTGTTATTTCACAATTAATTAATAAAAATAATATATACTATATTTGCGGCACGTACCAGAGTGGAAGATACTGTCAGTATCGCCCTGGTGTAAGACCACCATTCAGAATTGAAACGTTGCTTAATAATGGCTTTAGCCGTGTTTAGTGACTAGATCTGAACAGCCAGGTAACTTTCTCTTCCCCATCTCCTTCCCTTCCCCACTTACCTTCAGCCTCACAACATACCCCAATTGGGGATGCCATAGTCTCACTGGCTCCAGACGGGAGCAGTTGGGACTCTTGTGAGGTATTCTCTATAAAAAAAATTAAAAAAAATACTTGTTCGATAAGGATCGGTAGGATAATTGTCGGTAACTTCTCATCGTTCCCTAGGACAACTGCAGATCGCAAACGTACAAACAACAGTTGATATCGAATTTATTAAAGACACTTAGTCATTGTGAACAGTCACCTATTCGGATACGTTTTTAGATTTTCACGGCCAAAAGCATTTTCATTGTTTGTTTTTGGGGTGTTATGCCGTGTTGTGCTACCTCCTTCTTTAGCCGACGTTTCGGACAGCGTTGCAGTGTCCATCATCAGGGCAGATCCGGCAGATCCATCGATCATCGACATATAGATATATACAGGGTGTTAAGGTACGTACTTGAGTTACTTTAACCAGTGATTCCTGACATTATTTGAAGTAAAAAATGTAAATGAAATTTTGGTCCCCGGTGACATTTTTGATGTTTTTTTTTTTTTTTTTTCTACAAAAACATAAATAATGGTAGGTGTTGGGTAGTTGGGGGCGGGGTAAGTGGTGGGGCGGTAACTCGGCTGAGTGACCAATAAGGTCATGTGAAAAAAAAAAATTTTTGATTAATTTTGAAGAAAAAATATTTTGAAAAAAAAAATTTTACATAAAAAAAGTCACCGGAGACCAAAATTTCATTTACATTTTTTACTCCAAATAATGTCAGGAATCACTGGTTAAAGTAACTCAAGTACGTACCTTAACACCCTGTATATATATATATCTATTCTATATTCCTCTGCAATAAAATATTATTCAGAATTTAAGCAGATTTCACATACCTACATAATAAATTAAGTAAAATAAAAATTTAAAGAAGATTGGGACAAACTGGCTATATAGCTTTCAGGAACTGGATTGGGATTCAGTCTTAAATCTAATCCTCAGTACTAGACACTGATATGTTTGTAAATTAATACGATAGTGGTTCGTTATACGAGAACGTCGTTTATTGAATACAAATGGTTATAAAGTAAACGTCCAGCCTAGCTGGTGGTAAGATTATTAAAGAATACCCGAAGCACCGCCCGCTAAAGCGCTGCCTTGAAATGACCCACTTCGGGTCGCAACTCCGTCAACGTTCGGGACGTTGCTCGGAGGTAGAGCCCGCCCATCTATCTTAGAGACGAAGCAGTGTTGCAAACACCACACTATTCAATACAACCATACATACTTGGTATCAATACAATTGATGGTGTGACATAGATCCCTGGTTTTATAAATCTTAATACACAACCAAAAGACAGTAATTTAGAAGACGTCGTTCTTATCGGGCAAGAGTCTTAAAATTATTATGAGAATAAAAACAACAAACAATTCTCAATTTAGAGGCAGGTGTGGGGTACCGCCGCCCCGGGGACCATTTATTGTTGGATAACCAGCACCTCATCCATAGGTCACCCCAAGTGGTTCGCTACGTTTGGTGACTTAGCCCCTCGCCGTACCCCTTACCCGGGTTCATGGGGTAGGGTTTGTCCCGGTCTGGCGGAGGATGCGTCTGCCCATCAGCTGCGTGGCAGACTAGATTGAGAGAGACTGGTTGAGGGAGTATTTTGACCTTTCCACCGGGGATCCCTCGGAACATCGCAGTGCACCGCAGTGGGGAGGATGGATTCGTACGTCCATGTCACTCCTAGAGACACTGACTCCCAGATTCCTATCCAGGCCTTATATCCTTTTCCTTTTTGCAGAACTTCATCTCTTTTCTTACCTCAAAAGACCCTCCACATAGCATCCCCACAGATGACATAGGCCATAAGGGGAATTATTTTCCACAGAGCCTCCTGTGTCCAGCTAATTAATGTAAAAAAAAAACAGATGTATAAAACTTTAAAAAACATAATTTATTAATAAAATTACGAAATAGAGATCAATATTTTACACAGACTTTCCTATTCCTAGATTCTCTCCACATAATTTTCACCTTTCAGCCTATCATATGCGTGCCTTCGCAGAGTGGCGGCTTCGTAATTCATCACATGCGGTTGGTACATTCTCCATAAAGGTGGTCGTCCACAGATATACAATTTACTACAGCAAATAACTAGAAGGGCACCAAGAGCTGCAGATCCTAAAGCCACAGCCCAAAGCAAAGAAACATCTTCTGCTGTCCTGTGAAGCGCACACAAGTTAGGAGTTGCTTCTGCCTTGCATTCTTCTATGATGTCTTCTGGAATAATTGGATCCAAGATCTCTTTCAACTTTTTAACACGACATGGCTGTCCACAACCATCTATTTCCATAATCTTCGGTTCTGCGTTTGAATCATTCCGGTAAAAGATTTCCACAGTGTTTCCATGTGTTCCTTTGCGAACTTCAAACGTCAAAGATGCAGCGAAACCTGAAGGAGATCCGTCAAAAATTCCTAAACAGTTCAATAATCCTACTACAGTGAAGTCGTGAGCGCTGTAGATCAAAACTTTACGGTTGTGTTCCCTTTTTCCTGGTTTTGCTGGTCGTCCTGCTTTTTCTGCGTGGCTCACGATGTCTTTTAAAAGTGAGCCATATCTCAATCGTTTTAATAGTGTTGTTGCCGAGCTTCTACTCAGGAATCTTCCTGTCAGGTTCTTCAACGGTTGCGGGTACACTGCTTCAGTCCATTTGGGCAATTCATGACCTCTTTGTTTCTCTATTGTCAGCAAGCTATACAACGCTTCTGATATTTCTAATCCGTGCACTGTTCTGCCTGTTTGATGCGACAACCATTCGTATAGTGGCTTTCTTTTGTATTCTTCAACCCTTACTTCTGATGTTGCGAGGAAACGCTCCATTTCTCTGTCAAAAGCCGGACAGGACTTGTGCGGAGAAAACAGCATATCAAAATCTCCTGGAGATGAATGTATTGGGATAGCTTGTGCAGGGTATAGAAAAGATGTCAAAGCGAAAGCTGAAGCTAGAGTCCTCGAGATTCCGGTGCTTCTTATTAAGATGTCAGCGGTTTTAAATTCAGTCGGGATGAAGTCTGCGTAACGAGTGCGTAGCCATCTCCCAAGTGAGTTGTGTTGCTTCGCACCTTCTGCAGTGAGTTGGAGCCAACCTTCAGGCCAGTATTTCGCCGCTCCCCAAGGGTCACTGGGGTAAGGTTTCTTAGGCGTTCGTTGTCCATGCCTGGTCACCATCAAAACCTGAAGAATGTCTCCTACTTTGGTTTCAATGTCGTGTTCTTCAGCAGGGAAGTCATCTTCGATTTCTGTATCAGCTGCCACGCAAAGCACTAAGCACAAAAACAATCCAACACTAGAAAAGTTCATTTCACAACGATATTATAACTAATAATACTGTTAATGAAATACAAGTACTTCCTTGGAACAGAATGATCTGTCCAGTCCGAGAGAGAACACTTCCTACTGATAACTGACCAAAGACCCATATATTTATAAGTGTCACCCCATTTGTTTTAAAGCGACTGATAAAAATGTTGTTTATTCATAAATACCGTGATTATTTACTAAATATAATAGGTATGTTCTTGTCTTGTAACAAGTGGACCGAACTGTTGACATTTTAGCGCCGTTAAATTTGAACGCAAATAAAAAGGAGCATTGGTCAAAGTGTGTTTGTTTATTGATTGTGATGTAAGCAAACGCAATTTTAAATCAAATCAATATGGATGAAAACAGCAGATAGATAAACAATGATTACGAATTGTTGTTTGTCAATAGGTATACAAGTAGCAATATTGAATAAGCACGCCATAATTCCGCGTAATCTATTCTTCCTTGTTTATTTTTCGCAAGCTTTTACACTCGTACTATTTCTACTTATTATTTCTCCAAGCTTCAACCAATCTCAAACTTTTCTTAGGTGAATGTCAAAAGAATTCATATGCTTTCGGAGATGGCGCGCGTACAGTATTTTTTTAAACTTATAACTTATAACATAACATACACTCGCGAGCAAAAGCATCGAATCACTTTGCATTTTTTCATGTGCACACAATATCTTTGTAAATCGGATGTTTCTAAATTACTTAATAAATGTAATTACGTTTCTTGGAATATTGCTTTATAAAAAGCTATGAAACATGAAAATTGGCCCAGAATTTTTCCGATTATGGGGAATTTCCCGGTTTGTGAGCCTTTACGCGTTACGACGTGCATGAGTTGCACTACCCTTGACCCCTATATAACGGGGGTAGAGGGGGGGTTTCTTATCAAGTCAATTAAGTACCTAGGTGTGACGCTAGGCTACAAGCTCACCTGGAAGAAACACATAAGCGAAAAAATAAAAGCAGCAAATAAATCTTTATCAGCACTCTATCCGTTGATGGGAAACAAGAGTCGTTTATCAACGAACAACAAATTACTTTTATATAAAACCACCATGAGGCCAGTATTCACATACGGCTGCCCCGTTTGGGGGTACGCCGCACCCAGTCTCATAAAACAACTTCAAGTTTTTCAAAACAAAGCCATTAGACTTGCTTTAAATGCACCCAAATGGAGTCGAATCAGTTGTCTCCATAATGACTCCAACGTTCCGTTGATAAAGGACTTCATTGTCTCCCAAGCAACCAAATTCTATGCCGGCATACCCGACCACACCAATCCCACTATAAATACGCTCGCTAGATATAGCGAAAATGATAATTTTAAATACAAAAAGGGTCACCGCTGCCTACCTCCACGAAGTGGGCATCGAGACCATGGACTCTACAGCGATGAGTCCGGACCTCAACACCATTGAACACATGCGGGACTACCTGAAGAGAAAGGTTCGGGCTCGGGATCCTGCCCCGGCTACTGTTGACGAGTTGAAGATAGCTTTGTTGGAGGAGTGGGACGCTATTCCTCAAGACTACGTTAGAAAACTAATTAGGTCGATGAAAACTCGCTTAAACTGTGTCAGCAGGGCTAGGGGAGGCAATACCCGTTACTAATTTAATTATAATAAATCGTATTGTATGATAAATAAGCGTTTTATTCCAAGTTTGCCCTGTTTATTTTTAGAGCATTTTCAGGCTACTTCCGTTATTCGTTTTTTTTCAGCATTTGGACCTTGAATATTATTAAATTAGCACATTTTCCAATGCGCTACATTATTAGCTTTTATTTGGTACAATAATTTTTAGATTCGGGTGGGAAATTACAAAGATATTGGATGCAGATGTATACGCCTTTTACAAGTTACGCTTTGAAATATTAAGAAAATTTTATTGTTCGCGGAAGTACGCAAGCAATATGAATATTAACAAATAGTTTTGTCTAACCAATACAATATTTCATCATTCAATCAAATATTGTATTTGTTAGCCTTTTTTGAAAGATTAGAGTTTTTTTAATTGACAAAACTATTTGTTATTGTTCATATTGCTTGTGTACTTCGCGAACAATAAAATTTTCTTAATATTCCAAAGCTTAACTTAACTTGTAAAAAGAGCTTATAAGTTTAAAAAAATATATACCTATATATATATATATACTATACGCGCGCCATCTACGAAAGCGTAAATTATGAATTCTTTTGACATTCACCTTTTTTTCCTTTTTACCTCGAAAAATCTGTTTTCCCTCCAAATATTAAGGTGATTATCAAAAGAATTCATATTCTACTCTTTCGCGCGTATAAATGCTTTTTACAAGTTATGCTTTGAAATATTAAGAAAAATTTATTAGTACAAAAGCAAAATGAATATGAATAAACAACACTTGAATTAGGTACCTACATACTTTTATCTACCTACCTACTTTATCTATCTTCGACGGCCGGCGTAGTCCAGGGGCAAGGCTTTTGACCCCCCATTCCGAAGGTCGCGGGTTCGAACCCGGCGTGTGCAGATATATTTTAATTTAATTAATTTGTGTTATTTCACAATTAATTAATTAAAAATAATATATAATATATTTGCGGCACGTTCCACAGTGGAAGATACTCTCAGTATCTCTCTGGTGTAAGATCACTATTCAGAACTAACCATCTATAATGACTAGATCTAAATAACCAGGTACTTCCCCACCTTCCTCTTCCCCATCTCCTTCCCTTCCCCGTTTACCTTCAGCCCACAACATTCCCCAATTGGGGTTGCCATAGTCTCACTGACTCCAGATGGAAGCAGTTACACGGAGAACATTTTTATTCTAAAATACGATCATTTTATTCGTAAAAACGGTTAAAACGGGACTGAAGTTTTTACGAACTAATTAACAGTGTTTCAATGTTTATTGGCGGGAAAATGAAAGAATAATTTGATGGTATACGTACGAAATTACGTATACCAACAAATTATTCTTAGATGTTCCCGCCAATAAACATTGAAACACTGTTAATTTGTGTGTA